>OX123200.2:22193668-22721025 GCA_944739405.2 Euclidia mi
CTTCTTATAACTACTTTATAATTTGTCATCGCTGAGAATCTCAGCAATATATGTCAGACATTTGATTACTTTAGGACAACTGGATGAATATAAATTAGCTTCCACTGTGCTTACAACCAATTCCCAGTAAGCCTACGGTAATTCTAGACATAAATTTTTGGTAAAATATTCATTAAGATACAACAAACTTTGCCGGAAGTCAAAAGCGGCAATAACGTATTAAGTTAATTACAAGTTGATTCAATTCGCGTTAATTCAAAGGGCGATCAATTTAATTTAGGTACCAGGCACGCGAGCTTGCTAAAACGGCGTGTTAATTTTTCAAGCGGAAGACGGAAATGACAGTTCAGTGTGACCATTGTCAGAAATTTTCAATAGACTAAACAAAATGTTACTCAATCGATCTAATCGATTTGACTTATAATAAAAACTAATTCTATTTCAAACATCCACCCGCCCCGGACCGGCCTACCGGTCCGCTAATCGGTTGGTAGACGTGACAATGTTGCAACCGCTCTCCTCAGAATCGAACCGTCCACCAAGACCTCAGCAAATCGGGGAACTCCATCAGCCCCAGTTACCAAATGAAGGATGCGCCCCCTGCGCCATCTGAGTGGCGGAAGGTTAGCCTCCTTGATCAAAACGAGGTCACCAATCTTGGGTGGATCGGTCTTGTCGGTCCACTTAACGCGTTGCTGGAGTATGTGCAAATATTCCAAGTTCCAGCGTTTCCAAAAGCTCTGAGTAATCTGGCGTACCAATTCAAAACGCGAGAGACGACCAGGTCTCGTATCAATATAGGGGTACTCAGGCAAGGCGACAAGTGGGCGACCAATCAAAAAATGGCCCGGCGTAAGGGCCTCCAAATCATTCGGATCTGAGGAGATCGGGCACAATGGCCGAGAGTTCAAAACGGCCTCAATCTTACAAAACACAGTTGCGAGTTCCTCAAATGTAAGAACAGACTCACCGATTGTCCTGCGCAAGTGTGTTTTGGCCGATTTTACGGCGGCCTCAAATATACCACCCCAGTGCGGACAATTTGGTGGGGAAAATAACCAATTTATCCCACGTCGGGCAAGCCTATCACCTATATCAGCCTTGTTGGTTTCAAGGAAATTAACAACATCATTCAAATAATTATAGGTGCCCTTGAAGTTAGTGCCGCAGTCAGAACGGATCAAGGAAGGCATCCCTCTGCGGGATACAAATCTGTCAAATGTGGCTACAAACGCCTCGGTCGTAAGCGAGGAGACCAGTTCCAAGTGTACGGCCTTTGTGGAAAGACAAACAAAAACACACAAGTAGGCCTTGACAGTCTTGCTGTTTCGAAGTGTCGACGTTTTCACCAAAAAAGGACCAGCGAAGTCCGTGCCAACACCGTCAAACGTCCTGCTTTCAGTTACGCGATCTGCCGGTAAGTCCCCCATCAAGGGCTGCATGGTAGAAGCCTTGAGCTTATAGCAAGGGATGCAGCGAAAGACTACACTCCGAATAATTCTTCGGGCAGACAAAATCCAAAACTCGCGTTGCAAAATGGCCAACAAGGCATTACAACCAGCATGCGAATTTTTAAGGTGACGGTCAGTTACCAACAAGCGTACCAAATGACCGTCCTTAGGTAACAAAAGGGGGTGACGAGCTCCGTAAGGGAGGTTGGCGTTCTTGAGACGCCCTCCAACGCGCAAGAGACCCGTTTCGTCCAAAAAGGGGTTCAATTTAGATACAGCTCCCGACAATTTCGATCTCCCTGATTTAAGGATAGCAATCTCCTTTTCAAAATGCGCCAATTGCACAGAACGAACCCAAAAGGTGAGGGACTCCTGTCGTTCCTGTGGTGAGAGAAACGGTGTCAGTCGTTTCTGTTGTGGGTGCCTAAAATTAAAAACAAAACGCTTTATCCAAGCAGTGACACCTAACAACTTGTCGAGGGAGCTGTAACGATTCAACAAAAAATCGGGGTCGAAGGCGCATTCCACCTTCTCAAGAGCGAGTGTTCGTAGACCCGGCAAATTAGAAGTATTCAAAACTGGCGTTCGAGGCCAATCAATTTCTGGTCGACTCAACCATTCCGGACCCCACCACAGCGAATGACCTATCAAACTAGGCGTCAAGCATCCGCGCGAGGCACAATCAGCGGGGTTGAGCTCACCTGGCACGTGTCTCCAAACAAGCTTGACTTCGGATTTCTGGATTTGGGAAACGCGATTAGCAACAAATACCTCCAAGGTGTGGACAGACGCCTTCAACCAACAAAGTACAATTTGGCTGTCTGTCCAGGCGTAGGTCCCATTAATGCAAATGCTTTTACCCAAAGTACTGGACACGTGGTTCAACAAGCGTACAAGAAGTGCTGCTCCCGAGAGCTCCAATTTCGGAATGGTCAAAGATGTCCGAAGGGGTGCTACCTTGCTCTTCGCCATGATCAGGGAGACTCTCACCTGACCCGAGGCACTGACTGTGCGCAAGTACACCACGGCCGCGTGACCACGTTCCGAGGCGTCACAAAACCCGTGAAGGGTGGCCTTGTACTTCCCGGGAGGAAGGATGGGACGAGGCAAGGAGATCTCATTGACGGCAGGAAGTGAGGATACAAAAGAGGTCCATTCCTCAACAAGAGTGCCGTGCAGAGGTTCGTCCCAGGTCAATCCTGCTGTCCAAAGCTTCTGCAAGAAGCATTTTGCCCAAAATATAATTGGACAGATCCAACCGTTCGGATCAAAGGTTCTGGCGACAGTAGACAACACGAGACGTTTAGTCCAAGAACAAGGCAATTTCAAGTCTACGTTATATGTAAAGATGTCTTGGACTGGTCTGTACTGAACGCCGAGAACAGCCATCATGGCGGGGTTGTCAACAATCTCAAACAAATGTGGATCCTGCTGATGATCCTCTGGCAAGCCTTTCAAAAGCGCTGGTGAGTTGGAAATCCATTTGCGCAACTCATAACCAGCGGAGGCCAAAATACCTATCAATTCGTCCCGCAGGAGGATCGCCTCGTCCGCTGATGAGGCGCCCGAGCAAATGTCATCGACGTAAATATCGTCCTTCAGGATGGCGGAGGCTCGTGGGAAACGTAGGCCTTCGCGGTCTGCGAGCTCCCAAAGAGAACGTATTGCCAAGTAGGGGCTTGACCTTAACCCGTACGTATTTGTATTGAGCTCGTAGACGACCATGGGATCGCGAGGAGACTCTCTCCAAAGGATCAGCTGGAAGCGACGGTCATCAGGGTGGATAATAGTCTGCCTGAACATCATTTTTATGTCGGCCACAAAGACAACCTGATGTCGTCGGAAGCTGGTGATGACGTCACAAAGGTCCTTGACCAACTTGGGACCAGAATGCAAGCACTGGTTCAAGGATACGCCTGTTGAAGTCTGCGCAGAACCATCAAACACTGTGCGCAGCTTGCCAGTCGATGGCTTCAATACCGCATGATGCGGGAGAAAGTAATGCTCCACCGAACGCCAATCCAAATTTGACACTGACATGTGTCCCAATTGTTCATATTCTCTCATGAACTCAATATACTTCTGTCTGAGCTCCGGATCACGACCCATGCGGCGCTCCATGGCCAACAACCTCTTTTCGGCTAAAGGTCGTGACTCACCAAGCGGAGGCCGAACAGACAGGAAGGGTAGCCTCGTAATAATCCGACCAGAACGGAGTCGACCAGTATTGTTCTGGAAGAACAGCTCGCACTCCTCATGTTCTGGATTCAAACGGGCAGCTTGAGGGGGCTCCTCTACCTCCCAAAACCTCTGAACCGCATCAGAGAGAGCGGAGCCTACAGCCAACAAATTGTCAAGTTCAGGTGGAGGGGGGTCCCTAGGTACAGGTCCCATCAAAGCAAATCCAAATATGGTTGGGATGGCAGTCAAACCATTTGGCACCAAGACCCGTTTCCCACCAATCAAAATTCCACCGAGGACATCAGAGCCAATCAACAAGTCGATTTGTCCCGGTGTGTCAAATTTGGGGTCTGCCAGTTCCAATCCCGATGTCAAATTCACCACAGCAGCAGGTAGCTGCTTCTGTGGGTGCATGCCCAAAATATTCTTCAACACAATAGCCGAGGTTTTAATCCTCGGGTGTGAAGATTCAACAGGGCCAAACAAAACCTTAACTTGCCCTTCAACATTAGAAGCTACGTCACCTATGCCCCGTATACAATTTGGAAATAAACCCATATTTAATTTAACCTGCCCTACTAAACAAGTGGAAACAATGCAACCTTGTGAACCTGTGTCCAATATAGCACGGACAACAACAGAGGTCCCCGTGGGTCCCCAGACCCTAACAGCAACCGTTGGTAGGATAACGGTCTCAATGGGGGAGGTTGGCGTTATAGGGCAGGGGTCAATGACCTATTGTTGCCTGGGCGGCGACCGTTGGCCAGGACCTGGCAAGTCAAAATGAGGGTGCGGCTTGAAGTCCTCAAAAGCGCGATGACTCGATCCGCGCGCCATCTGTGGGGGGTCATAATGACGCACCCGCCCAAAACGAGGTGGGCGCGAGTCAAGGCGGGGACGCTCCGCCAAAGGAGGGGAATACCTGGGGCAGCAGTCATGGTGCTGGTGACGTTGCGCGGTCGCACATTCAGGTGCGCGAGAGAGAGGAGGCGTGCGCACGCTACGGTTCTCCAAGCGGGGCGAGTGGCGATCAACTGAGCGAGGCGACTCTCGGCTACGCGCCGGTGAGCCTCGGCTGCCACCTTCAAAACACCCGCCCGTGCGCGGCGTCGGCTGGTTGGACAAGCGGCCAACCTCTCTGGCATTCATACAAAGAATGTCCAAATGCTGTCCTCCACAGTGAGGACAGGGGCGAGAATTTGGGCAGTCTCGCTGGTAGTGGGACCCCAAACAAGAGAAGCAAAGGCGGCGGGCATTCGCGATGCGCCTACGAGAGGCGACATGCAGATCCAAGAATGCCCTACAACTGGCCGTTCTGTGCCCCGTGACCTTGCAGTAGGAGCACTCCACTGGGCTCTGCGTGACTGCAAAGCGAGGAGGGCGCCGGTCAACACTGGCTCGGGTGTGAACGCGAGCCTGCTCCTTGACCTTGGGCGGCTGCGACTTAGCCGGCGTGTCACCACCGGAGTTGTCCAAGACCCGGCACTCATCCTCCAGGAACTTCTCCAGGTCAGCAAAGGGGGGCAGATGGGTCGCGCTATCCCCACCAAAGCGCTGTTCAAAACGCGACCTCAGGTCGGCAGGCAGCTTCTTCAGCACAATGTGCACCATTAGATAGGACCATTGGTCCACGGGCAGGTCAAGGCACTTAAGTGCGTTGATGGCCACCATAAGCGGGTTCAACAGTTGGGTGCGCAACCCAGAGACCCGGGTGAGCGTCGGCAAGCCCAAAATCTGCTCAATATGCGTGTCGGCGAGGCCACGCTTGTTATGGTACCTACGGGTGATTAGGTCCCGAGCCGTCTGGTACGCCTCGTCAGACACGGGCAGATGCTGGATGAGGCCCTTAGCCTCCCCATCCAGTACCGACATTAGATAGGCCAACTTTTGTGCCGGCCGAAGGTCAGCCCTATCATTCACCAGGCTGTCGAACAAGTTAATGAAGCCCAGGTAGCTTCCTAGGCAGCCATCAAAATGGGGGAGGTCCAAAGTAGGGAGCCTACTCACCAGCCCCGGTGCTGACCTAGGAAGCTCCTGCTTCAGGCCGGGTTGCCCTTCCCTATCGGCAACTAGTTGTCTCGCAGTATTGGAGACAGCATCATACAGGTCTAAGACCTGGGCATAGTCTTCGCTGACCTTATTTCGCTGGTCAGCGGTGAAATCATTGATTGACACTTCAAGACAGCAAGTGCTGAAAGTGCGGAATTGCTGTTCCACACTTGCCAGGCGATCGTCAATCCGCTCGTACCTTTGAAGTAGGGCCTGCTGGCGATCAGGCCGGTTCACTAAAGCACTGGCTGAGGCAAACCAGCGCAAATCTGATGCAATAGCACCAGCAGCCGCACGCAAGTCCTTGATAGCTGACATAATCAAAATTTCAAAAGAGCCCGGACAAGCGTTAAACAATATTAACAATCAAACTTAATTTTTCTTAATTCTTTGAAACCAACAAGGTATTAGCCTGTTTATTGCAAGTGCAGGCAAGTGACAGGTATTTACTGCCCAACAAAATTAAAAGTTTCAGTATATTGAAACAAACACAAAAGTTATCAAAGTTATAACTTATAACAAATTAATAAAGTTGAAACTTCAACTTAATTAGTTAATTATTTGCAACAGACAGACTAACTGTGTTATTTGTGATATACAATATGAAGTAAGCACAGAATATGTGTTACCTAGCAATATTATCTATATTCTAACAAACAAAGTTTATTAATGTGACCCGCCCAAGTGGCAAGGTCAAGTTTGATTATTACAATGTTTATGAATATATGCAATAAACTAAATTTACTAAATTTATTGATACATACAGCTGTTATGTATCCAAACAAACTGACTTATTAATGCAACAACAAATTTAAGTTAGATTTTCCAACAATACAAATCAACAATTACTGATTGAGGTTATGTGACAATGTGTTTCAAATTATCTAGGTCAACTTATACAATTAAATATTATGTATTTTAGACAATAACTGACCTGACAAACACTACAATACTGTCTACAAGGTGATAAGATACAAGCTCATACCAATCTGAGTTTATACTCAGTAATGCAACAGCGGCTAAATTTCAACCACGCTCTGCTACCAAAATTTATGTCTAGAATTACCGTAGGCTTACTGGGAATTGGTTGTAAGCACAGTGGAAGCTAATTTATATTCATCCAGTTGTCCTAAAGTAATCAAATGTCTGACATATATTGCTGAGATTCTCAGCGATGACAAATTATAAAGTAGTTATAAGAAGATTTTACCTTATATACCCTGGTGATGTTCTTGAAGTGGACCTATAGATTAACTTATAATTTTGGCCAAAATAACAAGAGAATCAATAGATACCAGTTTACAATTCGGCGAAGTCCTTCTCCAGGCACCAATCAGGAATTCACACACGTGTTTTACAAAGTTCAATATTTCACAAATGTTCATTAAGATACAACAAACTTTGCCGGAAGTCAAAAGCGGCAATAACGTATTAAGTTAATTACAAGTTGATTCAATTCGCGTTAATTCAAAGGGCGATCAATTTAATTTAGGTACCAGGCACGCGAGCTTGCTAAAACGGCGTGTTAATTTTTCAAGCGGAAGACGGAAATGACAGTTCAGTGTGACCATTGTCAGAAATTTTCAATAGACTAAACAAAATGTTACTCAATCGATCTAATCGATTTGACTTATAATAAAAACTAATTCTATTTCAAACAAGACTTCTGATAGTTGCATTGTAAATGAGTTTAAGGGTGAAAGGATGCGCTCCCCACCAAACACCCGCAAGCGCACGAAGCATGTTTAGATTTTTCTCTAATTTGATTTCAACATAATTAATATGAGAAGCGCCAGATAGTTTTGAGTCTAAGATAATACCTAAAAATTTGACATTGTCCTCGAACTTTATGGGAGAACCTTCACTTCAATCTCGAGAAGTCGCCTTGGAAGTATTCTCTTACGAGAGAAGACTACAGCCGAGCTTTAAGCAGGTGAACGGCAGAGTCCATTGGAGTTGAGCCAATGGTTTAGGGAGTTGAGGGATATCTGCATGGATTCCTGAGCATCCGCAATTGACGCTTTCTGTAAATATAAACATATGTCATCGGCGTATTGAAGTATTTGACAGTCGATGTTGAGAGACCTATGTAAATCTGACGTATAAATACTATATAGTAGGGGGCTCAATACCGAACCTTGTGGAAGACCGCGCCAAACAGTTCTCGGTCCAATATTATCTCCTGAACAGTGTAACTTGACTTTACGGTCTGAAAGGAGGTTGCAGATACAATTTAGCATTCTTGGCGGTATACTCAGCTGACGTAGCTTACTTCTTAGTACAGCAAGAAGGACATTATCGTAAGCTGCTGAGATATCCAAAAAGACCGCAAGCACCGATTCATTCTTGCTAAATGCAATTCGTATATCTGTCATCAGGATGCTGATACTATCCATGGTACTAGAACCCCTACGAAAACCATATAGAGAATTAGCTAGGAGGCCTTGGTTTTCAACATACCACTCTAGTCTGTTTTTAATAAGATGCTCGAAAATTTTACAAAGCACGGGCGACAGCGCGACTGGCCGGAAATGGTCTGGGGAATTAGGAGATTTACCGGGTTTTAAAATGGGGATGATCAGCTGTGTCTTCCATATGTCCGGAATATAACTAAGAGTGAAGCAGGTATTAATTAAGTTTAAAAGGAATTCGCGGCTCTGAGGGCTAACCCTTTTATAAAATGAGTAAGGGAAACCATCGACTCCAGGGGCGGAATCACGAACATACTTGAGGACGGCATCCAACTCCTGTAAGGTAAAAGGGGCATCTAAAGGGTCATTGGAGGTAGTATCTGTAGACAGAGGGAGTTCATCCTGTAAAGGGACAAAGAAAGGAGCAAGTTTATTAAAGAAGAGAGAAGCCAAATCTGGAGAGATTGGAGAATATTTCACAGGGGAGCAGCCGCGACTAAACTTCTTAAAATTCTGCCACACAAAGGTAGAAGGGGTTGTTGGAGAAAGGGATGCACAAAACTTTTTCCAGCCCTCACGTTTTTTCCTTTTAAAAAGGCGTCTGGATCGAGCAACCGTCCGGTTGTACTCAATCAAATTTTGGAATGTCATGTTGTTAACATAAGCTAGTTCAGCAGCATTTCGGGCTTTGATGATTTGAGTACAATCCCGGTCCCACCAGGGGGGAGAGGCTATCTTACCTGAAGCTGCATTCTTATGAGGAATGCTAGCCTCGGCTGCGGCAGAAATACACTCGGAAAATTGCAATAAACAGTGGTCAATGTTGGTATTAGAAACACTAGGAAGGGAGGGAATTTTGTCCTGCATGATTTGTTTATACAAATCCCAGTCAGCATCTGCCAATCTGTATTTCAAAATGGGATTATTGTCTCTCTGGGGTAGGGACCTTCTAACTAAAGTAATTCTAATAGGATAGTGGTCACTGCCATAACATAAATTTAGACGCTTCCAGTCCAGCTGGGCAGAAAGATTGGAGGAACATAGAGACAAATCAACACAACTCTTCACTTGACCAATTCTTGGTACACGTGTTGCTGACCCATCATTTAGGACAAATAATCCTCTGTCATCTATTAAGTCAACCAATTCATTGCCTGCACTGTCACTGTGAACAGAACCCCATAGACTGTGGTGGCAGTTAAAGTCACCTAGCAGAATGATAGGTTTAATGTGAACACAGATATTGTGGAGAAACTGAAAACTTGTAGTATTTGGGGAAGGTATATAAATGGAAATAAAATTTATACCGAGGATGTTAACTCCAACAGCATCAATCTCATTCCCATGACTAGGTAAGGAAAGTGGAGAAGAAGGGGATAAGTTGCTAACAAGGATAGCAGCCCCACCATAACCATCAGGACGGTCATGACGGAATGTGCTGTATCCTGAAAAATTAAAAGTTTGGGTTGGCCGAAGCCAAGTCTCAGCTAAGGCAATAATTGCAGGTTTATAATTATTAATAAGATGGGAAATCTCATGTCTTTTTGGTATGGCGCTCCTGACATTCCATTGTAGGCAATGTAGGGCCATAATTACGGAATTTAATGAGGTTTACAAATTCATTGGCAACGTTGTCCGGTAAACTATTTTTTAAAAGAAAAGAGGAAAGAGAAGAGTATAAATTATTAATTTCTATGGTAACAGGGTCATTAGAAGAAACAGCTAATTAGGAGGGGTTATTGAGAGCACAACCGTTGGTGGAAGGATTAAACGAATAATTGTTAAGAATGGTTTCATGAGCTCTGCGGTCATAACCAGGCGAAAGTTGAGGACGGGGCTTGGGTTTGGAGAAAGTGGTTTTTCTGTAGGAAATAACATTAGGGGATTGGTGAAGAGATTTAAGGCTGGAAGGTAATTGAGTGAGATTATTGAAATTAGGAGACTGAGAAAGAGGAGGGGGGAGTGATGAGGAAACAGCAGCATATGACTTATAAGAGGGGGAAAACTTTTTGGAAGCTTCTTCATAAGACAAGCACTCCTCAGCCATACAAAGCTTAATATTCTTCTGTCTTATGAATTCTGGACAATCCTTACTGGTAGCAAAATGTGGACCAGTGCAATACAGACAGACAATGTCCTCCACGGAGCAACCATCACCAAAGTGTTCCTCACCACAGCGGAAACACCGAGGTTTGGAACGATATTTGGATCTGGTATGCCCAAATCTACAACACCCGTAACATTGAGTGGTAGGGAATTGGTATAAATCCACCGGAAGGGAGTTGTAACAACAGAAAACACGCTTAGGCAGGGATTGACCATCAAAAGTGATGACTACCGAGGGAGTCGGTTTCCATACTGCAGATTCTTCAGTTATAACCTTGTGGTTGAGTCGCCTAACCTTAAGAATTGGACAGGGGGATTTTAGGTTCTCAGCAATCTCCTCTTCAGACCACTCAATAGGGACCCCTTTTACCACACCCATTCTTCTTATGTTGTAGCTTGGAATTGAGGTAACATTACCTTTAGCAAGTATCTCAGAGTTATTTAGAAATGCATTTGCATCTTCTGGAGTTTTAAACTCTACAGAGATCTTGTTTCGGCCTACTTTTTTGACTCCATCGGGAAATATATTTTTAATGTTCAGTTTCAGCAACAGCTGGCCAAACTTCACCGGGTGGATGGTGGTACCAGAGGAAGTATCATCAGACTTAAATAAGGCATGTACTACAAATGGAGCTGAGTCCCTGGTCGAATATCGAGACAGACTGTAGGAAGAAGGGGACGCTAGGGTCTGTTTATTGTTATTTGGTTTTTTGGGAGGGGGAGGGCCATCACTGTCAACAACGCGCTTACGGGCACGGTTTTCAATGTCCTCAAAGGACGATAACGGCACGGATAAGCCTGGGGAATACGGGAATAGGTCCTGCGAGGGACTTGTTGTAAGAATTTGTTGGGGTAGGTTGGAGTTATTTTGCGACGTGCCAGGATCGGGCGGACGACCATGGAGTCCAAAATCAACTTCCATGGTCGCGACCTCCCCACATGCCGCAATAAAACACAAATAAACTTACCAAACGGGTAACAAATAATCACACAACAAAAAAACAATCACAGACACGAAACTGACACAGAAAATAACACCAAAATTTAGTGATTCAGCCTAAGAAAACAAATTAAACGCTCCACATGTGCTTGCCATAAACACTTACCGGAGAGTCCCATCCAAAGTTTGAAGCATAGAGACATGTTTGAAGTCTAAACGACTTGTCAAGTTGTCACTCAAATGTCATACTTGCCAAAATTAATTGTTTACTGTAGTCGGTGATACCATGAAGTTATATCTATACCTTCATGGGTGATACCGCCTTCTGGTGGTTTAACTTGGCAGTAATCTTCCCTATTCGTGCCACTGTCGCCATATTTTTCGCCAAGGAGTGTGGTACATCTGCTGTGAAATCATTGTATATCGAACATAATAATTTTGTTTTTGTGCATAAAGATGTCTAAAAACCAGATGAATCAGTGCTTCAGGCTGTGTGTTTTATTACCGTATGTATGGTGCCATTCATGTCCGGTACGTACTCAGCGACACAGTATCTATATTGGCTCTCAGAGAATATTTTGTTACATGTAAACATGTTTGATACAAGGGTCGTCTTTCGCTTTGCCATGTTCGCCCACATTTACATTATGGAATAAACTAATCTGGCAAATGATTTAAACTAACTAAAGTAACTTACTAAAAAAATGTATTATTTTCCTCTAACCGGCCCCATATCGATATCGATTACAATCTGGAGTACAAACCAAATGGCAGCCATTTTATTTGCCCAACGTTTCGTAGGTATACACGCCAATTTCATACTTATGCACGCTAAATTCGTAGGTATTGGACATACCTAACCTACCATATCCATGTCATTCCCAGATCGGTGATTTTAAAGGCCTTGCCACACGGCACAATTTTACGTCCAACTTGACTAAATCACTTGATGAAATTGTGACGTGTAGACGCCAGTCGTCCAACTCAAGTTCATCGGGTGGGCGGTACCACCAGATTTTAACCAATCGGGTGGACGGAATGAAAATCTGTGATTTGATTGTGTCGTGTAGACGGGCAAAGCCAATTAGATTGAAAATTTGATCAGTGGTAAAATTGTGCCGTGTGGCAAGGCCTTTAAGATCGTAAGATTCCAGGGCCGCCAGACCTTAGTTATATTTTCAGAAACTAAATGTGTAGAATAATGTAGTGTGAGTATGTGCTATGAGTGTACGCATACTTGCTAGCTTGGATCGAGAGCCAATTTTTAGGTATAAGGTGCTAAAGGTCCACGGCAACAATAGGGTAGTTTCCTGCAAGTGAAATAAATTATACAAGTATTTTTATCTACTGAAACATGTCAAAATTGTGATGTATGTAAATAGTGGGTACTTGTGTCTTAGTTTATAAAAATGTAATTCGTTCGTTCAGTCTGCGAATAAGTATACTTCATATAACGAAGTCGTGGTTTTACTTACCTCAACTACAAGATTTCTCAGTGGCGACGAGTAGTATAGAACTCACTTTGAATCATTTTAAAATGTCGATCGGTAAAATCGCGGAATATAAAGTGCAAAGCGACGACTGGAAATTGTAGGTACGTGGAACGTTTAGAACAATATTTCCTGGTGAACAAAATACCTAGTGAATTACAAGTACCTACGTTGATAACTGTGATGGGAGCAGAAAGCTATGAACTTTTGGTCAACCTATGTAGGTACAACGGATAAGCCAAAAAAAAAACATTTGCACAAATCACGGACATCATGGAAAGACATCTACAACCAAAACCTAGTGAGCTGGCAGAGCGGTACAAATTCAGACATAGAAAACAAAAGGAGGGCGAAACTATATCAGAGTACACGGCCATTTTGAAAAGGATGTCTAAGACGTGTGAATTTGGAGCCTGGCTAGAAGAAAATTTGAGAGACCAGTTAGTTTGCGGTATAAGTAATGAGATTATACGACAACGGTTATTCGCTGAGAGTAAATTAGACTTCGGCAAAGCGTACAAGTTGGCAGTAAGCATGGAGGCGGCGGAAAAGGATGCGGCGGAAGTAGTCGGACGCGAAGGATCGTCGGGTGGGGGCTCCGACACCGACGATGCCGGTGTCGTGTCAAGCCATGGCAGCCACCAAGCTTACACGGCGGAAAGAAACGGCGGCGGGTACAAGCGCTACGCGTAAGGTCAGTGGAGCGGCGCGGGAGGTCGCTTCGCAGGCCACATGGCCGCGCGGGCCGCGCGTATCAGCAGCGCTCGCACCGGCCAAGCTGGGTGAGCGGGTGCAGCAGCAGTGCCAGGTGTGCGGCGCGCGTCACGACACAGCCACGTGCAAGTTTGCACGTTACGTTTGCCGAGTTTGCAACCGGACGGGGCACCTGCGACGCATGTGTCCGAACTTGGCGAGAAATTTCAACGTCGACGTAAATTACCACGGAAGCGAAAGTATGGACAGTGACGAGGTAATTTTTATTGATGTTGCAAACTATCTGCTACAGAGTGTAAACCGGTATATTTAAATTTAAATGTTGACGGTAAAAATATAAAAATGGAATGTGACACGGGTAGTGCTATTTCATGCATAAGCAAGGATTGTTATCTCGGAATGTTTAAGAACTTATCTTTGAATCCTTCTCATTTAACTCTGAGATCATTGAATAATAAAAAAAGGAATTAGGTAGTTACATATATAAACTTAACCTTTCAAACACCGCTGGCTGGTACATACCAATCGGTTACGACAAATTTGTCACGTCAAGCTCTAGCCGAGCTCGGCTAAGACGACATTGTCTCAAAGCACTCGATTTTTCCGTTTTTGTATTGAAAGGCTAGTATATAAAGTCTAGTATTGTCTTGTAATGTAGGTACGCGTAACTAACTTCGTTGTTGAACGAATGACGTTACCGACCGAATTATATTAGAATTTTAAAACTTGTCGCCTTTTTTGGTCACCATAGCGCAACGGCGCACACATAGTACTCGCTGTTGATTTTTGATAATTTTGTCTCACAAATATACATAAGTACTTTTTTATGTACTATAAAGAGCATTTAACTAGGGAATCACTCGGCACTTGTTAGTGCTCACGTTTGAGTAAGTTTCGTCAAGATTGATTTAGCCATCGTTAGTCAGTTGTAAAAACTTAAAAAGCAGACATCAGTGTGACTTTAGAATTTATAATATACAATTACTTATTTCATGCAAAAAATATGAATTTATCCTATTTTTAGGGGAAAGACGTTGTAACTGGCAACTCTATAATTGCGTCTGTGTGCGTGATGCAGCAAGTAAACACAGCACAGTTCCGCACACATAGCGAATTTTCGGCTTAACTTCTGAGCTCGCGTTGTTTGAATACCTACTGACTTTCTGTAGGTAATAATTCAGTGTCTGAGATATTATACCGGCGAATCCGCTAAACCGTTAGGAGTGATACTGCCTGTAGTAAAGTACAAAGATATGTGTAAAACCCTAGAATTATTTGTAATTGAAAACGGAAAAACAATTTTTTTAGGACGGCAATGGATGGCCGAATTAAAAATACAATTACCCGTAGTCGAGTACGCAAATAATAACACGGTGATGTACAAAAACTGTTTGTTCGACTTTTCCTCTTTCTGGTAGCGCCATCTACCTTCCTATATATAACTAATCGCATCAACATGAATCGTTCCACGCTTGTCTAGTGCGAGCGATATCATATTTCCGTCCCTCTCTTTCCCTCTCCCTGGAAGAGGCACTGCCTTGCGCCTGATTCGTCGCCGCGAACGTCGACGCGAGGGACAGTCTCGAACATTCCGCTCGCTAAGAACGCCGTCTCGATACCGCTCCGCGCCGCACCGCTGTATCGCCGTCTCATTCGTACCGCGCCGCTCCCGTATGTGTTTATCACCGCTTCCACCAAGGAAAACCCGCTCGTGAGTGAAGTGAAAACAAGCAGCTGTATCACGAAACCACCAAGGCTGTATAAGGTAAGTGCCTTCCATCCTTAAAATAGCCTATACCCACTCAATCACCTCCTCCCGTATCCATCTCCTCTTCCCTTATTCCTCTCCTAGGCGGCTAAGAACCCGCTATCCTTTGTATACAGTCCATTTCCCTCCCAAGTCGCCTAGAACCTACCCACGGTTTCGGCTCCACGCCATACCATTTTTTTTTATCCATACGAGTCGGATTCATTTACGTTTTATACGTTATACCGCTATACCTAGGCAGTTATAGCACCTAGCTATACTCCTAATATATTCATATAACCGTCACATGGTTATTTCCGCCCGCATCAGTAGGTAAACTTTTATGTAGCTACCTACTTATTAAATTATTATTTCTGCAACTATCATAGTTGTCTTATAAATCTCATATTTCAATCAACTTTTATTTCCTCAGCTCTAAAGTGTTGCCTAATTAGCCTACTTAAGTAAAATAATAGATACATTGGATATTCTTATTTTGTTTCGTTCTCATTAGCTTATACTTACGTAAACATGTCACAACAAAAGAAGTCACGCGTGTCGGAAGACAAAGAGATGACAATCTTAGAAGCAAAACGCAATATTTTATTTGAGCGCATTCAAAATATATATGAACGATCAAAAACCGCATCTATGTCTGACAGCAATAGCGAAGCATTTCTCAGTTATTGTATAACAGTAGATAGTATTCGAACAGATTTTCATAAGTTGTTAGACGATTATAACGCAAGATTACTTTCTATCAATCCTGATGAAAAACCGAACTATCAGGCGTATACCGCATTCGAAGATCTCTATTGTATTATTAAGCGTATACAATCGCAATTGGAGGGTAAATGTTCAGCAGAGCCCATTGCCCGCAAACCGAGATTACCGCCAATCGAGATTATGTCGTTTGACGGAGATATACGAAATTGGCCGTTATTCTATGCAAGTTTTAAGTCTACAGTGCACGATAATGGTTCTCTGACAGATGCTGACAGGTTGTACTATCTAATAGGTAAACTGTCACCGAAGGCCCAGTCCGTATTTGCAGGTGTCACACCCAGTGCTGAGAATTATCAGGTCATATTTCAGTCACTACTTGACAGATATCAAGACACGCGCGTTCTAGCGTCTACGTACTTTGACCAAGCTTTAAATCTCAAACTGTCCAGCAACGCGTCTGTCTCGAATTTCCAGCTGTTTATTGATAACTTCGTAACCGCGGTTAATTCTCTTAGGAATTTAAAATTAGAAGATCTTTCCGACTTTATGTTGCTTCAACTCGCTTTAAAAAAGTTTGACACTGATACAATTCGCGCATTCGAGATGACGGAACGCAATAATAAAATACCTACACTAGATAGTTTTATTTCGTTCATCAAAGATCAGTGTCGAATATTTCATAAAAAGTCAGATTCAAGTGAACGATCGCGGCATAGATCATCATCGAGAGAAAAGTCCAGGCGCCGGTCTCGCGACTATTCCAGGTCAAAGTCACAGGAGCGCGACAGGTCGAGGTCACGGGTGCGCCGTGGCTCAGATCAGTGTCGAATATTTCATAATACGCAGTCTGGTTCACCTGGCCCGTCTAACACTAACAACAACAAACAAAGGTTGAATAAATCGCGAAATTGTAATAATAACTCAGTCCCTAATCCACAATCTTACGTAACATGTTCGGAATCTAATAGTAATAATTCACAGAAGTGTCTGTGCAGTAATATAGTGCACGACCATTACTATAAGTGTCCCACCTTTAATGATTTAAATCCAATTGCTCGTTTTAAAAGCGTAAAAGATAACAAAGCTTGCATTAATTGCTTAAGCATAAAACATAAAACGAGTAATTGTTCCAGTAGAACGAGATGTCGCACGTGTAAACAAAAACATCATACACTGTTACATTATGATAAAAATAACCGGTTGTCAAGTCAAGCCGCTAACCTTGACACACTTACGAGTACGTCGCAAGTGCAGAACACGGTAGCTGCGCCCTCCAGGTCTGAGGGCGAAGAAGTATCGTTGTGTATGACATCCATTGCGCAGGCGACGCGCACGCGAGGACGGCACTCGCGCATCTATAATGATCCGCGCAGGGCCAAAACGCAGAGTACGGCGTCTAAGACGGTACTGTTAGCGACAGCGCAAGTTATCGTATATGATGTTAATGGGTCGCCGCACATGGTACGTTGTCTGCTAGATAGCGCATCTCAGACCAATCTAATAACATCGGAATGCTTCAAACGCCTCGGATTATGGAATAATTTTAAAAATACTAACTCAACCGTCAAAGGGATAGGCGGATCAGAAAGGCATTGCAGGGGTTCCGTAGATGTTAAAATACATTCGCGTTTTAATAGGGACATTAATTTTAACATTTCTTCGCTTATCGTGGAACGTATTACAGACACGTTGCCAAACGCTAATGTAGACGTAGCATCACTCACTCATCTCGAATCATTGCCGTTAGCCGACGCGGAGTTTGCGAATCCGGCAGGCATTGATCTTTTGATCGGAGCTTCAATATTTCCGCACTTGCTACTAACTAACATAGTTCGTAGTGAGCGATATGATTTACCGCCCGCTATTGAGACGGTACTTGGGTATGTGATTATGGGTACCGTACCTACGTTACATACTTCTCATTGTATTACGTCTTGTTGTTGTTCTGCTCTTCAAGAGATCAAGGTGGGTGCTAAAACTGTGTGTAAGATAAAGCACTAATTAGCTATGCTATGCTATGCTGCGCTATGCTGCGCCATGCTGCGCTATGCTGCGCCATGCTGCGCTATGCTGCGCTATGCTGCGCCATGCTGCGCTTTGCTGCGCCATGCTGCGCTATGCTGCGCCATGCTGCGCTATGCTGCGCCATGCTGCGCCATGCTTCGCCATGCTGCGCCATGCTGCGCTTTGCTGCGCCATGCTGCGATATGCTGCGCCATGCTGCGCTATGCTGCGCCAAGCTGCGCCATACAGCGCTATGCTGCGCCATACTGCGCTATGCTGCGCCATGCTGCGCTATGCTGCGCCATGCTGCGCTATGCTGCGCCATGCTGCGCTATGCTGCGCCATGCTGCGCTATGCTGCGCTATGCTGCGCTATGCTGCGCTATGCTACGCTATGCTAAGCTACGCTACGCTACACTATACTATACTACACTTCCGCTTTGTACATGGATGACATTGCCTGTAGTGTCATATCCGCTCCGCTAGCAATTTCGCTTTGTGAAGAGCTTATTTATTTATTTATTTATTTATCTTTGGAAAACCAACAGCACATAAAAATAGTAGAAAATAAAAACAGAATATAATACAAATGGCCAATTACAGGTCTTCACGATTAAATAATAGTATATACAAACAGTTAGTGAACATATTGGCTATTATAACGTCATTGATAGGTTTAACACATATTAACTATTATGTTTTGTGAAAAAATTAAGGCTAAGCATCCGTCTCACTGATTCCACTTTGGAGTTAAATATATCTATATCTATTTCTTTACATTCGTAATTAAGATTTCTGCTCGCTCGCCACAGAAATGCATTTTGCCGGTAATTGGTAGTTACTAATGGAAGGTGAATGGGATTGTGGTGTCTAGTAAATTTGCCAGGTACATTTAATAAGATTTTTGATAGCAGATCAGGGCAGTCAACCGTACCATTTAATATACTTAAAATGTAAGTCACATCGGCTATGTTGCGGCGTGTAACCAGAGGAAGGATGTGGAACCTAGCGCACAGTTTCAGATAATTTTCCGAACTGTACTCCAGTTTCAAACGGTAGCATAAATATTTTATAAACTTCATCTGAACATTCTCTATTCGGGATATATATATGTCGTACCTAGGGTTCCACACTTGACTAGCGTATTCTAATATGCTGCGTACAAATGTGCAATATAAAATTTTGAATGTTTTTGCCTGTGTGAAACTGGACGACGTACGCATGACAAACCCTAATGCCTGAAAAGCCTTTTTCGTAATATTTTCTATGTGGTCTTGGAATAGTAATTTCGAATCATGCGTAATACCCAGGTCTCGTATTGTGTGACATTTTTCGAGTTGTAATCCCTTTAAAAAGTATTGAGATGGAATGACGTTAGTTTTTCTGCTAAAAGTAACAACTGAGCATTTAGATGGGTTTAGGTCGAGTTTATTAATTGCACAGTACTCAGATAAACGAGTTAAGTCACTTTGGAGAGCGTAAACATCAGTAATGTCTGTGATAGCTGAAAAAATCTTCATATCATCCGCGAAGCACAATAGCTGAGAGTAGTGGAAGCATTGATCAATGTCATTTACAAATATGAGGAACAAAAAAGGTCCAAGCAATGAACCCTGAGGAACACCACTCGGCACCAAAACCCAGCTGGAAATGTAGTTATTGACCACAACTGCTTGAGAGCGGTTAGATATGTAAGATGAGAACCATCTTAGCAAGTCTCCTCTTATCCCGATATGCTCTAATTTACAAATTAACCTATTGTGGTCAATTCTATCAAAACACTTAGAATAGTCGGTGTAAATGACATCGACCTGCCTCCCTCTACTCATGGCGTCAGATATATAGTCATTCATCAATACAAGATTTGAAGTTGTTGAACGTCCCTTGAGAAAACCATGTTGAAAACCACTAAAACAATTCCGCAACGCGGCATATAGTTGATTATATACGATCTTTTCCATTACCTTTGCCAATATACATAATTTAGAGATCGGTCTATAATTAGTAACATCCGTTTTACTACCTTTTTTGAGAATGGGGGTAATATATGCAGACTTCCATATTGATGGAACGGCACACTCTGAGAAAGATTTCTCGAAGAGTAAAGCTATAGGCACTGAGATACTATCGGCACATCTAGCTAGTAATATGGGGGGTATATCATCAGGCCCTGCCGACTTGTGGACGTCAAGGTTTTTTAGGATTTTAACTATGTCTGAGTCATAAACAGTTATGTTACCAATGTCTGAATTTGAGATATGATTATGCACGCTGCGACTAGTTATTGTTGGTGTTTGTGCGGGCTGCAAAAAAGTTGAGTAGAAATATTTTGAGAAAACATTACATATATCTTTACCATCGCTTGCTATTACGTCACCATATTGCACAGAGCTAGGAATACTAGATGTTTTACGCCTAGATTTAATAAAGGTCCAAAAGTATTTGGGATTCTCTTTAATCGAATCTTCCACAGAAGTTATATAATTAGAGTAGCAGTCACTCTCTAACCTTCTTACTCGTTCTCGTAACAATTTGTACGTTTCGAAATCTGACCTATTACCGTATGTTTTGTGTTTATGAAAGAACTTATATTTTTCCTTTATAGATTTTTTAAGCGCTGCAGAGTACCATATCGGATACGTGTTATTATAGGTCAAGGTGAAGGACGGTACATATTTATGAACGAACTGCTTAATTAATTTATAAAAAGAATCTACCGCATCTTCAATACATTTGTTCTTAAACTCGGTAGGCCAGTCAATTTTCTGTATTTCGTCGCTGATAGCAGCAAAGTCAGCCGATTCAAACTTGTATCTTATTCGGGGCGCAGCTTGTAAGGATGGCATTTCCAGACATCTCACTACAATAGTAAGCGCTTTATGGTGTGGGTCAATTGGCACTAAGGGGTCCTTGCACTCAGATACGAACGGAAAATCATTTGACAACACAAGATCTAAGATCCTACCATACATATTACTCACATGATTATATTGTTTTAAGTTGTGGGTATTCAGCGAGTCTAATAAGGAATACTCGTCAATTGAATTATTAGCATTGCTAGGTAATAATTCACGATCGCAATTACTACGTTGCCATGATATTTTGCTTAAGTTAAAATCCCCAATTATTAAATATTTATCATCTGGGTGACTGATTATTATATCATCTAACTTGTTTAAATAATTTGTAAGTTGAGTAGAAAACGTTAGACCCATGTTTTGTTTACATAGGTAAAGAACGCACAAATACAAATTACACCGTTCACGACTATTAGACTGCTTGATAGGTAACACTAGCCACAGATCTTCCGCAGTAGACATGAAGTTCGTTTGAAGATTAGCCGTTATTTCTTTTCGTACCGCGATAAGGACTCCGCCACCTCGTGATTGGTTTGTAAGCTCATAGTCCCTATCCCGTCGCCACACAATGTATCGATTATCAAATAATTCCGAGTTATTTACACCAGCCGTTAACCAAGTCTCCGTCAGAACTATTATATCGTAGGAACTCAGACACAGGTTACGGTAAAAAATAGTTGTTTTGGACCGCAGGCCGCGAACGTTTTGATAGAAAATATTTAAATCAACACTACCGTGTACATTTGATCCAGCTTTTGAAGCGTTTTGAAGCGAGGCCACATACCAGATTCTCATAAGGCTTCTCCAGACATGGAGTTTGAGAAGTCTGTACCGCATAAGGTTCTCGGTTTACGCTGGGACAAATCCTGCGATAGTTTTCGGTTTGACGTCTCACCGCCAGATGATAAGTGCGCCAAGCGCACTATGCTGTCCACAGTGGATCGACTATGGGACATAATGGCTTTTGTGGCTCCCACAATTTTGTACGCCAAGCTCTTGATCAAAGAGCTTTGGCTATCAAAGTGTGAGTGGGATGAAACACCCCCTGACCATATTGTCGCCGCTTGGGGCCAGTTTTGTATTGAGCTTACCGCGCTCAATCAAGTTACTATTCCGCGTCATCTTGGGTTGGTAGATGGATGTACCATCAACTTAATAGGTTTCGCTGACGCCAGCGAGCGTGCTTACGGCGGAGTCGTATATCTGCAAGTCCGCATTGGTTCTAACTACTCGGTGCAGTTAGTTTGTGCCGAGTCTAAGGTCTCGCCTGTTAAAACCATTTCGGTTGCGAGACTAGAGTTGTGCGCGGCCCTTCCGCTGTCTCATTTGCTCCGCAAGGTTCAAGACACAGTTTTGCCCCACTACTCTATTAATAAATATACGCATTTTCCGACTCCAAGGTAGTGCTCGCTTGGATTCATTCTTCTCCTCATCGCTGGTAGACTTTTGTCGCCAACCGCGTTAGTAAATTGATTGAACTTGTTCCCGCTACTTGTTTCAATCACGTCGCGGGTTATCATACTCGTCTTCAGGAAGAACTCTCCATAGATCATATTGACTGGAAGTTTATTCCACCAGCATCACCACATTTCGGTGGATGTTGGGCAAGCATGGTCAAAGTAATTAAAACGCATCTCTTCAAAGTTATAGGTCAACAGATCCTCTCTTACGAAGAGCCTTTAACTGTCCTTGCACAAGTCGAGGCACTGATCAACTCGCGTCCGCTTCCAACTCAGTGAGATCTAGCCTGAGGTTGGACCTACCTCTTAGTTTAAGTATTTAGTTAGTAGTTTTCGCTATTATTGCGTTTGTAGTTTTCGCTAAAGTTAATTTAGATTAATTTATTGTCATATCGCTGTCTTAGCCTATTGATGGGTTATGCGGTAGTACACCCAACATAGCTAAGTTCAATTCTATTTTTTTTAAAGGCAACCCTTTAGGGCCGGGGGGATATGGTAGCGCCATCTACCTTCCTATATATAACTAATCGCATCAACATGAATCGTTCCACGCTTGTCTAGTGCGAGCGATATCATATTTCCGTCCCTCTCTTTCCCTCTCCCTGGAAGAGGCACTGCCTTGCGCCTGATTCGTCGCCGCGAACGTCGACGCGAGGGACAGTCTCGAACATTCCGCTCGCTAAGAACGCCGTCTCGATACCGCTCCGCGCCGCACCGCTGTATCGCCGTCTCGTTCGTACCGCGCCGCTCCCGTATGTGTTTATCACCGCTTCCACCAAGGAAAACCCGCTCGTGAGTGAAGTGAAAACAAGCAGCTGTATCACGAAACCACCAAGGCTGTATAAGGTAAGTGCCTTCCATCCTTAAAATAGCCTATACCCACTCAATCACCTCCTCCCGTATCCATCTCCTCTTCCCTTATTCCTCTCCTAGGCGGCTAAGAACCCGCTATCCTTTGTATACAGTCCATTTCCCTCCCAAGTCGCCTAGAACCTACCCACGGTTTCGGCTCCACGCCATACCACTTTCAGTACCAAATACTCTGAAGTATTTGCGGACGGGCTGAGGCGATTCACCGGGGGTAAGGTGAGCGTGCATGTGCGAGAAGGGGCGCGGCCGGTGTTCATGCGCGCGCGGCCGCTCGCTTACGCGCTGCGCGAGCCCGTTGAGCGAGCGCTGGCGCAGCTGCAGTGCGACGGCATTCTGTCACCCGTGGAGCGGTCCGACTGGGCCACGCCCATCGTGCCCGTCGTCAAGAAGGACGGTAACATTAGAATATGTGCAGATTACAAGTTAACTCTGAATAAAGTTATAGAAGTTGACCGTTATCTGCTACCTAGGATGGAGGACTTGGTACTTCGGTTAAGGGGGGGTGAACATTTTAGTAAAATTGATTTGTCCCAAGCTTACGCGCAATTTAAAACTAAACCAAGAAATATACGTTGATAAACACCCATAAAGGCTTGTTTATGTATAATAGGTCAGTTTACGGCCTATCGTCCAGCCGGGGTATTTTAAAAAAAAAATTGGAACAATTATTTGCTGATTTACCTCAAGTGGGGGTCTTCCTGGATGATATCATTATAACAGGGTCCACCAGGGAATCCCATATACAAAATTTATGCAAAGTATTCGACCGCTTAAAACAAAATGGTCTGAGGGTAAAAAAAGATAAGTGTGTGTTCTTAGCAAAGTCGGTTAATTATTTAGGTCACTTTATTAGTAAAGACGGCGTTCACACGTGCCCCGACAAAGTTAAAGCTATAATTAAAACACCGGCCCCTACGAATATTTCCGAATTGCGGGCATTTATAGGTATGTTCATGTACTACGGCAAATTTGTAAAAAATATTAGTACAGTGTTAGCTCTTAGCTCCACTATATAACTTACTTAAAGCAGGTGTTCGGTACAATTGGGACAGTGAGTGTGACGGGTTCTAGAATTAAAACGCAGAAGAGTGTCTTATGCGTTTATTTGCCGAGTATTGCCTCACTTCCCTTGCACGAGTATGACCGACCAACAACACGACACTGGCCTGAACACTAAGGGCTGCAGTCTCCCACGCTGTTCCCTCCGGTAGTGTGCAGGGCAGGCTTGCTCGAAGGCTGCGCGTAGCGGTGCAGAACTGCAGACCCTCGCTAACGTTGGCTTCAGCTGGCAGGCGCCGGCGGTGTGTTAGTGATGAGCAGGGCAGGCCACTCTTCGGCAGAGGTGACGCCGACGGCGATGCAGGAAGTGCAGCGGTCTAGGTAGAGTAGCCCGGAGCCTTAAGGTAGACCTGGAACCCACAGCTGGGGATCAGGATACACGTACAATGTATACGGATAGAGTAGCGGTAGTAGTCAGTATAGATAAGCGGTGCCGGCCTCTCTGTCGGCCCCTTTATATACCGGGCCCTCCATCAGAGTTGGAGTCCGTTACATGACCATATTTGGTCAGGCTTCGTGAGCGCCGACGATGGCCTTCTCTGATTGGCCGAGCGTATGGACGGTACTGTGACGCAGACGCCGTAGGTACCGGACATACGTTACAATACCGCCCGCCTTAGGAGAGGATTTTGCGTGGCTAACAAGAAAAATCCGACTAGCTGCGTTAGGTCTACGAGTCCGCTACTGTCCAAGCTAAGACGGCATATAGAAAGAAAGAAGGGAAAGTCTTATACGGTTTGTAACAAATAGTTAGGCACCATAGTGTGTAAGTTTTAGGTCCTTTATGTGCCAAAACCCAATAGAATTTCCAGACGCGTCCGACAACTCGTAAACGAGAGGCGACTTTTTATTAATCACTGTGCACTTCACGAATTTAGGGGCTAGTTTCTTACAGCAGGACTTATCCTTGTCGCTCTGATTAAAAGTCCTTTTCCACACAGTGTCTCCCACATTAAACTCAGCTGGTTTACGGCGTAAATTATAAGTTTGGGAATTCCTAGCATGAGCTTGAATGAGGAGTGCCTGAACTTTGTCAAATATGCCTGTTATGTGACCTATGTTTTTTGCGTAATCGTCCCTAGGTATGTATACTATATCATCAGCGTCCGTGTCGACATAGTGTGAGCCGCATGGAACTAATTCACGTCCATAGACTAAAAAACTAGGTATGTAGCCCGTGACTTCATTAACTGCGGTGTTTAATGCAAACTGCACCTTAGGTAGGAGAGTGTCCCATAATCTCTGGTCATTTCCTACAAACGCCGCTAAGGTAGAACCAATGGTTTTATTATAGCGTTCGACCGTATTCACATGACTGTGGGGAATATTTAGGAGTATAATGAAGATTAGGGATTTTATACTTGTGCAACATAGCTTTTAAAGTAGCAAAAAACGGGGTCAATCTCGGAATTTGAGATAATAAGCTGGAAACTTGTATACAGCTTCATTTTGGCGTTCTAAATGTTTACTCAAAAGTCACATATTATCTCGTGTCTGCGTCGTAAGTTATTCGAGGTCAAAGGTCACGAAAATTGGTTTTTTGCAATTATCTCCGTTTCTATGGTTCCAATCACTTCAACACCTATTATGAAAATTGAAGATAAAAAAATTTGCCACAACTTTTGTCTCAACTCTTTTTCTGTACGCTCAACCCTTTTCGAGATAGAGAGCGGAGAGCACCCAGCGCTCAGGCATATATACCTACTGTTATACAAGGTCAACCGTGAATCTCGGTGAATAATACCTTGAATATAGAAATAAGTCAAGTAAATATAATTTAAGTTAATTTTTATTTAGTAGCTGTACTTTTGTTACAATTAAAATTAAATGTACATTTAAATTCTTCAATAACTTGAAGTTCAAAAATATCAATTTTCTTCTTCTTCTTCATCATCATCTCCTGGGAAATTGAAAATTTCAATTTCATCTTCATCATCTTCGTTTACCTGCATGATTTTTTATTTGTCTCCAAACCTTCTAAAATTTCTGGATCAAATGCAGTTTCTTCCTCAGGATCGTCTTGCAATACAACAGCATTGAGACAAGCTTGCCCATTGCATTGTCCGCAAGCTAAAGTGCATTGCAAGCCCGATTTTCTGCATCCGCAGCGTGACCTTGTATAACAGTATATATGCCTGAGCGCTGGGTGCTCTCCGCTCTCTATCTCGAAAAGTGTTGAGCGTACAGAAAAAGAGTTGAGACAAAAGTTGTGGCAATTTTTTTTATCTTCAATTTTATAATAGGTGTTGAAATGATTGGAACCATAGAAACGGAGATAATTGCAAAAAACCGATTTTCGTGACCTTTGACCTCGAATAACTTACGACGCAGACACGAGATAATATGTGACTTTTGAGACAACTTTTAGAACGCCTAAATGAAGCTGTATACGAGTTTCCAGCATATTATCTCGAATTCCGAGGTGAATCCCTAAAGTGACTGGACTATGGGTAGTCATTAGGCGAAGATAAACAACCATTGTAGGTGGCTGAATACCATTGATCAGTGTCAACATTAGGGCTGTTCACGTCATTATTATTATTCGCGTTAATTATATTTACAGGTAGAGATCGTGATAATGCATCTGCTATAATATTATCTGCGCCGCGCCGATGCTTTATTTCAAAGTTAAAGGCTGACAGACGAACCGACCACCGAGCTAATCTACCAGTCGGGTTGCTCAAGTTTAAGAATCATTTCAGTGCGGAATGGTCAGTATACACAACAAACTTTAACCCGTTATCTAAATAACAGCGCCAATATTCGAGGGCTGTTAGAACTGCTAATGTCTCCCGTTCTGTTATACTGTAGTTTTGTTCCTGTGCATTTAGTGACCTACTCATGTAAGCGATTGGTAGTTCCACGCCATCTATTTCTTGTGTAAGCAACCCACCGATGCCACTCGCACTCGCATCTGTGTGAACTTGAAAAGGTTTCTCGTAATCGGGACACGATAATATTGGTGCGGAGCTTAACAATTGTTTAAGTTTACAAAACGAGTCATCAGCTTCCACCTACCACTGAAATGGTGCAGTTTTCTTACCGGTAGAGGTAAGTTTGTTCAAAGGACCGGCAATAGTACTAAAATTAGGTATAAATCGCCGATACCATGATGCAATGCCTAAGAACCTTTTGACTTCTTTTTTACTCTTAGGCGTAGCATATTGAAGAATGGCTTCCACCATACATGGGTCTACTTGTAATCCTTTAGAGTTTACTACGTAGCCCAAGTACTTCAATTCATCACCGAAGAATTTAGATTTTTCTAAGTTAATTGTAAGGTTGGCCGATTTTAATTTTTCGTATACTTTATTTAATAGTGACACATGAGCATTAAAAGATGGCGATATAAGCACGATATTATCCATAGATTATACACTTATACTGGTATAGATGCGCAACTCTCAGTTCGAAATTGAAGTTCAATAGGCATCCTCGACTGACCTCGACTCTAGATGGCGTACAAATCAATTGTATTTTTATTCGATCGTATAGATGGCGTTAGTAGTGGATTCATTTTTCAGAATAAAATAATTGTTTAATTTTGGTGTTAATAAATATGTAAATGACAACTGTTATGTAAAATATGCAATTTAAAAGTAAAAAAATATAAAAATCACAAAATGTATTTCGTGGTAAGCGTGGATCCGATCCACGGACTTCTCAGATATAAGCGCAACTCCATATCCACTGCACCACGGAGGTCTAATGTAAGTTGGCGAAATTACCGTTCAGTTGTTGCTTTTTCTTTAGTTCTTACAATCATTGGTAGATGGTGCTGATTTATATGAAATTTACCCATGTAGGGAGCTTTCACGGCCCTGATATTATCTAAGAAAACGAATACCG
This sequence comes from Euclidia mi, assembly GCA_944739405.2. Taxonomy (NCBI): domain Eukaryota; kingdom Metazoa; phylum Arthropoda; class Insecta; order Lepidoptera; family Erebidae; genus Euclidia; species Euclidia mi. The sequence continues at coordinate 22,221,583 of OX123200.2, forward strand.
AGTTATCGAACTCAGGACTGTTCGTAAACAAGTGATCCACCAAACGCTGTTGTGTCGCAGGCGCATTCGTTAAACCAAACGGCATAGTCACAAATCTAAATGTTCCTCTAGTAGGCACATAGAACGCAGTCTTATCACGATCACATTCGCGAAGAGGCGTCTGCCAAAATGACTTAGATAAGTCTATACTACTTAGATACCTAGCGTTCCTAAGATTGTTGGATACATAAGGTAGTTTGTACGCGTCTTTTTTAGTAATAGAATTAAGTTTCCGACTATCTAAACAAAACCTTAGTTTACCGTCCTTCTTAGGCGTTAGTAAAATAGGTGACGACCAAGGACTTTCGCATTTTTCTACCACTCCCAATGCAAGCATTTCGTCTAATTCGTCATAATTATTTTTAATTTCGCCGGTGGTAACCTATAATATCTTTGGCGTATCGGCGTAGAATCGCCAGTGTCTATTGCATGTTCTATTAAGTGAGTTCGTTATAACCCGGTTTTTTCAGTAGAAATCGACTCGTATTGCTTTATAATTAACTTAGCCGTTCTGTGTTGTGACTCACTCAACTCACTAAAAGATTGCAATACGTTCGTGTTACTTGGCTTATTTTCACTTAACACACTACACGGCAATGTTTTAGACATGCATACGGATGCGATATGGTTAGGCAGTAATTTAAATAGTTTATAGAAATCGATGCCTAAAATTAAATTACTTGTAACTTCTGGAATAATATAAGCTTTCAATAAGTGGGTTTGATTATTAAAAGTAGTGGTTAAGTTGATAAAACCGCGCGGCAATAATATATTTCCACCCGCGGACCGAATGGAATTAGTGTTGTGACACTGCTGTATTTCTAACTCGGTTTTAGTAATTACCTCCAGATGGGAGTTGTTACCTAAAATTGTAATGGCTGAACCGGAATCGAGCAATCCACAAATAGGTAAACTGTTAATCGTTACGTTAATATAGGGCCGTAGGTCATTTTTAGGTTTATTATCCAGGATCGAGGCGACGCAATAACTAGAGAAATACACTTTTAGAGTGTTTAGCCAATTTCTGCAATCATCTTTGTCAAAATTAGTTGCATAGGTAGAACCTAATTTAGGTTTTGACACGCCCCGACCCTGACCAACTAGTTTTTTGGTTTCGTCGATTTACAGTTCGAGCAATTAGGGAATGTCACATCCCTACGGCCGCACTTGAAGCAAATTGCAAACCGATCGCGTTTGCACTCATTCAAATTCATTGATACGGCAGCGCGGACAGTACTTGGACGTAACTAGAGCGACAAAGCTAGGTTTAGGTTTAACTAATGCAGCCCAGTTAAACTGGAATAGCATGATGTCTGGCTTTACGGTGGACGAAAAGGTAAATATATTATAACACAATCTATAATCTATATGATGTTCATGCCCCAGTAAGACGGGTGAAGCTGAAACGCCCTCCTGCACCTTGGGTTACGACAGGTGTACGGATGGCAATCCGTCGTAGGGACCGAGTTTTTAGGCGGTAAAAAAAGGATGAGAACTGAGAGCTTTTTAGATCTGCAAGAAATCGGTGTAATCAAATGGTACGTAATGCCAAACGCCAACATATTCTCGATAACATGCATTTTTCATCACACGCTGTTTCCTGGAGGTTCCTTAAAACACTAGGCATTGGCAAACAGCAGCACTTCGACAATTGTGAGACTTTTGATCTGGATGATATCAACCGCTATTTCACCTCTACTATTTCACTGGATCACCAGATCACGAGTCTCACACTCAGTTACTTAGCAGGATTGCCTCAACTTCTCATTCCAGTTTTCTCCACAGTCTACAGGCTTGATCAAAAGGTCAATCCTCTCCATCATATCTAATGCTGTGGGGTGAGACAACATCAGCCGTCGTATGATAACGACAATCTTGGATCACCTCCTGCCTGCAATATCCCACATCATTAACTTCTTCCTTCCTTCAGGTACCTTCCCCTCCTTATGGCGTAAAACCTACATAATTTCCCTGCCCAAAATTCAAAACCCTTCTGTTCCTAACCACTTTCATCCAATTTCTATCCAAAGTGCTAGAGGCCTCTATCCACAAACATTTGGCTCGGTTTGTTCACAATAACAGATTGTTGAGTCCTTTACAATCTGGATTCAGGCCTAGGCATAGCACTACCTCCACCCTCCTTAAAGTTACTGGCAATATTCGATAAGATGGAAATGGAAAACATCAAAATCACCGTACTGGTGTTTATTGATTTTTCAAACGCCTTTAATACCGTCAGTCACGATATCCTTGTATCTATGGGTCTCGGCTGGAGCTCTGGATTGGTTGTCATCTTATCTTCGAGGCTATCAGTAGTCTGTTCTGATTCATCATCGGGGTGGTCCGACACTACTTCTGGTGTTCCTCAAGGCGACATTGTTTCTCCCTCGTTATTTTCTATTTTTATAAATCTCTTGACTCAAAATCTACAGTGTGCTTACCATTTGTATGCCGACGACTTTCAGATCAGCAAGCCTACCATGAACTTTTATCAAGCGATTCAGTTTTGGAGCAATTCAGTGTAGGTTCTTAAATTGAATTGTTTTAAAACGTACCATGAGTTTGTTTAAACTGAATCGTGTTTGGATTGTTAGAATGAATGAATGATATCGCTGGATCGCAATGACGCAATATAATCACATTGACAGAAAGAGACCAAGCTATACAGTTCGTGAATAATGCGGTCTCTTTCCCTTGTTTGCGTTCAGAAACTATTATTCAGTCAGCCATTTTCGGCAAGTTACAATATTGTATGTAGTTATAACTTGTACGCTACAACTAAATTAAGATTCTTTTATAACAAAGCGAATATATTTTGTACTAAAAATAACTACAATATTGAATAGTTAATTAAAATACGTTACGTTACGTTATTTTTTCTCACAAAAATACCTAGCAAAACGGTACAAATACTAACTCGGTGGAAGTTATGAACGTATGTTTTGATTGTTAGCAACTTAGCATTTCAAGGTTAACAAAACAAGTAATAGAATATAAAGGCCTATTTTATTCTTAGAAGTATTGTTTCCATATTTATTAATTATTGCTTTTAATGCTTAATTCTTAATTAAGTCTGAACACAAGTGTAAAACTTTCTTATAATGGGATATGTAAATTAGAATTATTGGGATCGCTATTATCTTTATCTCTCTTCTTTACTATGAAATATTAATAGATTCACTCATACAAAGATTTCGCAGCTAAACGAAATCGGCATTGTTATTTTAAGTGGTTTCTTTTTTGTATACAGTGAAACCTTGCGTCGAAGAGTACCTAACTAGGTACTAACCAACTTGTGCACTTGTGGGATTTTTAAGATAAGTGTAGGGATATAGTTCTGTGATTCAGTAAATCGCCACAAGCTAGGGAACTATAACACAGGATTTGGAAAGAAATACACCTTAATTTAAATGCACATTGTAAGGGTACAGTAAAATTGGAAAGGGTGGTGCAAAGTATGTTCAGTAAGTAAATAAAAAATAAATACTTTATTAGCTCACATAAAACTTATATTATCAAAACCATATAATATAAAAGTGTTGTACCAATAAAATTGACATTATGGAGTGATAGTGTTTTCTACAAATAAAAAATGTTCTTCAAGTTAGAAGGTAATGCTAGTTTGGCAATAGCAGCGCGAATGAGTGCCACCCAGAACATCATGAAAACCTTGATAAAACCTGAAACAAGTACAAAAATAAGTATTAATTATTCAATACTATTGAATTCTGTTGATTACTTTAACTTTTAACAAAAGCATACTTTACCTCAGTTTTAGTAAGCTCTTCTTATATTTTGGACAAGCAGAAATAATTCTTTATCATTCGAGAAGAATCTCTTTCCGCAGTTTGCTATATCTGCTGCCACTGTCTGTTGAGCCATAGAATAAGCTGCATGTCACCAATCGGTTTTTGGTCTCCTTTGGTTTGGTGTTTACACCCAGGAGCAGAAAATGTCAGTGCAGTCACTATCTACAACAAATAAAGTAACAATTAAGTAATGATATGTTATCAATAAGTCTCTAAGTCAAGTAACTATTGACTTGTAAGTTAAAGATACTATGTAGGTACCTTAAAAGAATATTGTGTCTATACTGCAGTCACACTAAAATATTCTATGGTTTCATGAATTTATTAGCATATTTGGTACAGAATATTTCTTACCTTAAGCTATTGAGATCGGTGGACGTCACCGGCTGCATAGACAATGGTCTCAATGCTTCTCATAAAATATCTAGGTCCAATAGTTTAGCGAGGCGAAATCTTTTGATGAATTCTGTTTCATCGTGTGGTTTCATCAAATGCTCTTTGGTATGTATGAATACGAGTGTTCTCCAGCTTAGCGCCTTTGTTTACGACGTGAAGTGCAACATTCAATAAACCGAATAAAACTAGAGTCCTTGGCACATCGATTCACAAATTTCACAGAGTTTATGTAAGATTTAACACAGTATTATAGAAATTCTGACACAGAAACCGATCTATAATTAACTTAAACTGATTTAAATCCACATATAATGTCTAAAAACCCAATAATAATTCTAACTATCCAGTTTATCCACTACAAATTGTAACTTTTATTGAATCGCTAAATCTGACAGATACGCGGTTCAGTTTGAGCCTGACGTTACACTCATGGTACGGTCTCCTACGGGAAAGGAACGAATGGTTTAAGATTTCGGTTCAAATGCTATCCAACTCACAGCTGCGTCGTATTGAAATGTAAACACCAAAACTGAGCCGCTATAATGAGGTCATAGTACGATATTGCGATTCTATTCAGTTTAGGTCGTAAACTGAATCGCAATAAGAGGTCATGGTAAGCCTCCTGTACACATGTTAATGTGGAATGCGTAGCTGAAGCCATAGACAAGATAAATAGCTATTTGGCAGCTATACTAACTTGGTCGGACAAGTTTGGCTTAGCTGTCAATCCTAGTAAGACTCAAGCTGTCTTAAGTAGTCAAAGGATTTTAAAGAGACTAGATTACAGATCCTTTCCAGCTATTACATTTAGCGGTACTACTGTTAATGTGCATACAACAGTTAAAATCTTGGGCAGCACATAGGAGTCCAGCCCGAGACTAAAACAATGCTTGTGCAAACTTTAATTTTCCCTCAGATCGACTATGGTGATGTATGTTACTTTGACCTGAATGCAGATCTTTAAGCAAACTTGACCGTATTCTGAATAACTGCATTCGATTCAGTTTCACTCTTCGCAAATATGACCATCTGTCCACTTATGGTTCTCAATTAAATGGCTTTCCATTCGTCAACACCGTAGTTTGCATGCTCTCACAACTCTATAGTATTCTTACGTCTCCCCCTGAGTATTTAACGCCCCCTTTCCATTGCCAAGGTCCTTGCCATGCTCGTAACCTTCGCTCTTCTAATAACCTTCTTCTCATGGCTCCCACTAACAGCTCTAATTTTTTTCACTCTTCTTTTACTGTACAATAAATCCTTCTCTGGAATGGCCTTCCTCTTGACATCAGGATGACCAGGACCAAATGCACATTTAACTTCTAACTCTTGTTGGCCGAAGCAACCGGTGTATCCACAGAGCAGATACTTTGTATCTGCTCTGTGGGTGTATCATAATTCATTTTGTCTTTTAATATATGTAGATGTACTAGTATGTAGTACTCTCTGCGCCACTCAAAGGTAGACTGGGAGATAATGCCCATGGCATTAAGTCCGCCTGTATACGCTGCGTATATAAAGTTATTAAATTAAAAAGTAATTAAATAATTTATTATTTTTTATACTTCAATTTTCAATTTCACCTTGAATATAATTTATTCAACCCCACCGAAGATATCCACTAATAAATAAATTTGAGTAGATCCTTTTTGTTATTTTAATAATATTAAAACATAGGGTGCATAGGGTTCCCACCAAGATCTTAGGGTCCCAAGCCAACCTCACCTGCAAGTGGTGCACCTGCCGATCAATGGACGAGGCTCTGGCAAACAAAATATCCCGATAAGCGGCAATAGGCTCGCCACCTATTACGTGGGATCAAAACACTGGCGAAAAGTGGGCGTTTAATATGTCTCTGCCTACCCCCTCGGGGAAACAAGCGTGAGTCTATATATGTATGTATGTAATAATATTAATAAAATTACAAAGAAATATATCTGAATCCACATGCTCGGGATCCTTTCTGCGATTTGCGACATATTTTTGGAGTAAATCATTGTATATAACAGAAAGGGGCCAAGTGCTTTACGTCGTTTTCGTGATAGTTAAATTAAATGATTTTCGATTAAACTAAATTCTCAGAAACGACCCATGTGAATTGGATCTCTTTTGTGATATTTTTTTCCCCTAGGATCTTTAAATGTCTATATCTCAGAAGAGGTTCAAACATGTTGGGTTGTTTCTGTTAAATCTACATCTACACTAGGTATATAATATTATAAAGAGGAAACATTTGTATTTCTGTTTGTTTGTAAACTCAAAAACTACGGGACCGATTTTAAAAATTCTTTCACCATTAGAAAGCTACATTATCTGCAAGTAACATAGGCTATATTTTATTTAAGAAAAAATAGGGTTCCGTAAGATATTACGGTTTTTCGGGTACGCGAAGTAGTTCCCTCAGGACGTGGGTGAAACCGCGGGAAACGGCTAGTTAAATTATATACTCGCCATACATGCGGGTTGGTATCTAGTGTCTGTATTTGGTCTGTATTAATACCATAGCTTTGTTTATCTGTGGGATCTAGTTGCGGAACGAAAGTATCGACTTTCGCGACCTCTTTAGTATATCCAACTCAATTTTGGTGTTGGAGTGGGTTGGATCCTTTCTGCTTAACTACGTTCAATTATTTCTTATAATAGTCTGAATTTGATGCTCATAGAAATTACGATTCTACTTTTATTAAGAGTTTGTAAGCGTTTTGTTTAAAAAGAAGATTTTTATTGTTATTTTGATGGCCTGCGCACACTGGTGGATGACATGGCAGAGGATTTTTTTATTGAATTTAATACTTATCAATCGCAACAAGGTATTTTTTAATATTCGTTGCTGCAGAGGAAACTGAATCGTTCGGTCGTTGAAATATACACCTTATTTCGATTGGATAAGTATTAAATTCATTTGATAAAATTAAAATCCTCTGCCGTCCCGTCCGCCAGTTTGCCCAGGCCACAAGGGTTTACTTTTAAATTACGATCTTTTTAGGGTTCCGCAGTCCACAAGGAATATATAGGTTCGTCATGTCCGTCCGTCTGTCCGTCCGCAGCCTAGCTCAAAGACGCCTGGTGCTAGAAAGCTGATATTTAACATGAATATAGACATACGAAATTGCAACAAAACTGTAGAATAAAATTTAGGAAAATAGTTTAAGGTTAATAGTATAATAGTTTTAAGGGTATCTCCCCTACATAATATAGCGGGGTTGAATTTTTTTTTGGTTGAGTACCCCATTGTGTGGGGTATCATTGGATAGGTTTTAAAAAAATATTATTAGTTTGCTCAAATTATTTTTCGATCAAGTAATTGGTTTGTCAAATATCAAGCTTTGAAGTGAAAAAAATTGCTAGACTCAAGTGTCCCCCCTCTGCCGGCTAAACTATTAATTTGGAAGAGGTGAAAAAAAATCACAGATGTAGTACATATAACGAATTTAAAAGGAAAACTATCACGGCTAAGTAGACATCACTAGTTTACGAGTAATCGTCGGTTAACTTATAAATACCTACCTATTTCTGTAAGTTTACATTGGGAGCGCCTGGCTTAATCTTAAAGATGCCCGTTTTTAGTCCCATGTGAAACAGAAGTTATTACATAAAAATAATGGCCATTATGGGCAACTACGGACCCCTACATTGCGCGTGGCCCGACACGCACTTGGCCGGTTTTTTATTTGTGCCATAACGTGTTACCTATTTCATTAAGTAAATGTAACTTTGAAGAAATCGTGATTGACTTGCTTTTTAAGTTTAACGTATGTTTAATTAGACCAAAAATGTTAAACTTTGTGTTTAAATTAGAATTTAAGATAAAATTATCTTATTATAGTCAAAATGTAGATGTAACAGTAGGTAATTATTTCCATATTTGTCCGTTAATTCATAGTAAAGTTGATTAAAGCATTTTTTGTATTCTCATTTATCTCTATGATTCTAATTAATATGGTGCAAACTGTCATTCATCTGCTTTATTCATCATTAATCTGGTTAACCAATTAATCCCTACAGTCTAAGTCCTAAACTACTGGGTACAAATCAGTGCCTTTGACATATGTTATATCTTTGAATGACCTGGACAAGATAACATGCTAATTAAGATCCAAAAGTAAAAAAAAAGTTGAGCCATATCGATGAGTCAAATACACTCGGTTTCAAAGAATTACCCTTCTGCTGCGTTGACGTTGAAGCCCAATATGAGGGGGCCTTAAGTCGTAAGATTTCATTATTTTTGACGGACCATTTTCGAGAACATTGTTAAGGCAGACAAGCAGATTTTCTCACAACGCTTTCTCACACCGTTAAACAAGCGATTACAATACGCACTTGATTTCCAAACGTCGTTGGTGGGCGCCATCGATTAGAACTCAAAACTCTGCGTAGCAGCTTATCAGTGTTTCCAATAGACTATAATAATAATATTTTACCACATACACAACGCCACCTAGTCCCAAAATAATCAGAACAACTGTCAGAAACTGATCTAAGTATCTCCATTCTCCAATATACCAAAAATTTAATTGTTTCTTGCCAGATAAAAAGAAAGCGCCTAGAAGACCGCGCAGGGCAATTGAAACGGCCTTACGACTGAGAACGGCAAGACTTGAGGCTATTGCCGCTGAGATGAAACTACCGCCTACACACTCCGCCTTACCGTACCGCGCTGAGGAGGCCAGGGCCCAGCATTATATACATCAGTACCAGTGAGGGACACAGGTTCCATACACTACAATACTTCATTAAAACTCATGTGTAAAAGCCATGAACTCAGATTTACATAGCACCGCAAATCTTAAGGATTTCGTGTGCCGATTCCAAGTGGGGTCTGCCTCCAGTTTAGTTCGTAGTTGGCGGCGCTGGCGTCGTTTTCCATCTCTCATGCTCTCGTAGTTAAGATACACTGGACTGCCACGCCGCCAAGCGGCAATGTGTGTAGCAGAAAGTTTGTCTTCAGAGCGCCCATAGGAAATGTGCTTCAATTGTAAATCTGAATTCGTTGGTAAAAAGGCTATCAAATCTGTGAATTTTTTCTGCGCGGTTGACGAGCGGTTTAAGCAGCCGCCCAGGGATGCAACATCGTTCATAAAAAACATCGATATCAAAATATCGATGTTTTTAAAATAGAAACATCGATGTTTAAAATATAGGTCTTTATGAACGATATATCGATGTTTTTCCGATGTTTTTTATATACTAGCAGGGTTGCCAAATACAGACTTAAAATACAGAGGAAAGGCGATTTCTAAAAAAAATAAGTATACTTACATTCATTTTAGTAATGATTACTGACAAACAGTTTGTAACTTTAAATAATACAGTTAGATTAGGCAATGTATTAGGATAATAATATGGATTATTATTTTGTACCGCTTCAAAAATGAGTCCAATGAATGGGTACGGGATAGACATAATAAGTACGTACAAATGTCTCATATCTCGCTCCTTCAATACTTTGTTTGAATGAATATAATGACAGCTAGTATCTGTACGCCCCGGAACGTCATCGTAAGAATGAAATAGCAATATCGGTAAGTTGAGCAGTGAAAACGAAACACAATATTAGAATCGTTTCCCAGCTGCCGCCTATTTTCGTATTTCTGTCTTTTTAATAAGTTTCTACCTTTCTGAGTTTGAACTACTTGAAACTCCAGAGCAAATTGGGACATTATCTTTATCTGTTCAAATTAATAAGCCTTATGTAAATGTCACGGATTCAGGACACATACTTCATGCTAATACAATTGAATTATAGTCTCATGATAGCGTCATTGTCGCGACTCATTTGAAGCGATACATTGTCTCGCTTCACGTCTGGGAATGAATGAGTCGTTCATACAAACACATCCAGATTTCCATTAACTACCCATAACTAGAATCGAAAGCACGCGAACCGCGCGAGGTGAGAAAAAATGGCGTGACTTAAGTCACATGCGCCATTTCTTTCTCTCGTCACGTCATGTGACACAGACGATAGTAACGTACACACAAAGTCGATACATCGTTCTTAATGAACGATGTATCGATGTTTTCTGGTAGTTCAACATCGATGTTTTAACATCGATGATTATGAACGATACCTCGATGTTTTAAAACATCGATGTATCGTTTTCATCCCTACAGCCGCCTCGCTGTTTGACACCGCACGAAGTGTTGTGGGTTTGATCCCCACACGAGACAATACTTTGAGCGATTCTTAAATTGTTGTTTTGTGTCTGATTGTTTATTGTGTCCTTTGGTTATTAGTTAGCTAACGGTTGTCAGTTGGTAAACACTGTGGAGAAACGAATATTCAGCCAAATCACAATAGTTCACACGGCTAACTCGTCAAGCTAAACGCTTTGAACCGTTCTTATGACGTAAAAAATAAGAATTATAATCGTACTGTAACTGTATAGCTTGACTTGTCGCTGTGTGTACTGGAATGTCGATGTTGAACGATTTGAATATACAGGCTGTAAAAAGACGCTTAACGAAAACTGAAATCCCATGTTGTACCAATCACTACAAAAATTTTTTACTTCGGCACCATACCTGGGAAATTACTGGTTTCGGTGATATTGAGGCTCAAAGTTAGTATAGAATTTTTCTAATTAGGTACAAAATCGATGCATTTACCCCGCCAATATGTTCTACGACCCCATGGATAAGTAGGTATTTCGAGCATTGCACGCGCGCGATTTAATTGGGGTTTAAAAAATGTGATAGCTTATAAAAATATATCGTTTCCCAGGTAAGTATTATTTTTGGTTAGTACCTATGACTTGACATGATGTCCACAACGAGTAGACTTCGGCTTGGTGATGGGTCTTGTGACACCCTGTATATTAAGATGAATGCAATGTTTATATTTTTCGTAAACTTTTTGTAAAATGACAGCTCACCAAAGCAGGCATTTTGCTGAGCTGACTATTTGAGAATCGAATGGTAATTGTTAATGACTCTATAAATAATATTAAGTAGTTGAATGGTGGTATAGGACCAGATGTCTATGGTACGATTAATACGAAATAAGTATCTAGGTATGCCTTATACAACACATGGGTTCAACCAAGGATTTAGAGAGTAAGACTTCGAATTGCCTCCACAAAATTAACCATTATGTAGAAAGAGACAAAGTTAATTTTTGGGTGTGGTCTTTTTTCGCTTGTACATCCAGGAGTATTCTCGCAGCTACACTCGTACATTTGTTTCGTTTAACCGGTTAGGTATACCGTGGGTATTTCGGGAAATCACTAAGTGTACCTACCCCAACGACAACCCAGCCTACTAGACACCAAATGTTTTCATTTCTACAAACAAACAATTCTGTCAAACCGGTGAGGTATGCGGGGCGAAGGGGGCTACAAAAATGCATTCTAATTGACCGGTTCAAATTTGCGGTACGTCATAATTCAAACCTAGTGTTGGGATTGGTTTTATGTAAAACATATTATAAGTCTAACGTGTTGTCAGAAAGTGATCGCCTTACGTCTGCCGTCTAGTAGGCTGGGTTGTCGTTGACTTACCCCTACGGTCCCGAACCAACATACATGCCAAACGACTCAATAGTTTTGGCTGTGCTTTGTCTGTCAGTCAGTCAGTCAGTGACGCAAAAATGTAATATATACAGATACAGATGATATTCAGAGTTTTAGAAAGAGCAACCGACCAAATTATATTTGGATTACTTCGAAATTTTTGTCATAATTTCACATTTTCTTCAACACAACACATACGGTGTTTGGATGTTATTTTGCCGTGAGTTTAACATTTCTGTCTTTTGAAGTACCCTTCTAAATCATGTTTTACTAATATTTACCAACTTCTTACTTACATAAGAAGAAGGACTCAGAAGGCATATATGTAGGCATAACATATTAATCGTAACATAAAGACAAGGCAATCAGACTGTAATGTAAAAGTTGTATTTTTGTTTATTTTAGAAAACAATGATGTACTGACATAAGAATAAAGTCTGAATTAATGATATCATTTGCTTTTATTATTTTGACTTTAAACATCTGTGTTATTAATTTTCAGTAATTTCTGATTTGGCATAATTTTTGCTTAGTCAGTAGTGCATTGCCACTCGTCTTCTTTCGCTTATGTATGTTTAATTTAATCAAGAGCTAGTTGAGGTCTATAGCAAAACCGATAAAATTGGTAGACAGTAGGTATTTAATGGGACTAATAAACTTTCGTGTTCTTCGGGATCACCACCACAAATGACATAGCATGGCCCATGGCATGAAGTCCGCCCGTATACCCTCTGTTTATAAATCTATAAATAATAAAAAAGGGAGCTAAAATAAAAAAGAAACATATAGATACGAAAATTTTGTATATTTTACTTGATTGCGTTTTACAAGATGATTAAATTATAATTCAATATTAAAATTATTAATATGCATTTGTACAATTTCATCTATACCTAACTAAACTACAACGTCTAAATTATATTACACATCGCTAATATACAACATGCTTTTTACATCAATATTATACCCTACATTCTATCTTCTAATGTCATATGTATAAAATACAAAATGTAGGTACCTACGTACATAATTGGATCTATTGCATTAGTTTATTATGTATGACAAGCCACAATTAGGTAGAAATTATATATGTAGGTGAGCTTTAAACAAATTTAGTTTAATTGAGCATATTGCCTTACTGAATCAGTCATAACGGCCGTATTAAATAAAAACAGTCCGAATGCCCTTGATGTATATGTTACTAGAGAAATAACACTCAATTGCATATAAACGAGTGTCTAAGCTCAAGCCATTTTAAGTCTAAGGTAAGCTTTGAAACATGTAGTTGTCTCTTTTACTCTTTAGTTTGTTTTAACTTTAGAAAGAGATATCATTTACATAGTCATCGATTTTAGCGTAAATCGCTTTAACGTCTTCAGTTATGTAAAGTAGTTGCATATACATCAAGGGTGATTGTACAACCAGTCCTACATACTTGTAACACATAACTTCAGATAAAAACACTCACTTTCAACTTGAGCCATTTCAAGGAACATTCAAACAATACAATATGTATTAATCGTTTATAGTAAAAGAATATTGTCAAGGTTAAATTCATTTATGCGACGCATTAGATGTCCTTATAACGGCTAGTATTCATGTTCCACAACAGATAGGCGAGCCAGCCATGCTACACGTATGGAACAAATAATATATCAATCCGTAGTGCTTTAGGCGAGATCATAAAATATAGCACATTGAAACTTCAGTTAGTTTATAAAATTTAAACATTAACGTCGACACACAGCACGATGTATATAAGATAAAATGCTGCCATCTAGCGAGGAAGCAATGGAACTATACACAGTTTCATTTAAACCTCAATCATACAGATCGCAACAATACCAATGCCTCACTCACATGTGTGTACTCATTTAAAATAAAACTAAAGTTTGCATTACTGGAAATATCACGTATCACTTCAACAACTAAAACTCCCCGATAAATGCCGGCAGAACGATGCCTCACATATTTCACAAGTTCGTTCCACGAACAGTAACGACACTGATGCAAAATTGTATAAAACTGGACGGACAACTCAACTCACTACGGCAAAATGAGCATCCAGCAACCTCGAACACGTCAGTCCGCGGCGAGCGACTTCAACAAACAAAAAGACCTAATAGCAGCCTTCGATTTATCGCAACATATAAATACTAACATTTAAATAGAAACTCTGTATTCTCGTCGTACCGGCGGTCCATGTCGACGGAGGCAGCGGGAGTATGTACGTCGTGTCTCGACGGCTTCTTTGGTTATGCTACACTCGGGGGCGCCCCGGGGTCTGCGGGACCGGCGGGGTGCGCCGGGGAGAACGCCGGGGCCTAGCGTTTCTATTCTCCTGCGGCTCGGAACCAGCGAGCCGGGGACCGATCACAGATCCTCAAGGGTAAGGTTTATATCTGGAGTGCGGCCAGGGAGGGTGTGGCAGAGTTGTGGGGTGTGAGGGGGGTGAGTGGGGTGGTGGGGAGGGAGGGTGCGACGGCGGTGGCGGGTGTTAGGGGAGTGTCGGGGGGCGGGGGTGGATCTGCGGCCCTGACTAACACCCTCCGTAGTTCCTGCGCGCGGGCGGCGAGTACGCGCGCCGCGTCCGCCATGTCCCCGACGGCGCCGGCGCACGGGAACTGTTGCGCCGCCGCCTTGGTCTTAGCGACCGTGGCCGCCAGCGCGTCCGATAGCGCGTCCGAGCATCTCAGCGCTTGGGTCTTCAACCCTGCGTGTTGGGCGCTCCTGTGGAAAAGCAGAATAGACATATTAGACTTGAAGTTCTTTTAATGCTATTATGCCTAATTATTTCGACTGCCTCCGTGGTCCAGTGGATAGCGTATGCGACTGCTGATCGGAGGTCCCGGGTTCGATTCCCGGGTCGGCCAAAAGTGTTAAGTACTGGGTTTTCCGAATTCTCAGTAGCAGCACGGAGTTAGGTGATGTGCCCGGTAACGGCAATAGGCTCGCCCCCTACTACGTGGAACCTAAAAATGATTTCGAAATGTGGGTGTAATAAGTATTACACCTCTGCCTACCCCTTCGGGGATACAGGCGTGAGTCTATAAATAAAAAAATATTTCTGGGAAATACTCCACAGAAGTAGAACTCAAAGTACTGATTAAGGGCGATAGATAGTACACTTCATTCTGCTTCGATGTGAGTAGCACTGTTTATGACACAGAAAAACCCTATACGTGTACGTACACGCGCACGTCACGCAGTATTTAATCTTAGAAGCAGTAAAGAAGCAATCCAAAAATAATTTCCCTTTACCTGTGTACTGTGTCGCCGACATGCACAATCCTATGCGCGCTGAGCACGACGAACTTGCCGTGTGCGAGGAACACATCGGGCGGCTGTCCCATCTCGATGGTCCTTAGGAAGGCCTCGACGGCGGTGGCTAAGTGCGCGCCGTACGTCGCCGCCTGTGCTGCGTAGAACGCCGCTAGTTGTCTGTCGTCGGCGGGGAGACGGGTTGCTGCTGCTACTGCGCTTACCTAAACAATTAAGATAATTATAATTTATAACTTAATGTCTGTTCTGGCATGTCTTGGCAGACGTAGCTTAGGACGCCCTCCAACTAGGTTGAGTGACCATTTTTGCAGGTGTCTGGCTGGTAGCGACTGGACACAAAGAGCCGGCAATCGAGCTCAGAGTCGAAACATGTCATTGGAAAGGTCTATGTTCTGCGGTGGACTATCAATGACTTGTAGTCATTATTTAATTGTAAGCTTGACTTTTTCGATAATGGTCAACGTAAAACCTCATTCCTAGCACCAACTGATCTCAAGACAGAAAATGGAGCTAGTTGAAACCCTCTTTAAGTCATGACTCATGGAATAGGTAGCACTATAATATTGACCAGAAAAATTCATAGTTCATTAGATAGATAGTATTTACGTTTATTGATCAACCTACCAATTATACCTACTGTTGGTATTGGATATAAAAATAAGGCAAAACAGCGGCTAGAGATGTAGGCGAGTACAATGCGTGTCACCGAAAGTTAAAAGGTATTAGGATTGTCTCCGTTGGAAAGTAAATCTACATAAAATAACTATAATTTCATTAGTAAATTTGTTGTATATATCTTACCTCTCCAGCATGGTCAGCGTCTCTAACGAGGGCATCAAAGGAAGCTCTCAGTTTGTCAGGCAGAGCGGCGCGAATCTCCGCATTACGCCGGCCCACCGCCGCTCGTGACTCCAGTCTCACGTAGTCATACTCTTCAGTCCACTCGTGTTCGGGCACTGGCACTGCGGGGGACCGCCTGGAAAACAACCTTGTTACTTAGCATCTTTGGGTTTTTCAATTGTGATCTGAACATTGGGAGAAACGTCCACTATACAGAGAAATGTAACCATCAATTGTCCAACGGGCAACACCGTTTTTAAGGAGGCCAAAACCAAATCAAATTAATTTAGTGTTTTATGTCGAAAAGTTACAGAAACATGAACGTTAATGCATACGTCCAGTATACCTTAACCTTCAGATTTTTTTACAAATGAACATACATACAAATTTCGGAAAGGGCACTGCTTGTAATTCGACAAATTCCAGACTAGGTACTTTCAAAGGGGCTTTATTTAACCCACCCAGTGCTGGCTGAACACTGGCTTTTTTGAACAGTCAGGTGTTCAAGAAACACTCCGGAGGAGCAGACAGGTTGAACTGCTAAATGCAACTCACCTAAACAATAGCGATGCATTCCCATTGATAAACGAGGCGGCTCTTCTGACATCTTCAGTGAGCGACCGCGCACAGGACACGAGCTGGTCCAGCGCGTCTTCCGTCCCGTCGGTGGGCTCTCTCTCCCGCTCTAACCGCTCGGGCGCCCAGTCGCCCGCGTCCAGAGCGCTCGTGGCCTCGTGCGTGATGCGCTCGGCGTCCTTCAACGCTTTCACTAGAGGCCGGAGCTTTACTGCGATACCTGGAAGAGGAGGTGAGGTTAGGAAGGTATTTGGTCAGATGTCACATGAAGCTCTTCGATGGGTTAGCGGATAGTTTAGTTAAGAAATTGACGAGATAGTAGATCTGTAGATCATATTGGTCTTGGATCTGCAAACCAACAGAAACAATTTAAACTGTGGGCAACTACGAATGTCTATTATCTGTCAATCGAGTTCCAATGTGAGCTGCGTTTGCTTCTTTCATAACATTCCAGTTTTTTTTGTGTGTGTGTGTGGTCAGCGAGTTTACCTATAGAACGCCCAAAAACTTCCGACATGGTCTGACGATTGTTGTCCTACGACAAGAACCGGGACCGACAGTTTTACTAGTTCTCCGAAGAATGGTAGCGCTCTGATGTAAGTAATTGCCATTACGTGGCCACTCATCCAAGTGACGGCCATTGCACGCATTGCTCAATTTGCCGAAATTTTACGAACGGCAAGCAAAGTCACGCTATGAACTCTACAAGATAGAGTTAATCGTTACTGTGGGTATCGGAGGGCATCTTTTATGGCCGTTACACACGTTACGAACATTAGGTGGTCTAGAAACTCTGACACCAGAGATGGCACACTCGCTGGTAAAAGAAAGAAGAAATATATGAACAGTATAAGTACCTTTGTCTTGCGCATCGTGTGCATTAGCGAGCGTGGCGTCCGCGAAGACGGCGAGGTCGTGCAGCGCGGCGCGGAGCCTCGCGCCCGCCACGCGCACGTCCAGCACGCGCGACCGGAGCGCGCCGCGCCGCCGCCAGCCCGGACACACGTACGACAGTAGACGGGACACCGCTGCTGACGCCTCCTCCTGCACATACCACCTTACATTACTTAAGTGCCCAAAGAACCCTGTCGGGTTTTGACACGTTTGCGGATCCACGGCATTCAGTACGGTCATCTGGATCTAGCATGTAGAAATAATGGCTCGATCCAGCTGGCTTGCTCGATGCTGAATCCAGCAATTACAATCCATAATTAGCATCCATATACCTAACAGATATCAAGTGGATGTCTTTTTAACATTTGGATGCCACTAGAGAGAATCCAGGAAATACATGTAGACTAAACAATTACTTTACACTCGATTTAAGTATCTGTTTGTTTAGTTGCTTAGGTTAGGTATGGTTGGAGATTATTTTAGAAAATAACTACTTTTTTTCGACAATTCAATATCATGCAGATTGGTAAGTATAGGAAAAGTCACCAACCTGTAATCTATCAAGGGCTTCTAACGCAGCATCACAGGGCAGCGGCAACGCCCGCGATCGCGGCACGTCATATGTGCTGCAAGCTGAAGCCGCCGAGTGTACAGAGCTGCCGGAGTTGGCTGAAGCGCTCGACGTAGCCGATGCTAGGGAGCCGGTCCCACTGCACGCGGAGTCTGCGCTCGCCGGCCGGGGCGCCCGCGGGGCATCGTACCAGTCCCCTATGGGTCGCGGGCAGTCGTACATCCCGATACGCTGGACTGGCATCGGCGCGCGGGGCACGTCGTAATGTGAGCATTCCTCGATCTATTAGATGAGGAGACGAAAAAAATGTTAGTTGAGTTGAGGTAGGTAAACCACCATCATTACCACTTAGAGTGAAATCCTTATAAAGATAGTCACAAATTGACTATACTTGAAGAACTTCTTGACACAAGCATTTTCCGGCACTGTGACGGCACCTCTGATAAGCTTGGTGCTGACTTTCGCTTAGCAAAAGCTTAAAAGAATAGTTTGGTGCTGGAATAAAAATATTAAAATGCCATGAACTCACTTTTGTAAAAGCGGGAGACTGTTGTGTAGGCAGTGGTTGATGAGCGACGGGCGGCGGAGGCCTCGCTCGCCTCCTTTGCATAGCATTGCTTGCGTCGAAAACGCCCGCCACAATCCGCAGTCTGTTCCCGGGACATATTCCCTGAAAAAAAGGGCACATAAAAAATGCATTGTTGTTCCAACCGATACACTGATAAAGATGGGAATCTATTTCTAGTTTTTTTAGGCAAGAAAGCTCAGATCGAAAGAAAAATTGCGACTGAATT
This sequence comes from Euclidia mi, assembly GCA_944739405.2. Classification (NCBI taxonomy): domain Eukaryota; kingdom Metazoa; phylum Arthropoda; class Insecta; order Lepidoptera; family Erebidae; genus Euclidia; species Euclidia mi. The sequence continues at coordinate 22,240,295 of OX123200.2, forward strand.
TTCTTTGCGACAATTTCAACCTGCTAAGCCAAATTCAACGCCCCTGATCGTACCTACTCTGAAATACCTTTTCTCAAGGCGTCTTCCCTGAAATCGTCGTCAGTTTCCTAAGAAACCCCGGTCATAACAAGAGATGACGCGTTGAGAATAAGTAAACATGTGTAACAGTGTCATACTCATCGTGTAGCGATTATCGCATAAACAATAGCATGAATACGCCGCGTAAGTGATTGAATGAACATGATGTGACACATACATACTTATAATTATACATATTGTACACATGCTGATTATTACATAATGCATTCATACTAGTCTTATAGATTGACTATATGAGGCTGAACATGTACGATCTAACACTACTTTTTTGACATCCTGCATTCAATGTATGTATACCGTGTTCAAACAAATAAATGATTCTTATTCTTAATCTTATTGATTTGAACGGCATACACAATTAACGACAAGTACTAAACATACTCGAACGATCTGTAGAAATCGAATAAGAACGTAAGAAATCTTAATTATTTTAATTAGTCGATTATTCTATACGAACAAGAGAAAACGAGGCTTTATGTAAATACTAGACTTATAAACAGCCTTTCGATTTATTTATTCTGCATTTTCCACAACTAAGTATAAAAACAAACTGTCAACCGGCCAAGAATTTATACCTAAGATAGTAAGTATTCTTTATGTATGAATGGGACTCATCGATTCTGTTAACGTGATTTGCTCAGTCTAACCTTCGTCATTTTACCTTCACTCCTAATCCTCAGAGTCATCTGAACTTTGGCCTAGACGTCGACTGTAGTAAACAAGTAAGTTTTATGTGTCATCGCTTACCCGGTGAACGTTTGAAATCAAAGAACACGTTTTGGTCGTGCTTGGAACCAGGTCGAGAACGATCAGTGTCTGGGACGATCCCTTAAGTAGGTAAGTTTCCCTTAAAGGTTCATCGTTCGCTCATTGATAAAGTATGTACTAAGTTAGTAGTAAGGTACAAACAATTTAGGTTAATGACAATTACTCTTGTTAACAGTTCCGGCAAGGTTCAAAACTTATTTTAGGAGTGGAATTACTTAGGTGGTATTTCAATCTATATCTAAATTAGGTAAGTATCTAGGCATCTAACATATCTTTAATTAAAGTTGACCGGTATTTCTAATTGATTTTGTGCTTTTTATAACAGCAAATCCGATCTCTCGTCGCGCTAAGAAGATTAAGACTATAATAATTACGGGGATTAGATTTCTTTTTCTCTTTAATTATTGTGCTCATTAACGTCCGTGCACACAGAATTCCAGCGTTGTATTGTGGACACTACCACAATGCAACAATATAGATGAGTGTGTACCTATCTGTCACAGCCTAATGTTATGCCTTGCGATGTCTTCTATTGTCTGTACTTAATACTTTTTCTGTGTCTGTGACAAATAAATAGTTTTTCTTTCTTTCTTCTTTCTTTCTAGATCGCTTCATATAATTATTCATAGTATAAAAGTAGTAAAGTCCGTCGACAACTGCTATGTATTAGTCTGCATTAATAACTTTAAAAGTGATCGATATCTACGTCTATCTTTATACCTACGGCGGTGAACCAGCCCTTTCTTGCCTCTGAATCTGGAGAAGGAAACTTTTAACTTTTCCAGAGAAAAACTAAAAAGTATTTTGTTCTTAGAAGAAAACAGATATGTTTGGGGACAGCTTCAACCCCTTTGCCCTTTTAATGATCCGCCCTTGCCGGAGCTAGAGTAAACCTTCTGCCTTTGCTTGCATAAGCCTCATTGCCCCTATTTTCTGAAGTTAGTAGTGAAGGTATTACCTGTCTTCCTCTAAGTGAGCAGAGCCACCAGCCCTCGCTGCCGCCGGTGTTCTGTTCCAGCACGGTGAGCAGGTCGCCGCGACGGAACGCCAGCTCGTCCGGCGACTCGGCTATGTTGTCGTATAATGCACGCGCCATACACTGCAACAAACAAACAACATACGTTACAAAACTGCGTTGAAAAGGACTTCTGAAAAATATTCTAATCAAAAACCACATCGTCGTCGATTAAAATAACAGACATCTGCAAAAAATGCTACTCAAAAATCATTATCGTAGAGTTGTCCTGATCGCATCAGACTTGCGCGCCTTGGAGCTCGAGGTCCGCTTACAAGTCTAACTAGATAAGACAAAATATCAGCATTTCCACACAGCGACTGCCATCATATAATAGAATAAAATATTTGTTTATTTCAATTACCTATATTATATACACCCATATTTTGTTAATGATAAACCATATTTGAAGTAGGTAACATTGAGATTAGTATAATTAACTTTTATTTAATTACAGCATTATTATTAAATTTTACATATTGAGGTATAGCAAATAATTTCTAGACAATATTAATAATTATACACGAAGAAGAGGTTTACTATATGGTATTAACTTGGTGAGAAACCTAAGCAGCACTTCATACATATTGTTTTTCCTTTATTCATTAGGTACAGATGATCTAAGTTAAGTTCTAAGTTTATTTACCAATTTTATATGTGGGAAATTCAGATGACCAGCTGGTCATTTCGTCATGATTACCTATGATGCAGCTTCCACGGCACGTAAGCACTTTTGGATGCTACCTGATGCAGCTACTTAGTCAGGGTTGGGTTTTACTTAAATCAAACTTTGTATGTAGGGACCTAACTATGTATCTAATAAAGGCTTCTCGTGAATATCTAATATATAAAATTCTCGTGTCACAGTTTTCGTTCCCATACTCCTCCGAAACGGCTTGACCGATTTTGATGAAATTTTTTGTGCTTATCCGGTATCTATGAGAATCGGCCAACATCTATTTTTCAAAAAATAAAAAAAGAAAATTTGCAAAACAACGTTTGCCGGGTCAGCTAGTATTATATAGGTACTTAGACATTCAGTAGTTTTACAACATTTATGTTAGTAAATTGGGTCGATAACTGTTGGCAATTCGTTATGGGCAAAATGTCATGATTATCTTCTAGTACAGATTTTGACTCAATATTTACTTAATCAACATGCAAGGAACTTTCAAAACAATCTCACGACAACCACTCGCAGCTAAACTAAAACCTATCTACGACAACCTCGTTGACAAATCAGCTAGTCATTAACATACATCAGACGGTAGCCAACCGAACCCTAATGCATTCGTCGCCCACATATGCTCAAGCGCATTATGTCGCTAGCGCAGCTGCAAGCCGCAGCGGAACGGGCGCGTCCTAAATCAGCCGATAATGACGGATTGCATTGTGCAACAACACTGTGGGCGCGTGTTGAGGCAGGCCATGTCCGTTTCCGATCAAAGCAATCGTTTATGCAACCGATAAGAGGCGCCTGACAATGGAACGGCATACGCGCTTTGTGGCCAACTGTTTACTTTTTAATTTTGCTTTCTTTTTCATCATATGGCTGGCGCTTTCCGTGCCTTTTCAGCCTGGATTCGCTAATCTAACCTGACTCTGCCTAATATTGTTTATTTTATATACCTCTATAATAACTGTGTTATGGTACTTTTTACTGCCATTGCACATCGCATACTTTAAACAAAATTTTATTTGGCTGACGCATAATTTCCTTTGTAATGTTCTCGCAACTTACTTATTCAAAATAAAGCCTTCAATTTGTGTGTGTACAACTAAGAAGTGAGGATATTATTTGAAACCGGAACAACTGATTCATACGTTTTTGTCCAACAAGGATCCTTGGAGTGACGATGACGACATGTTTACGGAAAGCGCGTCAAAAAAATTGCAATAATACCTACATAAAATATTTTTGTCATTTACATAACTAAATTGTTCTGAAATGCCTCTATCAAAATGCGAAAAAGCTTAGTTGCTAATAAAACCTACACCAATAAAAAGGGCAATTTGATAAGAGTTATCATAAAACAATATTGATTATACCATGAAAAAATTATAATTAATTATGATTGATTTGCAAAAGCTTTGGTAAAAGTATCTACCACCCACTGTCTCTACCATCCCCCAAATAAACCAGTTGTGATCGTTGAAACATTAAAAGTAATTTGTTATAATAATATTTACCGGTTATAATAATATAAAAAATATTTACCGGATTAGTCCAAATAGCTGTGATTTTCCTAGCAATAATATATCTCTTGCAATTACACATCTTTCACTACACTGAGCAACAAAATCCAGTAAATAAATTCTCGCGCGTTTGTAAAGCGATCCTCAAAACACATGTGCTCCGTGCGACCAGTCCTGACTTAATGACTGAAATTGAATCAATACTCAATACGTTCGGGAATCAAAACAAGTTAATTATAAACATCGGTATTAAATTTATTAGAACCGGTTATATGACGCCTGAGTCAGACGCCTGCTTACGTCATTAACAATGCAATGAAATATTGTTATCATTTGACCACCCGTCTCTTAGTTTCCTATACCTACGTAGTATTCCTCCATTAATTCCTCGTTTAGTCCCCTGATTCATCTTCATTAATCGGTAAAAAATTAGGCGTTTAATTTTGTACTTCATTCATTAGTCACAAATCAATTAATTACAAATTAATTTAAATCACAGTTATATGACAGACAGTCACAGACAAGTCCATTCACATCTGACCCATATCGATGACATTTATTTAAATAATATACTTTTTACTAGTTCAGTGCCGAATTATCGGATAGCAGAAACAAGAATAGGTAAGTAGTTACGTAGTAACTATATCTCGAAAGATCATTTAAAACAAAGCTTTGTAAAAATATACATCTACATCAATCTCCGCCAGCTTAACTAACACGCAAATGCTTTTTTGATCAAGCGGACATAAATGTAAGATGTTGGATTTCACGATAAAAAAATAGTAATGCATAAAATGTATCTCAAATAGAACACACACATAAAAACTTTTATAAAGTGCCTTTACACACTGATGTCAGTTGCAATGCCGCCGGTCAAAATACACACAAAAAGCTTTACAAAGTTTGCAACGCTGGCGATCAAAATACATACGAAAAGCTTTGCAAAGTTCTGTAGGTACGTAATATTCAAGATTGTTTCGTCTAAAGCTTCATACTAAAGTTAAGTTGACTCTCATCTGAACCGTCCTAATAAATTCTTTGATTAACTTTGTTAGCATTAATTAGGACACTCACTAGCAGTAGCCGTAATCTAACCTAGAGATCGCATACTAGATGGAGTTTAATTCACATTTTATAGTAACTTTTATGGTAAAACCATGGTAAAACCTCATTACTATCAAAATCAAGTAGTCAAGTAGTTAAGTTAGTACGCAATAACAAACCCATAAATTTGAGAATGACTTTGAAATGATTTTGACTTTGACTTTGAGTCATTTTCTCTAGCTCACTTTCACTTAATATGCCCGTATGTCATTTTGATCTGATATTATCTTAATAACTACAAAATGATGTCGTCGCGTTGGCTTGCTGACAGTAAGCTTAGCTTAGAAGTTTAGAAGAGCCACCTTTATCGCAAGATTATGGTCGGATCTCCTGCCGAGCAGAGTCAATTTATCACTGACCTAAGACCTAATATTAAGTAAATAAATACCAAGAAACGAAACATCAGGGCAAAGCCTGAGATTTAAAAAATAATATATGATCTAAGTCAACAATAAATTTTATTTGTCTTTATGTTCTGAGAATTATAGAATGAAGTAACGAATATATAGGTACCGCAAGGAAAAATGGTGGGCAGATGTTGGATCGTCTTGGGAAATAACACGGGTAGCATACGTGCTGACAACTTGGATCTGTGTAAATAAAGTTTATGTCATCGTAAAATAAACATACACCCATTGAATATTATGAAGAATCTGTAAAGGAAATAAGCAATGGCACTTTGTTGCACATTGTACCAAAATTCTCCCCTTACACAAATTTTGCATTTGTGCAAAAGAATTTAAGAAATCTTTAAACATTAGCTAGAAAGCCTAGAAACGCTCGACTACAAATTGGAATCAATTGTATACTTTCTTATATCGATAAAATCCATCAAACGAAATAAGTCACTTGCGTTCCTCAATGTTATCAACGACTACTTATTGTTAGTCCAAACGGCAAATGTAAGGACTTTCTCAACGCCTTTTATTTAATTAATCAAAGCCATTGACGGATCGGATGACAAAGATGCTGTAGAACCGGATGCGCGTGAATCATGACGGTTGTTTCGCAGAATTTCTTGTGCGGTAGAGCACGGGCGCCTAGCGTAGGCACCATACGCACACGTAGCGTAACCCGTGAATGCTCGCTGTACCGACGAGGTCGATGAGGTCATTAGCCTGACCTTATATAAACGGCTCCTAAACCAATAAATATAAAGACCAATAAATATATTTTCCTTAACTCGTAGCCTCTAGGCCAGACGAGTAACGGTAATGTAATAGAACTTGAAGCTTTGTACATTTCCGCCTATCTGAGACATCGTGAATGTAAACTAAGATGTTTGTTTAAAAGACAGAAATCTGGTTCGCTAATCTACGCTCCGATTCTTGTCTTAGTCAATTATTGCCAAATGTTATGAATCGCTTTTGGCTGGATGTCTTAAGTTATATTTTATTACAGGTAGGTACTTACCTCATTAGTTTTTAGAATTGTCCATAACATTTAATGTTTTGCTGCAAAATGTTATAATAAACCGGGTATTAGAATAATCTACACAAAATGTGTAGTTTATAATTTTAGCTTACTACGTCATAATTTTAGCCACTGAAATGTTTAAAATAGAATCCTTCACATTTTCCAATAAACCTAACAGTAAGTAAACAGATACGCAAATAAGTAAATAAGTACCGTACACACAAAAACAGCGCCAAACAAAACCGCAAAATGACACGTTCACTAAAATAAAGATGTTGTTATTGTCTGCGGCGTACACAACTATCAATTAGAACTGACCGCTATAATTCTGGTTAATGAAATGGAAGTAATTAATTCGTAACAACCTTATTAATTCGCTGAATTGCTACATACATTCTAATAATATTTTCTTTGAAGAGGTCACAGGTGAAACACGTCTTTCCTGCGTGGGTATGAATGTAGTTCACTGTGTACTGGTGTAGTTATGGGGTACTTATTAGCCATCTCACCTCCCTTTTCGAGTGTACTCTCTCACAAATATGTAAACGGCACGTGCGACAAATATTGGCAAATCAACCGAATGGATGGTCCTCGCGCTCGAGTAGACCTTGCCATATGATAGTGGGTCGAAAATCAATGAAGACCGGCAGGGGACTGAATGGCGGGGCGCCGACCTAGGAAGGTCGACTCGCTCCCGTAGTACGCGAGGGGTTAACACGCATGCGCCGCGACACTTAAAAAAATGCATTGTTATAGCACAAGTAACGTACAATTTGAGTTTTATACGCTAGACTCTCAATTGAAAGCGTTAGACGAATTTAAAACAAGTGCTATTTTATTTTCGTACTGGTAAGATTTCTTTTAATTTATTTATCAGTATTGTTAAAATATTAAATATTTATTGGTATGTTATTATAGTCAGAAATAAAGCAATTAAGAAATCACCGCAGTTATAAAAGAGTGGCCAAAAATAGCCAGGCCATTTCTATTACGAGCCACATGGTTCAAATTTTTTGACGAATAAAAGTAAAAACAAGCATTCCGGGAGCAACAAAGCTCATTTGTAACAATTTTTCCTTCAGCGGCGGAGGGCACGATAGTTATCACAACAAATATATGGATCAGGAAGCAAGTTGACCACTTAAAATAGTCTTGAAACTCCGGTACAGTGTTAATCGCGGGACATTATATCGGTGTGTCTGGCGCCGTGCGCCGCGCCAAGCGACGTCTAGACGACTCTTATTTTATTTTAATTGAACATCTTTTCTTCATCGGCAGCTAATAGCTTGTTTAAATAATAAATTGACCATAATTGAAACACAAAAGACGTGACAATATTCGTTGAAGTCTTAAAATAACGACTATTACACACTACTACACTTGCTGTGACGCTTAAAAGTTTAATGATAAAATTGTTCTCTCGCTACAGCTTTTAACATTATTCTAGCCAGTTGTATTCCAAGCTTTCTTTTTATTTATGTAAACGTAATATTCAAAATTAGCTTATTAGACTTTGAAACGTTGCGAAATGGAACGAAACAAAATAACTCAGATTCGCCCAATTGAGTTGGGAAATTTTGTTATAACCAACAATGTTTTTTATCTGACGGATTGCTAAATGATATATCATTTTCCCGGCTCCTGTTTCGGTTAATTGAGTTCTGGCAAACAAAGGTATTTTTATATTCATTCGGTGTTTGTTTTACTTAGTAGAGCATTAGAAATTTAAATTACCATTTTACGCAACCTGTGGGCAGGTAGAATTCAGTAACTAAGACAAAGTTGTTTACCATTTATGTTGGTATTCAACTCTCAAAAAGAACTTCCAGAGTTCATTTTGCCACATGGAGATCTGAAATGAAACATTTCAAGTTTAAGAAGTAAAATTGTTCGCCGACTCTCACAAATACAGGACTTGGTGCCAAGACAAAAGTTTGCCTTGTCATCTTTGCTGCCAAGATTTTGAACGTGGACGGACACTTTTTATCTTGAAAGCAAATTGCGACGACACTTTTTCATGTTGGCTTACAAACAAGACTCTCTTAAACATGCTGTTACAAAGAGTGTAATTTTCCTGTGACAATATTCATCGTGAATATTTTTGCAAACTTGTTAAACATATTGTGCATTCATTTTACCGGCATACCTAAATGAAAGTTTGTTTTAGTTTATGAATTATCATCTGAATGTGTCTTATAACAAAACTAGAGGACGCCAGCAGCTACGCCTGCATTTTTTTTAATTTACCCGTTTTGGCCGATCCCGTGAGAATTTCGGGAAATCCCTTATTAGTGCACCCCTACGGTCCCCAAGAAACATACATGCCAAATTTCAGCTTCCTGCGGCCAATAGTTTCGGCTGTAGCGTGTCTGTCAGTCAGTCAGTAACGCAAGGATTTTATATATTAAGATAACAAAATATGAACCTTTGCTGCTATGTATTGATTTCTAATGTATTAATGTTTTGAAGAGACATATTTCTTAAACTGTCTTAAAATTTTATCTTTTTATTAAATGTCTACCCTCTCGACTCTCATAATCACATCTTATACTTACACTGTAGAGTGTAGAGACAGCTTTTTAACATATGCTTTTGGCGAAACTAAAAATGGCTGGCCACTTGAAACTCCATTTGCATAAGTATGTTGGTAGGTTGGCAAGAAATAGAGTAGATCGCAATCGGCACAGATAAGGCCGAGACGCATTTATAGCCGACACATGAATGGCCGCCGCGGCAACCTTAAGGAATCCCACTTGATTATCGTATGAGATAATAACTGCAAACGCTTGCGAAATACATGCAAGGATTTGTCGTCAAAATTCTGACGTGTTGAGAAAATACGTGTTTGCAAGCTTAACTTTACTCTCGGCTTGATGACAAAACATATTTTTTAGTTAGGTAATCTTAATAAGTAGAACAATAATCAAGATCGATAAAAAGCCTTTAGTTTAGACCCAAAATACTTAAGCCAGTCTAGGACGATATTCGTTTTAGTTCGGTAAGAATATTTAATGAATGTTTTATTTGGTATTTATTTGCCCTTACAACTCATTCATACCCGACTAACCCGACTTCCTTATTTTCTTTATATTTATACTTGTTATCTTTGCATTTATTCATTGTTACAAAACAACTTTGGTCTGTTTAGATAAACATTATTTAAATGATAGATTTTTTAAAATAATTTTTCTACTTCCGGTGGCTCGAAATGCTCGAATGCACGCTACTACTAACGCAACGTTGTACGGTGCAGCAAATCGGGTCGGTGTTCAAGGGTCAACCTTGTGAACAGACAAAAATATGGAATCGAAAGGAGTAATAAAAATAAAGGACATAACTGCTCTGTCCTGTCTACTTACAATGAAAGAGAAGATAGCGAACATAACATACGTGAGGTCCGTCGCGGTATTTTATCATAATGCGAGTTGGAAGCCTGTCTGCTGACGCTCCCAGTCAACGACCTATCCCAGCACGAGATAAAACCGACCCACACATATCACACTGTCCGCCGAAAGCCGAAACTATGATGGCACTATGTCACATTTACTTAATCTTGTAAAGTTATTTATGTTTTAGTGTTTAGCTTTTTTTACTCATTAACCTGCGTAGTAAATGTCTGGGTATACGTGCACGTGGCAAAGAAAATTATACAGGATGGAGTACCTATTCAAGCAGAACTCAAGTCTGATTAATTACGGTAAACTAGGCAAACGATTTCCTTTCATTAAATGAGTATCAGACTCTCATTTCTCCAGTTATCTTTCACAGAGTATACGATGCCACTGCCTTGTAGGCACTGGACATAGAAAACAATTTTATTTAGCAGACTGAGAAACTATCTGAAAATAAATCCTCCTACAATTCGTGCTAATGATACAGTCATTAGTACGAATTTTATCAAGATCCACAAGATATTTTTTAAAAAGTTGACCAGTGTCGTGAACTCGTGAATTACTGATGTGAAGCACTGATATCAGCCGAGACTGTAATTTTTGTGATAAGCAATTTCATCTTTTATTTACCTGATTTCGCTTCAAATTCAAATGGTAAAAATCTTACTGCATTGAATTTATTATAATCTTAGACCTACATTACAACTTCGAAGAACTTAGTTACAACGACAGTAAACATTCATATAGGGCATGGGGTTCTCGGAATAAAGGAGAAATCTTTAAACTGAAACACATTGTTCTTTTCAAGTAATAGATAGATAGCAAGCATCGTATGCGTGGGAAGGAATACTCAATAGGATCACTGTTGGTCTCATAGGTGCATGAAATGCTTGTAGACAAACAAGCATGTGTTGATACTGTTGATATTATAAGCGGTGCGTCATTGGACATGATATGTGACACAACGGACAAGGTAAACATTGTTTGGATACAGCACAAGAGTTACACCCACCGATAACACGCGTATCATCCAGATCTTGTTTCAATGATTACAATGTGTTGATGAAAAAAACATGTAGATACGATACTATTACAGTTTTTGGAGTTTGTTTTGTACTTTCGCTTAGTATTTACCTACTATTTATACTGTAAGTCGTGGTTATTTTATGACTAAAACCACACATTTTAAACTGTCTTGTTTCGGTTTTGTAATAAGTAATTAAGAACATGTTTTCCCCTAATGTGATGCAAGCTCGACTAGACAATATGTACCTATTATAATAATATGAGGAAAACATAATAAGGATTATAGAAAGGTTCAAGGAAAATGCTGACTTCAAATAGAAGAAAATAAATTTACAATTCTTGATTTAAACACCTACAACCCCATAAGATGATTTACACTAAATTGTGATTTGCCGTCGTAATAGCACAGTAATGTTATCATTAATGTAGTAATAGTAGGTAAGTATTATTTGTACGCATTCACATAAAAGATTCATTGTAAATGGCAAAATAAGAAATTGAAGATTTTTATTGTTACTATCCATGCAAGCACATTATAGCATACATGGTGGTACACATTGTAATAAACATTGACATCCAGAAAAATAATAACTACAAACTGTGTAGGATGGAAATAAAAATCATTAACGCAAACCATGTTTCTTTATCGCCGCATACGATTAAAACTTCCAGATTGTCTATACAATTCTCGATACGGGGTCCTGATATAAATATGATAATTTTTATTGCATAGACATGACCGTTAAATTATTTTATGTATCATAATATTCATTATCATGTTATGTTGTGACCTTTTATAGCAAGTAAGATTATTACGTTTACATATTTAGCTGGTATTAATACATGTTGTACGTAACTGTGAAGTACTAAAAATGTAAATTAGATTGTCTAAAGTTATTTATCTGATGAATTGAAAAACATTACCGCACGAACGGCGCACCATAGTCTAAAGGGGTGAATTGAAAAGATCTCCCTCAACAAGAGGGCGAGGGTGACGCTGAGGGACGAGTGATACAATTTCCAACTGCATTTTATAGATATGCAGCCTCTAAAGAATAGAACGCGATTTTTTGCCTCTCTTAACCACAGTAACAATTCTTTAGCGCTCGTCGACTTATTGTTTGAGCTTCTCGGCACGTTCACCACGCTGATTTGAACGCGAAATTCCTTGTGAAAAAGCTTCTGTCTTTTGAATAATACGGTCCTCTTATTCGCTGGCGAATAATTTTAAAGTTTTAATCGCGTCCTCATTTCTGTTACCTAATTATGCATCTGTCGGGAAGAGGCGACGGCTGGCAGGCAGTATGCAGCTGACACTTGTAGCGTGTGTAGACGAGGAAGATTTGGCAGTCGCCCAAACGACATGTACCAGCTCACGCGGACAATACTCGGCCGGTGCCGCCGCGATATGGGGCGACGCGCGATGTGGCCCGAATATTAACTAATGTTATGGTGAAAAAGCATAAACATATCGATACGAAACGTACACCAGTCGCGTACTATTTACAAACACATTATGTTTCGCTCTAAAATATACTGCATATTAGATTGCAGTATTTAATATTGTCACTTCGCTTAAATCCAAAGAATGTTATAAGAAACTGCGGTGAATCTATTACCTAAGAAAATTGAAATTAATAATTTAACTAGAAATATGGCTCAAAAGCCAGCATGTCACACTGAAGAAAGTCGGGTCAGGCCCATACTTATATCTAAAATCATAAAAGAATTATTGCTGACGATAATGACGGCGGCTATCTGTAATTTCTACTGGCGCATATAATTTCAATGCCTTCGAATATCCTGCCTATTGGAATAGTGAGCAGATAAGATCTTTTATCGTAAAATAAGAAGTGTCCATTACGGAGCCAATAACATCTAACTTTCACCGAGATTTCCAATCCAAACAACGCGTAATTATCTGTTAATTGGAAAATGGATACCTCCCCCGGCTCCCGGCCACTTTGGGAAGCGTAGTAGGTGTTGATTGTATGATAAGAGAGTGTAGTACTATGGATATAGTAAGTAAAGTATACAGCGTGTCACAAGACCCATCACCAAGCCGAAGTCTACTCGTTTAGGACATCATGCCAAGTCATACTAACCAAAAATAATACCTGGGAAACGATATATTTTTTGAGTTTTCAGATTTTTTAAACTGCAATTAAAAGCGCGCGCGTGCAATGCTCGAAATACCTATTAATCCATGGGGTTATAGGGCATCTAAAGAACATATTGGCAGGTTAAATGCATCGATTTTGTACCTAATTAGAAAAATTCCATACTAAATTTGAGCGTCAATATCTCCTGAACCAGTAATTTCCCAGGTATAGTGCCGAAGTAAAAAATGGTCGTAGTGATTGGTACAACATGGGATTTCAGTTTTCGTTAAGGGTCTTTTTACACCCTGTATACTTATTAGGAAACCGTGATGTGGCGGCACCTAGTTTTGGTTAAGTCACTTTAGTTCGATATGGCACGTTTATGAATCGTGACCGTCAAACGAGCGGGACTTTGTGTCTTAATAAATTAACGTAACGAGCAGGCAGCGACGTCGCAACAGTTTCAGTCCAAGTGTGGTGTACTCGAAGCGACTTCAAAAACAATTTCGACTGATGCACAACTGCGCACTCGAGACGAGAGCACTGACTCTGATTAAACTCCGCCAGCGTACGGGTTTTGCTTTATTTGTTCACTGTTTCATTAAAATCCTCGAACTTGCTCGAAACAACTAGGGAAATGTTTATGCGACAATCATTAGGACCTAGTGCTTCCCTGGCGCGAGTCACTGAGAGCTTTTTACACAAGTATAGCAAATACGAACAATATAGATAAGTGAAAAAAACGCAGCAGCAGTTTTAATAATTGTATCATAAACTGTGGTTACTGGTGACTGTAATTAAATTGTTGATTATCGCTTGCTTATCAGTGAAGGAAAACATCGTGAGGAAACCTGCATGTCTGAGAGGTCTCCATAATGTTCTCTAAAGACATGTGAAGTCTGCCAACCCGCACTTGGCCAGCGTGGTGGACTATGGCCTTACCCCTTCTCATAGTGAGAAGAGGCCCATGCCCAGCAGTGGGACAGTATAATGGGCTGATGACGACTGGTGACTGTCTCAACATATTATATTCATATCGCATAATATAATATCTTTACAAAGATGGTCCTCCATTCCTGTTGTAAGTGTTCGTCATTTAAACTTTTAGTACTTACCATAATAACATTTTGATCTAGATTAATGCGACGCGCGGCATAAATTTGGCGTTAGAGCGGCAGCCACACTGGATTATTCATTACACGGCTGGCAGTGTTGGCACCAAGTACCTCGTAGCGTTTCTCAAACATTATGAAACTTACAAGCGACAAATTCACGTTGCTTTCCAGATGTAACGACGACCTGACCAACCAGTAAATAATTCACAACATTGGCTCTCTTCTACTTACTAAATTAACTTTCTAAGCATGCTTTATACTCGTAAGTTTCTGTGAATACGCTTAGAAAGTTTGCAATAATTTACAACTTCATATAAACGCTCGTTAACGAGTTACATATAAAATAATAGCAACCAGTTATAAGTCTGCTCTTTAATTTATTAACATGCAAATATGAGCGTGTAAAAAATATGCCAGTATCTATTAAATTATAATATTGGCACACAAATTAAGGTCATAGAAATAATATTTACAAAATATTTTTTTGTTTCGAATAAAACGCGTTTCAGGTTCAGCGATGATGGTCTTTCGGGCGAAATTATGAATATATGCCTCTCTTTATTCTTGCCATTTCCCACGATCTTGCGCAATGTTCCAGAAATATACATCTATTTAATTAAAACCCAAATTACTTATGTGCTAAATGTTACCCGCGTAATAATTACTAGTTGAGTAGGTACAGCACACAATTGCCAGTCCTTCATTTACTGAATGGAACCAGGCTAGATAAATGCACCGATACACACAACTGTAAAATAAATCGGCGCCAATCGTTGAACTGGTTTGCCAGCTCCGACTAATCAGTGAGTGAGCAGATTACAACTAATGTCTGAACAAAGCTTGTTACTTCGTTCCTACTTGCTAAGTAGTTGGGTTGTCCTTTACTCCTATTTAATATAAATGTAGCGAACAAATTGTATCTTGCGGAAGAAACGGCAAACTAGACGTCAAAATTACACAAACCCCGGCCGGTCTGGCCGGCGTGGTAAGGGCCAAATTCATCATTATAAAGCAATAATTTGCTTAATTTAATTTGCGATATAGGCCTCTCCTATCGAGCAGTGGATTACAAGAGGCTGTATACTAGTGGTGGTTATGTGGCCAAACCTATAGACATAGAACATGCTTTTCGAAGTACGGTAGCACTTTGCAAGTCACCCATCCAAGTGCTAATCCCTGCTACGTTACTCAACTTTGCCGATTCATTACGAATGGTGAATCAAATACAAGCTATAAATGTTTCTAATAGTAGTTGCTTCAAATATTGGTAAACTTTGGCAGCCACTGTTCGCAGACACCCTAACGACCCTTCTGAGAGGTCCGTCTGTAGTCGGTACCTCTTGCAAAGAAATAGTGATATTACCTTCTCGTAATTTCATCAATATTTACAAGGTAATATTTGTAATGCGTTCTGGGTGTGCTTCAGAAGTTCAGACTGCAATTTTATACAATAGAGTTGTGATTTGGTACATTCAACTCTTGGTTTATTATTATTGTTTTAAAAAACCTGAGAGTCTGGGATTGCACTGTAGCTACAGAAAATATAATTAACTTCATAATTTTCAAGCGCTCGTTATTATACCCGGGCAAAATTGAACCAAGTCGCTATACTTATTAATGTAGTTTCAGTACACTGCACATACTTAATGGTTATGATGAAAAATCTTTGATACAAGGCAACTGTACTGGAAACTTAATAAATTTTGTCAGAAGGCTTTTTTATGAAGGACTAGAATTTTGCCCGCGGCTCCGCTCCCGAATATATAGATTAAAACATAGTCTAAGTATTAATTTATTTCGCCTTTAGGATGCTACACATATTATTATCCAAAAGGCTACGTAATTTAAGTATTTTAACCGAATTTTATGAGTTTATTCGTTAAATACATAAAAAATATAAATCTTTCGTCTTTATGTATACTTAATATAAATTGAAGTTTCGTTTCCGTCCTATCTATGAACGCGTAATGCCAAAACTTTACGATTTTCATAATAGTATAATTCCAAAGGAAGGTTTAGGTGTAGGTTATAACCAACGCAGGTGGAGCCGCGGGTGACGTCCAGTATGTAAGTACATAAGTATTGGTATAGCAAAATAATTATTTCAGCTTTCGCACTCAAGACAAACTGTGCGAAAAGCCAAAGCTGACACTTGTTATTGTAGTAAGGAGGGTACTTTACTGGAGTAACGAGAGATTGATGATCCGTCTGCTCCTAAGTAGAATGAACGACGGGCGATCACGATTGAATACATCACCGTGACTGATCCTATTTATTAAATGTTACATTATGCTAAATATATTGGAATACTGTATTCTGTTCGCTGGTGCGCCTGTGAAACTGTCGGTTATTGTGACGAAAGGTAGCCTATGTGTTAACCCTGAAGCTATTTTGGAAACTACAAAAATTCGTCAAAACCCGATCCATTATTCCAACAGATTGTCCTAATATATTTACAGATTGCCAAGTTAAGTTATTTGATAAAAAAGAACAACGGCGATAGCCCAGTGGTGTACGTAAAGGACTGCCGAGACGATGGTCTCGGGTTCGATCCCCAGGTACCCCGGGCACACACCTCTGACTTTTCGAAGTTATGTGTGTATTAAAATGTTAACTATCGCTCGCTTGATAATGTGCCCGATAGATGGCAATAGGTCCGCCCCCTATTACATTAGGACCGAAACATAATTGGTGAAATGTGGGTGTGTAATACACCTCTGCCTACCCCTTCGAAGATAAAAGGCGTAAAGTTATCGGATACTCGGATAAGGAAATGGATATAGAGCTTCTAAGCAATCTTTCTTTGGCTGTATAAATCTCGTATGTATCGTCTCAGAAAGTTTTTACAAACATGTCTCGTCGTTTAGTTCGCTCAGTGCGTCTCTCCCAACGGGATAAAAGTCTTTGGCACCCTCCCCATTTCGTGTGACAGAGAGCCCGTTTTGGAGTACTTTCATTACTGTACCACTCCGCTCCCTGGGGACACAAACAATAAAATGTATATTTATATAACATACCTACGCTCACAACACAACATTACTTTGAAACGGCACATTGTATTTCGTCGTTCCGTACCGCTTAAGTTAATCTACTTAAACTAAAGTAATATTTCGTATGTGCGGGTAATTAGTTTGTTTCCCGTATTCGGTACGTCGCTCCAATCTATCAAGCTTTACCCCATGTACTTGGATATTACTTTCTTTTGTCTTACACTAAATGAGCTCCTGTGATCTCCCCGATCCGTAACACAAAGGTGAAACCCAATTACATTTTGTTGCTTGCTCACGGGATCTAATGAAGCCTCTTCCAAACTTCCTAGTGAAAAGTTTTAAGTACGTTAGCCTATTTACTGCGTATCTTTTACTTTTTTCCTGTTATTGAGGCCACTGGTAACTTTCTTATTTAGTTCATAAAACGTATATATGGGCGCAAATTAATATATTATGATTATATTGTTACGAAAATATTAATAATATTTAAGATTGATATTTAAATAACTATTTGTGAACACAGAACTGAGAACTTCACTACTTTACAATATTAGACACTGTACTGGCTGCTTAACTGTTTTATAAAGTATTTAATTTATAACTTAGTTATTAAGATAACTACAGAAACTGTTGATAGCGCCATCTGTTGACAATGTTGTAAAGCAGCGTTTGGTTAATAAAATAAATTTGCTATTCGTGTAAAATAAATTATTTGGTGTTGTGCAAAATTCATTACAATATTAATGTCGATTTTTGATTAGTTTATAATTGTACAGTAATTTCAATTATATATTTTAAAGGAAGTGGCAGTTGTTAAAACATTAAGTGTGATGACTATGACGGTTAGTGTATAAAAAGGACTGTGGGTCGCATTTTAATTCAATTCTGTGCTAGAAATCGTCTGAAAATAAACCAAGTAATATTACGTGAGTGTTTTTATTATGGAGTCTGGACACCATAACCCTGGCGTATCGCCGACATATACTATGAAACTGATTTCTTGCCAACTAATAAGCTTCTAGGTTCCTTAAAAGTTTGTCGTATATAAAAACAGTAGAATATAATATTTCGTCGGAAAAGTCCAATAGCTTCTGTATTCGTGTCATTTATCAAATAATAGTTTGATCAAAGCTAGTTTGGTAACACGATATCCAATACTGTTGATCGTAACGTGAATATATTGATAGTAGATAATCATTCATGTGGGAATATTGGTACTTAGTGAGATGTATCGATGCGATAAGCCGTCGCCGCGTCGGTGAGATGTTCGGGTGTTCAACAGCAGAACGGGCCGTGATGGTTTGAAATATCGGCTGCCGTGTCAACGCTTCTGTACGTCAATCACTGCACAATCGCCGCAAACCTAGTACGTGCTAGCTAGGACTAGTCTGTTTGTTCTCACCGCCACGCAATATAGCCCCACGACAAACTATGCACCAATCAACACTGAATTTGAGTAATGACACGAATGAAACGAAATTAAACGATCGCATGATTCATTTGCAATAATTGAGGCAATCAGTTTGCTTAAACAAGCTAATGATGGTTGCGTGCCGACCGAAATGTTTCATCGAAAATATTTGCCTCCATTCTTTGAGCTCGCAAATGTACAGAAATGTAACTGAATAGAGGTGTAGGATATTGCGGTTGATATTGTGTTCATCACTACGTCCTCGGTTTCCTATTGAGAGTATATTGAATAGAGTTCCTTCGATGTTGCGATGCAATATATCTTGCAAGTCTTGTCGGGCTAATATTCCTTGCAGTTGGACTTGTTCAATAGGAAGGAATTGACGCTTTAAAAATAGTTTACAAATAAGTTTAATTATAAGCCTTGTAATAACTAATAACAGAAGTCTTCTGCATGTGTTTCTGGATCTGCTGGCATGTTGATAAAAACTTATCTAATGTCGTAATACTTTTTGCGTACCTACTTAAGTAACAAATATCGGAGCACGAAAACTTTTATATTTATAAAAGAAGGTAGATGTGTAAAGTTGATCAAAGAGCTTTCGACATGAACTACTAATTTGGTTCTCAATTCTTAGCATTATATAATTATGTAGAACGTTACATAACGTGGGTTCCTGTCCATTTATGTAAATTTTATATTAGGTACGTAAGTATGTACCTACTCATATCGAGGATAGTAACGTAATAAAGATGCACTTAGACACATTTGAATTTTCAAAGCAAATACATAAAATGATGTGAACAACACAACAAAGTAAGTAAGTAGGTAAGTATTAATAATGAATGCAATTTAAGTGTTTATGAAACTATGTAAATTGTGGCTAGCTGGCAATGTTGCAATACCTATAAATCCACTATGTTAGTAATTTCCCAGCTATGTAATGTAATGTGCTTTGTTGTGGTACATGAAGACATTATAATTTATTATTGGCTATTTACTTTATTCATACAATAGTTACATATTTATTTACTTTTAATAAAAACGTGTAAAGGTTAGAGACCTAATGCTACGAGCATTTTTCCCAAAATACCTGGCTTCCTACAGTGCGTGGTTTTGCGGACAATATACATGCCAGCTTAGCAGGGATGTAGCTAGAGTCGAATTTGAGGTAGAGCAGCATTGGTTACAGGTAGAGCGGAAGTAAAAAAAAAATCAAAATTGATCTGCTCCGAAGCACGGGCTTCTAAATCAATCACCATGTATATCAATGCCCTACCTTAAAAATACAAAAAACTAGGATACAATAATTTATCTTTGTTTTTGTATTTTTAAGGCATTGTGGTTTCCAGGTAGGGCACTGCCCTTCAATGCCCCCCCCCTCCCCCAGGTACGGCCATGCAGCATAGGTCTGCACAAATATTCACAACATACCTAATGAAGACAGCAAGTCCGCACAAATATCTGTCTTTGTCTTGATATCCTGTCTTCATTCATTCATTGTAGTTGTTAAAATTAATTATTCGTCATGGTCCTAGCGTTATCCCAGTAGCATCCAAGGCCTTGGAGCCCGGGGTCCGATTACTAGTCTAACCAGATATAAAAATTTAAAAGCTTTTCAACAGAGAGACTGCTGTGTGACATGCTTTAGACCAGCATCAGTTTATTTGTGAATACTGCCTGCCTGTAATGACTGTAATTTTCATGACCGCCGAGGTCGACGCTTTAGCGTGCTCTCCGAAGCACGAGGGAAGAGATAATTAACAATTTAATACGCACACAATTTCAAAAAGTCTGTGATGCGCGCCGTGAATTCGAACTTGATACCCTTTGCTTCGCAATCTGTTGCTATCTACACTAGACTATCGCTGCCGTTGTTTAATTTATAATACCCATATATCTTTCCCAATGGCTTTTCGAAACCCACTCAGTCTGAAGTACCTACCTAATCGAAGATCTCCATCATCTACAAAGGATAGCCTTCATATAAGTTATTCATAAATGATTTTCTTTCCTGTAGGTAGATGAAAGCTCCGGTGAACATAAATCAGCGCTACCTACATCACGCGGCCTATCAGCCGCAATCTGTCTAATCATCAATATCCATAACCGTAGGCATAAACCTGCACATGTCGTTCGGTACGAGGGTGTGGGGTACTCAACTGACGTGCCGGTGACAGACACTCCAATCTGTGATACGCACTCGAGTGCGTCGCGTCGCGTCACTTACACACATATACATACGCATATCTTTCGCTAAATACCCGCAAAAAATGAAAATGTACGCTGTCTTTTTGCATGTGTATTTTTATATTGCAATTTCGAAAGTAGCAGAAGCTTCAACTAGGATTGAACTTGTACACATATTTAGTTCGGTTGTTTAACTGTGGGACGAAGATTTGTAGCTACTTAAAAAAATATAGATAGGTACATAAGCTGCTTCCGAATCAAAGCCCCTAGATTAGCCGCACACTTGAAAGAAGGTAAGATTAGCGACTACAACATTCAAATATTTTCAAAGACTGTCATAACTTATATATTTCCAATCTATTTTTGACCCAAGATGGAATTAGAATGAACATAAATTTTGTGGCAATTTGTTTACTTTGAATTATACGCTTAAAAAGATCTGTCATTCTTCATAATGTTCTTAAAGACAGAAATATTTAAATTAGTTGACACAATCTACATAATTTCCCCACTTTTAGTTTTAATCTGAATAATTTATGTCATTCAAATTCTTTTTCTCTTTCTTTACGAGTAACATTCTTTCTTTATTGTCTACAGTAGCTAGAACGTTATTTATAAATAGGTAGATACAACTTGTAACATTTCAGCTATTTCAAAATAAGACACATTGCTGTGCCACAAATAAAACCCGTAACCAACTATGTATTTTATTTGTAATTTAATTGTTTTTTGTACCTAAACCATTGCGGTTAAGTAAACCTCTCAGCACTGACGCATAAAAACTGAAGTCAAAGACAATTTTAACTCATGAATACACCTCAATAGAGTTACACAAGCCTAGTTTCGAACTTTCCAGTTTCAATGTCAAAATAGTTTAGCGTAAAATGGCGTAAAATATCTAACAGTACGTGTCACAATAGATTAGATATGAGCTCAGATATTCGTAGATAATCGTCATAATAAATCACCATCACATCTGTAATCCACCAAAGCGAATTACATGTTTATCCAAACGCTTGTAGCTTGTAGGTATGTATCAAAATATATCGACAGCAGATTATGGGGCCCCTGTTTGATAGACAGGTGGATTGTTTTTGGCCTCAGTTACGTTACACCACGTGCATTTTATGACAGGTTCGGATCAAAAACGTGCTTTCTTAAATTATACGTAAGTAGTTAAGAATTATACGTAAGTACGTAAGTACTTAAGATACTTAAGATATACAGACATGCGAATGAGATCATATTGCATTTATATTCAAGCAGCATCGTAACAAACTCCAGAATCCTGTTTGCTAAGATACTAACTTATACAAAAATACATTCGAAGACCTTTATTCATTTCGAATCGAAAATCCTCGTACAAAGAGGATAAAACAATCGAACGCCGAGCCCGTTGAATCGCTCTGTAGATATTGAGGCTTCTGCCTATCAATTCAAACCACTTAAGTCCGCAATACTGATCCGAATGCGGCTAATCGACTCTTTCAGATGTAAAGAGAGATTAAAAATCACTTCGCTTGCTCCGCAAATCCCCTTTTAAAAAGGTTTTAAGATGAGGGGAGCGAGCGTTGCTATACAAAGCAAGGGATACGAGGAAAATCGTGTACAATTTTGAACCGGATCGATTTTAAAACTCCGCAGTCGAGTTAAATTATGTAATGATGGGTTTTATTTTTTGGTTATCAGCTCAAAACGGAGGTAAGTGTTTAAATAAACTGTGAGAACAAGACGAAATTGTTTAAAAGGAAGTTTTGTAAAAACTGTTTTCGTGTTTTAAGTAAAACTGAGCGTAATAAGCTTATACATGTGTGTTTTATAATTAACTGTGGAAGTTGTATCTTATTATCATACAGCTGCAGCGGCACACAAAATGACGCGCGAACGAGCATTTGATTGACGCCGAAACTCTATAAATAAGATAATAGCTAAACCAAACTCATAAACTAGAAAACCGCGTCAATATAACGATGTAATGTTTTGGTGGAGACCTCCCAGTTAGTAAATGGTATGAACCTTATATGAAAGATTAAATCGGTGATAATATGTAGAGGTATTGTAACACATGGAGTAGGCCAGGGATTCTCAAACTGTGATTCGCGAATTCACCATAAAGGGTTCGCGAAGATACAAAGCTGTAAATAGTACCTATGTTAAGCAGTTGGTTATAATTAAAAGTAAAGAAAGAGGTTCGCTTGTTAAGGTAATATAAAATGGGTGCGCAAAGCCATGAGTTTAAGAAAAGCTAGAGTAGATGAACCAACAAAAAACGTGTCGTTGATAGAGAGAGCGAATATTAATTTTGTACTCGTATTTTTTTATTGTGCTGCAGTTTCGCGCGACCATTACAGCAAGAGCTATTCAGAAAGTATAATAAAAGAAACACGTATATACCAAAAATGTCGTACGTTTCTTTTCGTTTTTATCAACGCGACATTTTCTCTTACACGCGCGCGTATATCGCTTCTCTACATGTATCATCTATAATTATTCTATATGGATATAGTTCGCCAGCTATGCCATATGGAGCGTGTATACCTATTGTATTATGCGAATGTTATGTAACCACGTGCGAATAATAATAATATTGATTTGCCCGTCATTGTTCCTTTTAACGTCCGCTGACGTTGGTTTGATTTAATTCATGTGCAGCAGTTACTTTATTACTTACAGTTGATAATAAACCTTATGTATAGTAGTAATTTTTTGAGGTAGTATTCTTTTTGTGGAGTGCTATATTTGATCTTGTGACATATCCCCGTAATAATGCGGTGATTTTTAAATGCAATGGTTTATGAAAGAAGCTGCCACTTCTTCCTGATACAAATGTTTTGTCAGTGCGTAAAACCTCATTACACTTTGTGGCACAAAAACGACGATCCGGATGTCTCTGCCATAAATACAATATTCAATTTGGGTACAAATTCCTCACCCCAACATTATTTTGGACTTTTATTTAAACATCTGGCCATCATTTGACTGTCAAAGGGTTTTAAATTGCTTCAGAATTTTGACATCATGTATAACAAACCACTTATTTCATTTACTACTACCACAGAATAGATAGTTCTGCTACTACCTACTAGATTAGAATATATGTAGCGTTCATAGCGTGACTGACTTGCCGTTTGAAATAGATTGACAAAGTTAAGCAACGTTTGCGAAGACCTGCATTTGGATGGGTGGCCGCTTGTTATGGCATTTTCTTTTCAAACTTTCTTATTTATAGAGGTAGTAATACTTCCCAAATTAAAATCTATGTACCTATCAACACTAATACGCCAAGCCCATTAAATGCACAGATGACTTGAAAACACAAACACTTTCCCCTAAAGGGCCTACAGATTATTTTACGAAAACCATAAACACAGTGCATTAATGGCTCGAAATAACGCAATAAACGCGAATGTAATCACAATTTTCCCTCGTCATGGACAAACAGAGGGGCTAGGGGTCGCATATGTTCACTCTGTGTTGCTGTCGCGAACATCGTACTGTAATCTCGGCGAGCTTAACGCCCCGTTCACGAAGAGAAGCGGTGAGAGATAGCGGCAGCGATTTCGATTTCCATAGCGCATTCTACTTTATCCGACATCGGCCGTTACCTACATTAAAATCGCTGACGCTGTCGCCCGCCGCTGCTGTTCGTAATAAGGCTGTAACCGAGGCACGCCCGATCAACGATTGATGGCAGATTTACCCGACACACTGGGAAAATACGAGTCCTACATTAGACTACGTAAGTAAGTAATGTATCTCTTTTTAAAGGTCGCTAAGGACAAGACGTATAGCGGGAGCTAAGTAGAGTTTTATTTATTTATATTTAAGAAAGCAATTTCCCAGGATAACTAGGAATCAATATTGTATCTTGTGGGACTTTTAATCAACGTACACAAAGTACAGACTTAAAACAAGAATATGGGGATAACACAAAGTGTCGTGTGGACATCAAACCCATGACTCTCAGCGCAGTGCGAAATAAGGAGACGAATGCTGAAACCACACAACGTCCTCCGGGCCTTGTCGAAGACATTCGGGTGATCTGAAAACTCCGATACAAGAGCGACGAACTCGTCTTTGACACAGCACTGCCCTGATTGGCCACTCCAAGGTCAGATCGTATTCTAAAGTGATCCAAACAATGCGCTGACCGCCGAATCCGCCGATCAGAACTGTATTATTGGACTTACCACGCGGGCAAAACCGCGAGCTAAGCTACTTATACCTAACCTAAGTTATATAATTAAGTTAGTTAGTAAGTAACTATAAAATTAACTGTTAAGTAGGTACCCGTTCTGAATTAGGTACCTACTTCAACGATATCACAATCCGAATAAGGATTATTTTTGTGGTTAAGTTAATAAGTTCTAAACAAGTATTACTTAATATAAATTTTATATTACAATAAATAGGAAATGCATCGTATTACTGTTAAATACATCATAATTAATAAATAAATAACAATATTTGATCCATCATATACATATATGTTTAAATATGTACCGTAACTGCAATCCAGCTAACAGCCATTTGCAATATTCGATCCATGCTACATGCTACATGGATTTTGAGATTCGAGATTCGTGTTTGACATATTTTGTATGGAGCTTATGTCAAAAACGAATCTAAAATCTACAGATCTATCTATAGTTCTAATATTGAATTCCGTAGTAAGACGCGGTCAAGTAAGGTAGCTAATCCGCGCTTCGCATATTATCGCCTTTACCTCTATGGATTACCGAGGACACCGCGGGCGGTCTGCAAACATCTAAAGGAGTGAGCACACACATTCTCCGATATCATCCCCATACTCATCGTCCTCCTAACGTTATCCTAGTTGCATCCCGGGGTCAGCTTACTAGTCTAACCGCATTTGACTAAATATGCGGCTCCTTACAAAGATAACATGTAAAACTAATAAACTGGCAGTTAAAAAGAGCTACCGCGAGTTTTATTGCCCGTTCTTTCTCGTGGTTCTACCTATTGCATTGCGAACGTGGCAGTAAATATAAATGTAGAATCATCTAGTAATTAACTTAAATTTTTGTCGTTCATAAGCGTCACTTTGTGGCCTAGACGAATAAATGATTTGACTTTTGACTTGACTATGAGCTTTTCATGCGACTTTCTGTCGGTTTAGACCAGCATCAGTTTATTTGTGGATACTGCTACTAGTGTTAGATTTATTCGGCGGTACTGACTCCCTATAACGACTGTCAAAGGTCTTCATGACAGTCGGGACCGACGGCTTAACGTGCTCTCCAAGACACGGGGCAAACGACGAAAGCCAGTGGTGCTCCCTGTGAATTTGAACCCGATACCCTCTGAGTGGCAGTCTGGCTATCGTCGGTTACCCCAAACTCGATCCATAATATCTTTCAGATGTGGATACAGATCTCCACGAAGTTTAAAAAAATGTACCGCAATATGAATGTGTAGGTAATTCAACCCGTTATAGAACTAGTTTAATTACAGCCATATAACGGCAGTGGTAATTAAACAACATTATTGACAATAATGAGTTAATTAGTCTCGACGCGACGTGCTAAATGTTTAATGGGCATCGCGAAAATGTTTGGGATATTTTTGTTTTTTTTTTCGTAAAAGCAGTACGATGGGTCAAGATATAAAGATCTAAGAATTATTGATACAATTATATTATTTAAGGGTATTTTTTTGCATTATTTATAAGAAATTTATAAATAATAAAGATAGAGTTCTCCATAATGTGCGCTAAAGGCATGCGAAGTCTGCCAATCTACACATGGCCAGCGTAGGGTTGTTGACTATGGCAATGAATACAGATTTACATAGAAGCGCAGTTCTTAAGGATTTGGTGTGCCAATTTAAAGTGGGGACTGTCTCCAGTTTAGTTCGTAGTTGGCGACGTTGTTCTCCGTCTCTCTTGTTCTAGTAGTTAAGATACACAGAAGGAATGTTCGTCTCTGTTGCTCTCGTAGAGACAGATGTCACAGTACGACTGCCACGTCGCCAAGCGGCAATTTGGGTCACACAAAGTTTATCTTCAGAGCGCCCATTAGAAATGCGCCTCTATCTAAATATCTGAGCTCTTTGACAATGGCCTCACCCTTCCATAGTGAGAAGAGGCCTGTGGCCAACGGTGGATTAGAATACAATAAACAAGGCTGATGTTGATATGAAATCATGACAGTCTATGAAGGCAAACTATCTTTTAAACGGTTATTTACTTACTGGATGAAATAACTACATAAATACATCCATGGACTTTAAACGAATCGAACACCGGTAGCTGAAAGTGATTCACCTTCAAACCGCAAGCGATGCCTCCAAATAATTAATGATAATCTATGAAAGTAATATCCGTCACTCTCCATTACTTAACATGATTAAGCATGTAAAAGTATTAATAATTTAATATGTCGGATATGATAGGCAAACGAACACATAAACATATTGACCATTATGTAGAAAGAGAGAAAGCTAAATTTATCGTTTTCGCACAGTTTTGCTCATCATTATTTTTACGCCTTTTAATGGAAAGGCCGCATCTCTTTGTCTCTGATAGAACATAAACCCAGATAAAAATAAAAAAATCCATATTCTTAGCTCGTGCCAAACTTTATGCATGGTTAAACATGTCGAGAGGGTTATCCTATACCTACAGAATTTTCATGCAGTAAATGACAAAAACATAAGTTTTGTACCGCGTACGCAATTCCAACAGCATAAAGACAGGAACACAACCTATACAATGTAAATATGAGTATTTTTCATTAATATTATAAAATACAAATGAAAAATAGTCACAATACAGTAAATATTTTTTATTTTACTATACCAGGAAAATGAATGATGTTCTATATGAATAAATATACCTAACAAAGACAGATAGAGTCATTCAGCTCTTCAGAGGAAAACCGCAAGCCTTCGGTTCACCTTTTTACTATTATTACTATATGAGCAGGACTTGTTTTTCAATAATTCTTGTTTTTATTCTAGGTATATATAACAGGAACACTTATTTTTTGGAACTGCTTACTTGTTTTATAAACAAGAAGGTTAAGTAAGGATTACGTCCTTACTAGTAAGGATGTCTGTTACCCTTGTGCACAGGAACTACTGAACGAATTTAGAGTGTAACCAACGGTGCAACGGGTAAATTTATAATTTTAGTAAATAATAAATTTATAAAGAGCTGCCGGCTTTGCCTAAGTAGTACTCATCATCAGCCCTTTATACTGTCCCACTACTGGGCACGGGCCTCTTCTCGCTATGAGAAGGGTAAGGCCATAGTCCACCACGCTGGCCAAGTGCGGGTTGGCAGACTTCACATGTCTTTCGAGAACATTATGAAGAACTCTCAGACTTGCAGGTTTCGTCACGATGTTTTCCTTCACCGATTAGCAAGCGATAATTAACAATTGAATACGCATTTAACTCCGAAAAGTCATTGGTGCGTGCCGTGGATTCGAACCCAAGACCCTCTGCATAGCAGTCTGTCGGTCTCTCCACTCAGCTATCGCTGCTCTTAGCCTAAGTAGTAAATCTATAAAATGATCATGTGTTCATCCAAGTAATAACATATCTGTGTTTCTAATTTTAATCAGAGCCAATCAGCATTTTTGCGTGATTGAGTAACAGGCACCCATGGATACAACTTAACTTGTACTCCAATTGCGCTTATCAAAATTTCCCAAAATAAAATGCCAGCGCCAGGAAAACCCAATTTAAGAAAAGTTTTTCCGCTCACTTCTCACTGAAAAAGTTTGATTACTATGTTGTTGTATATTAAGGAGCAGAATCTGCGGAAAAACTTCTTCTTCTTTCTCTTAGCGTTATCCCAGTTTCAATCTGGGGTCCGCTTACTAGTCTAACCGGATTTGGCTGAATATTAGCTTTTCCACAGAGCGACTGCCTGTCTGACCTCCGCAACCCGAAGGGATAGCGATATTCCATGGTTTAGACTAGTGTCAGTTTATTTAGAAGGTACTGACGCCCTGTAACGATTGTCAAAGATCTTCATGACAACCGGGACCGACGGCTTAGCGTGCTCTCCGAGGCACGGGACAAGCGATAATTAACAATTCAATACGCACATAACTCCGAAAAGTCATTGGTGCGCGCCGTGGATTCAAACCTGATACCCTCTGCATGGCAGTCTGTTGGTATATCCACTCGGCTATCGCTGCCTTAATCTGCGGAAAAACTAAGATCCTTTAAGGCGAGGTTGCAGTACTTTTTAAGATTTTTGAACGTCTGAAAGTCCCATGAACTATGATATTTTTACTGAATAAAAATTAAAGTATAAAAGTTGAACATATCTTCTAGTAAATCGTGAAGATAGAAACACGTTTTGGAATGATTGGTTCGATAAAAAAAAATGTCAAACATGGCACTAAATCACAATTTTAAACGTGTACTGCTTAGAGATTCCATAATGAATTTATATGAAAGTATTATCAATAGAAACGGCTCTTTATTTTAAAATAAATGGTAAAAACAGATTTCGTAATTTCGTTATCATTTTTCTCCAAGAAAAAAAATAGTCAAAATGTTGGCATTATATCGCTCGCCGGCCGTTCATCAGTGCCTGTCTAGGCGTGATTGAGGGCGGACGTACGTCGTTGCTCCGCAAAATCCCCCTCCAACCCCGCATGTACGTTTTCGCAAAAGTACAAAGTAATTCGTATTCCAAACTCAATCGTTCAAACCATAGACATACTAGTAAGAAACCGTTACTGACAAGACAGGTTACTGACAAGGTAACATGACGGAGCTTACGAGTGGCACGCATCGCGAAAAGCGTACGCACACTAATATAAATATGTCAAAACGACACACTAAGAATTAGATAAGAAGTGTAAGTGAGATAGCACATCTAATCGCAAGCGCGAAATAGAGATAAACATATACTCTCTAGACCGAAGCGCATTGTGACATCATGCTGACCGTTTCACAAACAATAATTTGACTCAGATGCGACATGATCACTTTGTCTGTCTTGAGTAAATTCAATTCGCCTCAAAGTAAATTTGATTAATTCATTTAAGGTAGGGAAATAAAAAGTCGATCTGATTTATTTATAACATTTATTAAAAAAGTACATTTCATTCAATGGAAACCTAAAACAGTACGTTAATATAAAAACTGTGCGCTGCGGACCCACCGTAGCCCTGGCAATACCCCTGGGGGTATGGTGGATCTTTTAAAGCTTAACCGTACTCCTGGCTGAAATGCTCGTAGTGTTATACCAACGTGCTACGTGGACATTAAACTGAACAGTGTTATCTCTCGTATGATAATGACTTACTACTTACGTTTTTGTATTTTTAGACAAGCGAAGACAAGCGCTAGTACGATGATATAGTGCAACAAGGAGATAAATTAGAGAATAAAACGTTTAGGTATTACTGCTTATGGTTATAATGCTTTGTATATTATAGGTATAATCTGTGGTACTGTTGAAGACCCGTCATCATCATCATCCTTGCGCTGTCGAATCATTCCCACTAGTTCTATTGAACAGTTCTATGATAGAACTAGTGATACTTTTTTCCCACTAGTTCTATTAGCACAACTTGATGAGAAGAATAGAAACAGTTATAGGAAATTTACCACTAGTTCTATGTATGTTTTACAAGGGTAGTGTCAAAACATCGCGCTCACAAATCCGAATAAATATGT
Organism: Euclidia mi; assembly: GCA_944739405.2. NCBI lineage: Eukaryota > Metazoa > Arthropoda > Insecta > Lepidoptera > Erebidae > Euclidia > Euclidia mi. Next base: position 22,270,785 of record OX123200.2, read on the forward strand.
ATTTATAAAAATGTGTTAAACGAATGAACGTCTACAAAACAATTGAACGTCTACAAAACAAATGAACGTCTACAAAACAAATGAACGTCTACAAAACAAATGACTACCAGAAAGTGATCAGCTATCGATAGTGATTGCAAAAAACAGGTGCATGCGATTTTCGACCTTATTGACAAATTATGACAAACTTTTTTTTTGTTTTTTCTCGCTTTCTGGCAATATTAGGGTAATAAAATTATAAATTCTGACTAATGTCAATTAGGTTGAAAATCGCATGCACCTGTTTTCTGCAATCACTATCGATAGCTGATCACTTTCTGTAAGTCATTTGTTTTGTAGACGTTCATTTGTTTTGTAGGCGTTCATTTGTTTTGTAAACGTTCATTTGTTTTACACATTAAACAAATGAACGTCTACAAAACATATTTATTCGGATGTATGAGCGCGATGTCGTGACACTACGGATCATTCCCAGTAGTTCTATTGAATACCCTTGTAAAAACATACATAGAACTAGACTGGGACATTTCCTATTACTTATCCCATTAGTTCTGTTCTCCTCATCAAGTTGTGCTAATAGAATTAGGACAGTTCTATCATAGAATTGTTCAATGCTACTACTATACTGGGAATGATCCCACAAAATAGCAGAACTTGAAATTAACGAACTGAAATTAATAAACTAATCACACAACAATATTATCTGGGAGTACGGGTTAAGCTTTGAAAGTCCCACCTTACCCCCAGAGGTACTGCCAGGGGTACGGTGGGTCGGCAGCGAAAACTGTGCAGTACAATCTACTTAGTTGTTTAATGCTAAAAGGAGAAAAACAAGAACAAGTGAATGGACTTTGATCATCCGTCAATGTTTGTAACTTACGTATGATTTTGTATTTCTATAATAATAATATATTGTGTTGATTCAGCCTCAAATCACTTTTATTACTTGACAAAAACACACATCAGTATTTTATTATTACGAATGTCCCATCTGGATACTTTGTTTTTTAGTCTTTGAACACGCACAATACTACTTCTCTTTTACACTCGCTAAATGCCAATTTATTATTCACTCTATTATTTGTGATACTGAATTTATTATAAATTGAAAATAAAACGTTGTAATATTGTAATACTCATGAATGAGAAGTGATTCCATAACTTTTAGTCATTTTCCTACTAAAGTTTAACTACTTTAGCAAAATCTCATTACACACGACGGCATTTTCAAATGTAACGTACACACACGCGAGTAAAAGAGCGAGCGCTTCCGACCGCAGCGCGTACGCGACTAAAGCCAAATGAGACATTTAGAAAAAAAAAGTTTGTCATCAATTTGTCAGTTTTTAATGTGCCACTTTTGAAGTTCGCATAACTCATCTACGGTTTTTTTACGCTGCGCTGTGGCACACGCACACACGAAACCCCCCCTCCCCTCCCCCCGCTCACTCGCTGACGCCACCGCCGTGTTTTTGTTTTTGCGGGGGGTGAGGTCGAGCTACGCACTGTACTGCAACCTCGCCTTAATTAAATTTTTTGTAAGTTGCTTACAATAGAATTTCTCTTCCTCTACATTTATAAAAAAATGGGGCTTGTAATCCAAATAAATAAATTATCCGTGTGGTGACGGATTAAGAATACGGATTGTCACCACCCCATATCATCCCATGGGTGTCGTAAGAGCCGACAGAGGGAACATATTATGCAGAGAACAGCACTGTAAGAGAAGGAAAACTTGATACAAACCCTATACCAACCCGTTTGGCCAGCGTGGTATAGTAGGCCAATTCCTCCTTTCAAAGGAGAGGCCTAGTCCAGCAGTGGACTGTTAAAGGCTGATGATGATGATGATGATGATGGCTTGTAACCTTCACACAGTGCAAATAATGATCCATATTATGTATATACACAAATTGTACACAGTATAATACGAAAAGCGCAATTAATATGTTGTGGAAGATAACAGTTTATCAGTGAGTGTTACAACAGAGTACCTAACGCCCAGTAATAAGATACTGCAAACACTTGCCGCCATATCTATTGATACGAGTCGATACAAGCGCGTATTATTGATATTGTTTATGTCCTCCCGTTTATTACATAATAAGCTCATATCAATTCAATATATAACGTAAATTGTTGTTATACGTGCTAGTGATAAGCTCAAGAAATTGTTTACAGATTTACACATAATACCAGCAACAAATCTTAATAATTTTTTTTTTATAGTAATAGGCGTCAAACGAGCAGACGGATTGCCTGATGGTAAGCAATTACCGCCGCCTATGGACACAAGGAACCCGCAAGAGTCACAAGTGCGTTGCCGCCCCTTGGGGTTGGGAAAAGTGATAGGATGAGGAGTGGGATGAGGGAGAAGGAATAGGGGATAGGGCCTCCGGTACTCTCACTCACCGAACGAAACGCAACAGTTTAGGTACTGTTACTTTACGCCGATTTTCAGAGAGAGGGTAGTACTTCCCCGGTCTAGCCGGCCCATTCATGCTGAAATCAGCAAGGCTCTACTACATTTTATATAAAATCCTTGCGTTACTTACTGACTGACAGACACGCTACAGCCAAAACTATTAGGCGCAGGCAGCTGAAATTTGGCATGTATGTTCCTTGGGTCCGTAGGGGTGCACTAAGAAGGGATTTCCCGAAATTGCCACGGGATCGGCCAAACGGGTAAATTAAAAAAAATTGCAGGCGTAGCTGCTGGCGTCCTCTAGTAATATAATAAAATCAATACCAGCAAATTTTAAAGTCACGTTTGATAAGAAGAGTAGAGCGTTTACAAAAAGCCTGTCTATCTGGGGGTCTTGTCTTACTTTGATGTGGTTGCGATCGTTTCTCGGTGTGAACATTTTCCATACGTTTCCTAATTGCGAGATACCACTAAAGGGGTCTCTACTGACCGTTACTATCAGCTAGCGACGCTTCGGATAACCGAAAGTTTAAATATTGGTTACGATTGATGTCAAAAGTCATTATAGCAAATCTCACATAGTTTTTATTGCTCTTTACTTTGCCCTGCTTTATCGTAAACTAAATGTAGTGGTTAGGACACTACAAGGTGTTTTATTTACCGAGCTATTTACGACAATGACACGTCACTCGCGCATTGCTAAATGCTTACAACCCTAGGGCTAGTCTACTCGTGCTGAAATCAGCGTGACTCTACCGCCTATTAAATATAATAGATAGTTTCCAACGCAACTGTATAGTATAATAGTTTTGAAAACTAGAAGATTCAGTGCCATACGGTCAGTTAGCTTTCAATCAATCAATAGCAGCTGCACTACATTCGCTGCGTTCGCTCAACGCGTGTCGTAGTGGCCAAGAGCTTAATAGCTCATCGTTTTACACAAGCTAGTCATTAGACACTATAGTGAAATCTCTTTGTATACACGTAGCTCTCATAAGATGACCAGTCGATGTATTCAAACCCTTTGTCAGTGTTCAGTCTAATTATCGAGCGGTATATCTTAGGTCTCGTCTTGGGTATAGGTACTCATATTTACCCGAATGGTACCAATTTTTTTGAGGTATAGTACTTATATATAACTTGATATTTATTATTCCAACATTAAGTTTCCAATCACAGACTTTATGCGTAATAAATAATAATGCTAACCAATCTAACAAATATTTAAAAATAACCTATGGTATTGCAAGCAATTAGACGCTCTGTTATGACTTGATGAGATATTGCGACTCTACCACTACGTACATACACCTACGCTTTCGGGAAACAAAAACTTTAAAAGCGAATTGTAGGTGCAACCAGAGCCAAACCAAGTGTTGACCATGAAACAAGTCTCGAAGCGACCCCAACCTATCCTTATCCGTGTGACAAATAAGGTAGAGTAGGTGCGGCTTGTGAGTCAACGTCCTCACCGCCATATATCGATGGTTTTAACTTATTCCACAAAGCCACTAAATCACTACTTGACTACTCCAAAATAGAATATGCAGAATTTTCCCCAAGAATAGCCAGGTATTAGCTAGTTCAATAGCATGATGAAAATAGCATCACCGGCGAACTGACGCAGGAACTGGTAGCGTCATTGATGCATGCGAATCCTGTTACTAAAATAGGACGAAAGGCGAAAGCGAGCGCAGAGGCGCTGACGCGGTAATGTGTAATAATTGATCTAGAAACGGATGGAGTGCGATGTGAGCTCGGAAATATAGACAAAGGAGCGTTGTTTGAGTGTCAGGACATCAGGCGCCCGTCAGCCCGTTACAGATAGAAGCGCACCCGGCGACCTTGCGCATGCGTCGCGTCGTCGTGCGCAAGAGAAATAGTCCAACGACACGCGATACGCAGAATACTAAGACTCGCGGCGCCCGAGCTGCGGCCGAGAGGCGCCGAACACTCCCCATACGAACATGTTAAACACGCCATTGTATGCCAAAAGAATACAAACAGCGGCTTTTTAAAAGTAAATAAATATCCAATTAAAGTGTCCGCACATTACTCATGCAGGTACAACGTACAACGCTGTTGCACTCTGCGACCGTACAGATAAGCGAACCTACTTTCGTAAATCGAGTGACTCTTAAAAATGTAGATAAACGTGCCTTGTACCTACATTTTTAAAAGAATTCGCAGTAACTTTAATGCAACGGTGATACATAAGAGACGCGAGATTACAATTCTGATATAAATCCGCTCCGTAAACAATAAAGCCTAATCGATTTTGTATTAAAAGCTAACAAGCTGAAGTTGATTCAACGACCCCGGTAACAAGACACAGTTTACGTTGACTCCCCGCGGGAGACAATCTTAGATAGAGCAGAGACACCTGCAGGCGCTTTAATCCTCCGTCGCTGGATTATTTTTACCCCAGCTTCTTCAGAAGTGTGCTTAGTAAATAGTGCTGACAAGATACATTGACTAGATTATAAACACAATCTAGGTATGGATCTAGCATAGCCAGGCGCCTTCGCGCACCGTTTTATTTTAGAAAGTATGCGGATTTATTGTCTCCATCATGACGTACTTTATTCTTACTCACGAAGCTTTCAATGTTGCGGCCTCACAATACCCAATCACACAGTTGATCAGCAACAAATAACAGGTGTGAGGAACAATTACCAATTTATTTTGCGCAAACCTACCGATAACTTTCAACTAAAGCTCGACTACTTACGTGTAGATATTATCTAACTTAATACTTAAAGCGAGACGAATTCGCGAACATGAAGATGAACATGTTTATGCAAGGTTGCCGAATAACATGAGTCGTTTGCAAAAGAGAAAAAACATCCTTCAAGCTGTTACGTCTTACGAAACAACGTGTTCTGCAAGCAAAACAAAAATAACTAACAAATAAACTGGTATCATAAGCTCACGATGCGTTTATACGCCTTTGTTTACTTACAAGCGAACACTAAAACTGGAACGGTAATTAAGAGGCTGGAAGTATTCTCGTTTACAGAGGAACGTTTGGAATATGCAGCGGAACATTCTGTGACGCCGGCTTACTGCGGCCTGCGCACTGAGAGAAATGCTCCAAGATTTATACGCGGCTCGTGAGAGTGCGATGCGGAGACTCTTCCTTGTCAGCCGCGTGAAAACTTAATGTCGAGGAGTACGAAAACTTGTTCACGTCTGGAGAAGCTTAGGCTCTGACCTAACACGCGACCTAACTGTATCCAAGTATTCTTCTTTATATAACGATTTTATTTGTCTCAGTTGTAAGTATTGTTATTATATGAAGGAAGGATTCGTTAGAAGCTTTTACTAATTACGTATATTTGAGACATTCAACTATCGCTAAGTAATACCTCTTATAAAGAAGAACAATAAAAAGCTTACGTTACATTAGCACAAGATTATGTAAAATTAGAGAGGTACTTACATCAAATATGTCGACAAAAGTTACATTCACTAAAACCTCATTTGGTACTTTCTTCATGTTAAAATATTTCAGGATGTGACCCACTGCTTTTATGTTTTAAAATTAAAATAAGCTTGAATGAAAGCAGGGCAATAGCGATATATGTAGGTGATTAAAAAGGGGAGTGTAATGAGGCATGTGCATTGTAAAAATAGCAAGTACCGAAATAACTAATTGGGGTATAGCCTACATAACCTACATCCCAGGCAATGTTACTCGCCCATGCTAATTACTGTTCACGGTGTTAAAAATGGGGTATTATGTAGGTATACAATGTAAAGTCGACTGTCCTATTACGTAACTGTTTAAGAATCCACACTAATGAGTTCGGAAACGTTCGTCAACCGATCACCGGACGATTAGTCGAGTATGCAATGACTTAAAGTTTTAACCAGACACTAATCACTGCTGGTCAATCAATCAAACAGCACTACGAGGGTGGGGCGGTTGACTGTTTCTTAGTTCTGGCTATAACTCATTGCTTTCTCTATTATGAGAGTGCATAATGTACCCCTTCGAACTTCTATTTAAAGGGGATAACAGTGTCGATAATTAAGTTAAATTTATAATGTGTGGAAGCATTGAGCGTGGCGCAAGAGGGCCGGGGCGGTCGGGATGGCAGGCGCAGGGTTAACGAGATAAGCGGTCACGCGCGACTGGCGGAGTGGCGGCCGCAGATAGCGCCCTCCACCCTCAACAATACATTACAACACTTCATAATGTCAACCAAAATGTGACTCGGATGTAAAAATGCTCTCTTCCTTTTTATATGGACGGTCAAATGTAACTTATTGCGTGCCCCTTCCATAAATATGTAGCAGTTAAGTACTTATAGTTTCAGAAAAACATACTTATTATATAGCTAACAATAACTTATTTATTAAGGTTTAGCTCATTCCTTGCAAATGTTTGTTAGCAATACAAGCTTAAAAGAATTGCCAATAAAAGTAAAGTTTAATTCGATATCTACCAAAACAATAACTCAGCAGCTCCGAGCTACTGTTGTTAACTCATATTCATAAAAATAATGATCCCCTATCAATAAAGATAACAGACAAGATCAAAAAGACGTTGTATTATTTTCTGTTAAAAGAAACGATCCTTTATAAATGCGTTTCGCTTAACAAAGGAGAGGTCAAGAAACTTTGAATAAGTAAGATGTTTTCATTGGATGGCAAATATTTTACAGCGAAAATTAAAGTCGGGACTAAACAGAGCTTCGATTTTTAAAACAATTACATTCAAGCCGATTGTTTGGTTACGATATTCGTAAACAGTCTTTATCGATTCTAGAAAACGATATAGATTGCTTGAAAAATAAAATCGATAAAATATGGTTAGACTCTACTTGTTTGTTGTTCTTTAAGTACAAAATCATGTTGCCTACAAAATAAGTTATCGCCAGAAGGTTTCAGCGAAGAACTCTGGTATTGCCTCCACAATTAAATAAAGGTTCATTCGTTGCAATCAGATATATTCAAATGGCGCCGGGATCGCCTTAGCTCTAAGTGTTTTCTTTTCTTTAACGCGCATTGACACAATAGATGTTCTGCAGACTGCATGTCGATTTGCAAAAAGATTAGAACATTCTCGCATGTGCGATAAATGATTACGTGATCATTGATCATGATGTATTCAACGCTTGACAATGATGGAGTGTTAAATAAAACAAAGTGAAAATATCCTCAAGTTTGACTCAAGAGATAATACGTTTATTGACGATTGTGGCAGTACCTACTTCTTGATTAGATTGCCCGATTCGTAAGTATTTATATTGTTTTTCATTTAGTCATTGTTCATGGAAATATTTGTAACTCCACTTCGTTATAACAGATTTGAAAGACGGCTACAAGAAGCTATTAATATTTTTATATATTCTAACCAACCGCCTTTAGAAGTTCACAACATGAGGCAACAAACATTGCTAATTGGTATTTGTATTTCTTTTCTTTGATTATTAACTGACCTCACGGCGGGATTTTGAAACAACCGCAAATGTCTAGCTTCATTTAACTAGTTTAATCATCCGAATATTTTGCGGTTAGGTATCTCTTTAAATACCGCTATAGATGCAAGAAAGAAACAGATAAGTAGATACAAAAAGTAAGTTTTAATCTTACACAACAATAACTCAAATTAAAAATAAGTTAACTTAACGTGTGTGTTTTCTATTTGCTTATTTCTATATGAAATAATACATGTGTACAATACGTAGGGGCAACATTATCTATGCATATAAAAAGGAAATATTAGGACCACAAGAATGGTTCTGTAGGGTTTAGCGCATTGCAAACAAGGAAAAAACCTACCTAGAAACTAGTTTATCAGACAGATAATTTTAGGTCTTCATAATACTCATATCTTGTGATGCGTAGACAGATTTACCTACATTAAAAATAAAAACCGGCCAAGTGCGTGTCGGGCCACGCGCAATGTAGGGTTCCGTAGTTGTATATAATGACTTGCTGCAAAGGGTATTCATGTACAACAAATCCGACTGTTTATTTTGCTGAAAAATTAATTTTAATAACACTATTATAAGAATCTAAGTTTTGTTTAGAAAAATACTAGGTATGTATCCAGTTATGTATTGTAAACATAAAATGTGGTTTCCAAGATATACTACTACTATACATACGTAGTACCGTAGTACGTTACATACCAAAGTACGTATATCTTTAAGATTAAGCCAGCGCGCCCAATGTAAACTCACAGAAATAGGTATTTATAAGTTAACCGACGATTACTCGTAAACTAGTGATATCTACTTAGCCGTGATAGTTTTTCTTTTAAATTCGTTATATGTACTACATTTGTGATTTTTTTCACCTCTTCCAAACTAATAGTTTAGCAGGCAGAGGGGGGGGACACTTGAGTCTATCAATTTTTTTCACTTCAAAGCTTGATATTTGACAAAACAATCACTTGATCGAATAATGATTTGAGCAAACTAATAATATTTTTTTAAAACCTATCCAATGATACCCCACATGATGGGGTACTCAACCAAAAAAAATTCAACCGCACCATATATGTAGGGGAGATACCCTTAAAAAAAATATTTCCCTAAATTTTATTCTACAGTTTTGTTGCAATATCTTATGTCTATATTCATGTCAAATATCAGCTTTCTAGCACCAGGCGTCTTTGAGCTAGGCTGCGGACGGACAGACGGACGGACATGACGAAACTATAAGGTTTCCTTGTGGACTACGGAACCCTAACAAAAAGCATATTACTTATAAAAGGTACATTTAGAAATTGACAAAGGCCAGCTGAGTTACACTATAGTAACTCAGTGTTACATCTCACAGTATTTGTTTATTTAAAACTGCAAGACGGGAATGGGCATTCTTGACCATATGCTCTCCACTATGTAAAGCAACACGAATGATGTGAAACAGACATCTGATACAAAGAAATGTAAGGTTATTTGAAGAAACTGTTACGAAGTAGAGCAAGTAAGTTTTAATTACAAACAACAACGATTAAAATTAAAAATACGCAGGTAAATTTTAGTTCAGCAAAATTCAGTGTTTCCACTAGTAATTCCGGCTTTTCTAAACCATGGCAAGCCAAAACTTTTACACATATTTATTCATTACAAGAGCAGATACTTACAAAGACGAAAGTGTTTACAAGTTTATAAAAGGTAAAAAAGATACCCAGAGACTAAATTATAAAGCTGATCATTCGATTTCAAGTCTACATAATTTATATATCGCGTAGAGCTATTCCTAGCACGTCAGGTTTAACAAAATAGGTATAACAAAATATTAATAGATATCGGTCTTTCATCAATGGTCGAAAATATATTTGATAGGTACGCTTCTTTTCACTTATGACGACCGTTTGGTCTGCATTTGCTCTGAAACACAAATGGTTTGATGGCTGAGTGTTAGGAATAACATCCGAATGTAAATATTTCCCATATGCTGCACCGTATCCGCAATAAACATATGAACGATGTGCGAAGACGGCGTGGGCCCAAGTCTTGTATTTTATTGTAAGTCGAATTGAGTTCCACATGCAGTTGTCATAGCATAAGCATTCTAACCGCGATGGAAAATATCTTTCCGGTGTACTGGCAAAATGTTTGTAGTACTAACACCAAATAAAATAAGCAATGTTTATTGATATCCGAAACATATTCGATACAGATGTTTATTATTTGAGCCTCTGGCTATTTCTGCTTGTACGTCCATAACAAGCCAAAGAGTGGCTCTGATATCCGGACAAACAAACTATATTGATATAACCAAATGTTTATTGCAGTGAATGTAGTTGAGATTAATTTGCAGATCTTTTTTGATGACAAAAATAATATCAGTTATAACGATAATGTGTGAGTGTACTTTTTGTGCTATTTGTTTCCATAACTACAAGTTATAGTGCATCCCAGCTACCATATTAAATACTGACTCTACTATTTACTAATGTCATAAGAAAAGTACCGTTATTTCCGAAATTTAACTCTTTGTCAAGAAACAAAATACTTTAAGTGAATAATCCATTCCTTCCAAATATTATTTCCTTTGCGGTTTTTACAAAAGATGCTAAAATTCACACGCGGATTCCTTACCGCTGAATCATTGGCAGGATAATTCAAGATGCATTCGATATAGCTATGTTTTTTTTGGTTCAGTTAGACATTCCGCATTACGAACAATACGATTTGATTCAGCTAGTTCCTCGATTCGCTCCGTAGATGATTAGATACGAGAGGAACTTCTTACTTGTTGCCTAAAGTAAGTGAAGTCTAATACAGAAATGGAGAATGCTTTGTGCAAATTTGCGCGCGTCAAATTTATCGTAGGTAAAATATCTATATATATAAAATCCTTGCGTTACTGACTGACTGACAGACAAGCTACAGCCAAAACTATTGGGCGCAGTAAGCTGAAATTTGCCATGTATGTTCCTTGGGGACCGTAGGGGTGCATTAAGAAGGGATTGCCCGAAATTCTCACGGGATCGGCCAAAACGGGTAAATAAAAAAAAATGCAGGCGTAGCTCAGTAAGTCATCAAGCTAGTCATAAATTGCTAGAATAAGTGAGGACCTACGAAACACTTTTAAAACTATACCTATGGGTGGTCCTTTAGGAAATTTGACCGTCTGATCTCAAAGCGTAGAAAACTAAGTCAAAGTCAAAATCCTTTATTCATTTGGGTCACAATGTGACGCTTATAGATGTCAAAATTATAAAATTATAAAATAACTAGAGGACGCCAGCATTTTTTTTAAATTTACCCGTTTTGGCCGATCCCGTGGGAATTTCGAGAAATCCCTTCTTAGTGCACCCCTACGGTCCCCAAGGAACATACATGCCAAATTTCAGCTTCCTGCGCCCCATAGTTTCGGCTGTAGCGTGTCTGTCAGCCAGTCAGTAACGCAAGGATTTTATATATTAAGATTATTTAAATACTACTTTAAATGTAGAGTCTTTAAGTTATTATTTTATAATTTTTTTTATTATATTTTACTGCCACGTTCGAACAATATCGCGAAACCTCTATTTTAGTGAAATTTATTTAGTTGGTGATAGTGTCTGGCGCTAAAACTAAAATTCTAGTCATGTTTTGATTGGTCAATAGTTGACTCTGCGGTTACAAAATACGTCTACTACGCAGATACAAGTCCGAGATATTCATATAAACGTCATAAGCTCTATTGTTCTCTCCAATTTATTCGTACTAGCTGTTTCCCGCGACTCCGTGCGCATTATCTTCGGCTATTGAGTCTTAAGTGGTCACAGCCGCCTAAATGCGACATTTTGACGGTATGCTGTATGTTCCACATCTGGATAAATTATATCTGTGGCTTTAGAGCCAAAATTATCTTCATGTTCGGCACTTATGTTAAAGTTTGTAGTATTTCGCGCTAATGGTATAAATATATTCATAATAAAGTAAGTGGCTCTATCCTTTGTGCACTCCAACAGCCACCATTATCAGCAGTTTATTCCAGATAGATTTTCGACTAAACTGAAGACGACATACAACCGCACAGTCGCGTTATATTTGTATGGCTTTTAAGCTTTCCTATATAAATCTATAGTTTGCCAATAGCTGTCTCCATCATTGTCTTGCCCTGGTCCCAATTTATTTGGGGTCAGCGCAGTATGTCCTTCGCTTCCATACTTCTCTGTCACCAGTCATCCGATCATTTACCCTTTTCTCTTTCATATCCATCCTCACACAGTCCATCCATATTTTCCTTGGCCGTCCTCTCCCTTTTCGTCCTTCTACATGCATATTCATCACTGTTTTACCTACATACATCCCATCTCTCCGCATAACATGTCCATACCAAGCCAATCGACTCCCTTTTAGCTTTTCATCTATGGGCGCCATTCATTGTAATTGAGCAATTTGGCATGACACAGGGCACACTAGTCGAGCTATCTTTAGTAAATAGTTGTTCAGTATTATCATCACGCCCTAGTCAAAGCTCTGGCGTATAAAATAGCCCATTATCATGCGACCTACATACAAAGTTGCGAATATTTTAGTCGGCAGGGCGCGAACCTCAACGTTATCATACGTCGATGATTAGGCGATTGACTCAGGCAGTCGTGGCCGGAACGAATTTGCACATGGTGCGTGACGAATTAGCCTTGATTTATGTAAGTAGGACTCGTACTGATATGTGCAATGTGAACTAGTATGCCGCGACAGGAATCTCATGTATTTGTTTACAAAGGAGTTTGTTTTACTTTCTTATGACACGAGCACGCGAAAGCTCAGAGACGGTATTTCCAAGCGTGCGTCTACCTATCAGATCGGGGACCACTTTGCTTCATTTTCTGAAGGCCGTACTTATATCAAATACTTTTCAGACAAACATTAAAATGAAACTCAGAATTGTATAAATTTTTTTAAAAGTTTCAGCGAATTCGATCAGAACATCGCTTTACATGTGAAAACAATTTTTATAACTGAAAATCCCAAAATGCGGTAACAACAGCGAAACAAAACTAAATTTAAAACCAAGTTGAATTATATCCAGAATATAATTGCAAATATACGTTTACATGCTCGGTTACTATTCAATAACGGAATTAACAGGCCCACAGAATAAAATGTGTGGAATAAACCTCCATTATTTTTGTGTAAACTAATAAAATCTCACGGCTCGGGAAAGCTACCTTTTAAAATTGTTTATTTTATATCAGTGCTCCGTTTGTGTCTACAGACAAAGAGTCTGATGCACTGACATTCAAACCAGAAGTAATAAGGAAATATAATATGATATTTTTAAATAATATTATCCTCTTAACCTTACTGCTCTCACTTCTTGATTTCTGGTGAACTGAACAAAAGGAACGTTTTCTTTATACCTTTTTATACATTTTCTTTTAACTTTCTTTGTTTTATATTCCGCAGTATTACCATACATGCGCTATGTTCTTGACGTAGCTAAAACATACCACACAAGTATTTTTCACAAGCAGAACAAGAACTTTTCCACTAGTTCGGGATAAGTTTTGCTTGCACTTATTGCTGTCTGTTAAAAGTCGAAGTGATAGTTTTGCTGTCTGAGTTTTCAGGATCATAAAGTGCAAGCAAGTATAGTTTCTTTTTTATAGAGACATCTCTCGGATTAGGATAGTTAGTACGCGGAAGTTCATAGGTATTAGCGTCGAACTCAGAGCAGTTGGAAAAGGCACCTAGTGTGATGAGGTGATTACGTGGATATAATACACTAGTAAGACAACTATGCTGATATATGTATTATAACGATTTCTTATAGACCGCTATAAGAGTACCTACTAAGTGTTAATATTATTTAAGTACAAAATGCCTTAACTCATGCCTTTATAAGATGTACTGTCATAGTCAAGACAAATATAAGACTGCTCTAATACCTTATCTATACTAATATTATAAAGAGGAAAAATTTGTATTTTTGTTTGTTTGTAATGGATAAACTCAAAAACTACTGGACCGATTTTGAAAATTCTCCATTAGAAAGCTACATTATTTGCAAGTAACAAAGGCTATATTTTATTTTAGAAAAATATAGGGGTCCGTAAGATATTTGGGTTTTTCGGGTACGCGAAGTAGTTCTCTCAGGACGCGGGTAAACCCGCGGGAAACGGCTAGTACAAAATAATTTAGCGGGTCTTAATCGCGTTAACTTAACTTATTTAAGGTATAAATACCTATTAAGCAAAAAAAAATCATAAATGCCTTAGTTCTTAAATCAGCATAACCGTAAGATAAAATTGCTAGTTGGGATACTAACAATACAGTTTTTAACATGTGGAGTGGAAGTTTTAAGGATATATATTTGAATATCTAAGTATATTTGAATATATTCTGTGACTAAAGGCTTCATTTCTTATGCAAGCGAGCGTGTATTTCGCGCACTGTTCGCCGTTCATCATTGATCGTCATTCGTCATTTAATTAACCCTCAACCTGGCTCAAAAGGTTATAGTCTTACATGGGTTATCTCTTACTTCAAATCTAGAACAAAAATAACCCTTAAATACTCATCCAATTCATTCAAAGATACCGAATAAATGCTATAAGTATACAATTTAAACACGTACCACATAAAGCGCCCTCAATATAATTGAGTCCGTACATTAGTCAGTACATAAATCAAAACATTTTCGTTTAGCATCGCTATCTACAGCGCGGTGTCACTAATTGCTGGTATCGTTAACATAATTATGCTATCAACAAGAAAATGAGAGTTTTCATTTAAAGCCTCGGTGACCTTTCATAAACGAGGTACAGTGTGGCGACACTTTCGTCAGGCCTTGCCGCGGGTGTTCAATTATAGGGCTGTGAACCTACGCAAATATGCAAATAAACAAAAGTGTAATTTAGCCGCGAATGTCGCATGGTTCTGATATGCTACCTTGTTCAGTATATTGTACCTCTATGAAATACTCATGTTCATAGAGCAACAAATCAAAATATTATCGGTGACTTACGTTTTGTTATTCCCTGCAAAAAGGCCAGTTCTAAATATTCAGAATACCATATAAAATAATTTGACAGAAGTTTTTATATAACATATACATATCAATGATAATTACTTACTATATTATAACCTATGCGAAATAAATGTGTAACTTTTGCGTATGTTTATCATAATTATTGATTGCTACCAATTTTATCTCGGGTTATTTTGTCTCGGTCACTAGTATGTACTACCTTGACTGTCGATAAGTAACCTAAACCTCTGCATAAGTATTGATAAAACTGTAATCATAATTAATTATGAGAATATTTGATCGGCTCTTTGGCCTTATTTTCCATCATGGCTACCTGCTAAAATATTATAATATGGTAAAGCAGAAGTGTGAAGTTTAGAAACACCTGTTTCATAAATTACAGATAAGAAAGATACTTGAAAATAAGACTGCCACCAAGTAATTAAGTCTTCAGAAAGCCACAAAACGGTACTGAACCTTTAACCCCGTAGTTAGGCAACCCTACCTGTAACGTTATCGTAGTATGTTCGAGCACTGCTCAGCTGACTCATACCCGGTCACCTCGCCACTGACGTAATGTTAACATATTGATCTCTTGTTCTGTACAGAGACAAATAACATGCGATGACGTTTACATTTAAAAAACAGAGGCTTGCAGTTTTGGTAGCGAAAAAAATCAGCAACTTTACATGTTGTGTAGAAATAGGTACCTATATCGCAAAAATAAATAGGTAGGTACTTATTTTTTGTCTTGATTGCTTTGCGTTACCTGTTATTTCTCTATTACTTGTGTTTACCCGTGTTCCATTGTAGAAAAATTGTTGAGCATTGATTCTGAATATTCTATTAAGATTTAAAACCTATTTATTTAACGCTAGATTAAACAGTAAAGGCAAATCTTGCAATCAGAAACTAGCAAATCAGAAAGATCTCATTTTAACAATTTAGAATTCTGTCATGTAGTTAGCAAACGATGGCTTACAATTTAAAATACAGGGAGTAGAGCCTTGCTGATTTCAGCATAAATGGGCCGGCTCGACCGGGGAAGTACTACCCTCTCACAGAAAATCGACGTAAAGTAACAGTACTTAAACTGTTCCGTTTCGTTCGGTGAGAGGGAGTGCCGAAGGCCCAATCCCCTATTCCTTCTCCCTCATCCCACTCCTCATTCTACCTCTTTTCCCAACCCCAAGGGGCGGCAACGCACTTGAGACTCCTGTGGTGTTGCTTGTGTCCATGGCCGGCGGTAATTGCTTACCATCAGGCGATCCGTCTGATCCGTCTCGTTTGCCGCCTATTACTAGATATAAAAAAAGCTTTCTTACTGCGTAGAGACCTGAGATCACCTATCCTAGTCTTATATAAAAGGATATACCTAACAATATAAGAATATATGTAATCCCATCTTTCTCTAAGACGGGGTGACCTTTTGCGAAAATCACATTGGTAAAGTAAATAATACCACTGAGCCCGACTATAAGCAATATCAAAGAAGACAAGGCTCTATTAGGACTCTATGGATATGTAATACCTACGGGTAAATAGGACGACATCTGCCTTTTATATTGAGAATATAGCAATATTGTTACACTGGTGGATAACATATAATCAAATATGTACAGTCAAACAAGTCGGCGGTGGTTCAATTTGAAAAAAAAATCCCTTGGCTCGCTCATAGAGTCGAGGCACACTAGAAACTGGTTTTGTATACGAGGGTCAATGTGTGTGTAAAGTAGCACTGGAAATGATGATGTCTTGCTGGGCGATTCTCGCCCTTATGGTGGTCTAGCGGGAAGTTGTTCGATTGTACATAGTAGACGACTGAGTTTAATCTAATGGACATTAAGTTCATGGGCGTCGCCAAGGGGAGGCAGGGGAGGGGGCAGCTGCACCTAGAGATTCAAAAACCCTACAATTTACTATTTTGTCATCTTTTCTCATTTTCTATATCAAATGCCCCAAAGCAATCGGCTAGCGACGCCCTTGAATATGTTGATATGAATCAAGTCATCATCCTCCTAGCGCTATCACAGTTTCAACCTGGGGTCCGCTTACTAGTTTAACCGGATTTGGCTTAACATTAGCTTTTTCACAGAGCGACTGCCTGTCTGACCTCCGCAACCTGAAGGGATAGCAATATTCCATGGTTGAGACTAATGTCAGTTTATTTAGAAGGTACTGACTCCCTATAACGACTAACAAAAATCTTCATGACAACCGGGACCGACGGCTTAACGTGATCTTCGAGGCACGGGTCAAGCGATTATTGATAATTCAATACTCACATTACTCCGAAAAGTCATTGGTGCGCGCCGTGGATTCGAACCCGATACCCTCTGCATGACAGTCTGTTGGTATCTCCACTAGGCTATCGCTGCCTATTTAATCGGATATGACAAGGACAGACGAAATTATCTGAATCCAATATAATAATATCTAACCTTTACGAACTTTCTAGAAAAGCTGTAGGTTTGTCCAGGAAAGGGCAAGTAAATATACGCCCACGTGTAACCAGTACCTACGCAATGAACTATCTGACGGAGACATTTAAATATACTTAAAACAAGTTGCTACATTTATATGTTTACGTAAACACACACTTTTATATGTTCAAAAGGGTAGGCTAACTTGAATTATTAGGTATTAATTACGCCCACATATGCCCACCATGTTGTTAGTTCCCACGGTATAGTAGGCGGATCTAATGCCTTCTACAATACCAATTTCGAGAAATTAAGCTACAAGTACTGGGAATCGTATTAAAATAAACACTTAAACACTTTGTCCCCTTAGGAAATCATATCAAGCCAATACCAAAATGCCTGAGGAGCAAGTAACCAGTATGCAATATTACATTACTTTACATTCAAATTTACGTTACATAAATTGCTTATGTATTTTATTAATATTTGTTACACATGTAACCTACAAGAAACTGTATTGAAAGAGAAAGTAAAACGTCACAAAATAAGCAACAGTAACCGATACTGACATTACTGACCATTTAAAGATTTGTAGAGCGATCGGTTTGAACACATGGGACCGTTAAATTGACGATGACATCAAAAGGCCGCATGTTACTGTGACCACCGGCTAAGGACCCCGACAAACCCATAACGCATCACATAACATTTCAACAGAATCCCCATGCCGACACATTTGTTTAATCCCACCAGTTCGGAGGTCACAACAAAAAACTAGCAGAAAAACATTGAATGGGCCATGTGCTAATACCCCAAATTAATCAATGGGCATCCTAAACTCTCCGTGGCGGCTCTAATTAAACTCTATTCAAAAACATAAAATACACACATGCGACCAAACATTTTTTACACAAATTCTCGGCAAACTTTTGCGCAAAAACTAAAAGCTCTGTTCAAGCGAATCCATTAAACTTCTCGTACCGCGGTACGTCGTCAAGTGGGCAACACTTCTGGGAATGCAACTACCTGCTTTTTATAGCGGAGATAAGGGCTACACAAATATGTGCAACGCGACCCGATATGATTATTGATCTGTGAACCGTTACGGGAGGATTGAGCGCCCTTTCGAAATCGATAGGATTATACTTACTTACTGCATGGAAGTGACCCAGAATCCCGATGGAATGACTTACTAACAAACATAAATGCATATTCATCGCCATATGGTGCAACGCTACAGAGGCTGTTATTTTATATGGATCGGTACCATCGTGGTAACCGCTCTTTAATCCGACGCTTCAGATAGAATTTATTGCTCAGTAGTGCACGCTTGAACATTTTTGTCGATCGTGAGAAGATTAATTGACATCACAAGTGTTGTTTGTAGCTAAATAAAAAAGCTTCAATTGTAGCTATGAAGGATTGTTTCGCAGTTGGTAATTAGCAAATCTATATTATATAAAAAGCTCTGTCCTGACTGTCACATGGTAGAGTCTAAACAATTAAAGCCAGAAATAAGTATAAAATTTGGCCAGTAGATTCCATTTTATGAAAAGAACCCCAAAAAAGATTTTTAATAACACTTTCCTTAGAGTGCCCCTTGGAGTAGGCATATTTAAAATAGAGGTTGAATGTTTGTCTGAAAATGTTGCAGCTCGATCTATAAAAATGGCGCGCAATATGTGCTGGCTACAAGTAGTACCTAATGAAATGCGTAATATGGATGCTCAATTCAACTATCTCTTTAACCATGTACCGCATCTATCAACACTTAGACAGATCTTATTAATGCTTATTACAAGTGATTTATCAACACTTCCTTCTTATGTTAAAGTGTCTGTAGACGACAAAATAATTATTCAAGTATGACGACAACCGTTAGTCTGTCAGTACGCGAACACTGTGACTAAATATAATATGTGGTGGATACCGTCACGAATGTGTGGCTCGTAATGGTAGAGAGTACACAACATAGGGGCATAAAGGACAAAGGTACAGACGACGGAGATATTGTCGCGACAGCTCGCGACTGATTTGATTGTCCGTGCCGACGCGCGCTTTGTCGGTGACCTACACGTAACATACTCGGTACAGAGTCAGTGAGTTTCACAAAACGAGGAACGAGACGTCTTTATAACCTTCACCAGCGTAACTGATATGGCGCAGCTGAGAACAATGATACTGTGAGCTTTACACGCTCACAGATACACGGTCAAACTACTACAAATATGTTTACCTACATGTATTATGCATCTTGAAATCTGTCTACAGTATAACGGTTGAGTATTCTCAAAGGTTAGCGACGCCCAGATAGGGAGGTCCAGATATTTCGGCAGCTATATTTATATACAATTCTGGGTAGAGCGATATTACGTATTCCGAAATTCTAAACTATTCCAAACAAAACATTCTGTAGGTCTATATCCGATCTACAAATGGGATTGAAAATATGCCGATCAATCATTACGTAACTGTTCACAATTACGTCACGAGAGCAACACGACAATCACTAATAATCCTTAATCAAATGTAAATTATTCGCTCAATTAATCACTGCTATCTGCTCCAGCCACCTTGACTTACCAAAATTATCAGTGCTATATTCCAATCATCGTAAGCAGAACGTTTGTTCCATCACGTACCTGCAACAAAAATGCAGAAATATGCTTTCAATAACACAGAAACGTTGTATAATACAATGACTTTTATATGTAAGGCACAAAGGGTGGCCGAGGCCCGCACAATAACCTTAATAAACAGCCTTTACTTTTGTGACAGTAAGCCTTAAGATATATTTATATAGTATAAGCGTCGTAGGGTGGCGACTAGCGGCCGCTGGCGGCTCGGGCCTAGATCAGATGACAGATGAGAGGTATTCCAATGGTTTATTGCGTCGGAGTTTTTGTACCGAAACGTGACTACCGCAGGGCGTTGACCCCGCTACTGATTCCCGTAGGGTGCTGAGATAATTCCACCGTGAGATTGTTTGTACTCCCGATGCATATCTCACCTCCTTTTTGGGTGTTTTCGTTAATCAGCTAACGTTTATAGCAGCTAATGACGGCAGTAAAACTGTACAAGACTAGTATGGTGAGGTAGACAAGTCGTAAAAAAAGATTATGATTAATCTTGTTTGAATCGACGTTTTACGTAACATTGTATAATACCTACATAAGTTTCAATAACAACGTGTTGTTATGCATGTTAGTAATCTTCGTGTCGTTAAATTTGCAAGCGGCAATAACTCAGGGAGGATATGTGCGAATCAGCCCGGGCTTGTGAAACGAGAACACAGCCGCCTTCCTCAAAAACTCATAAGACATAATGACAGGAGAGGGCAGAGTTGTTATAAATTATACTGAGGCAAATCCAGCCACGCTTTTGACAAGATAACGCCCTGAATGATGTCCAGAGCGTTTCTGTCGCGTTATACATAACAGATATATACAGTTTCTTCACTTTTATCCTTATCATAAACAAGAATATTGGAACTGGCTGCCGCTTTCGGCGAACACTGTTAACAAGCTTGAAGAAACAAGAACAAACTACTCGTATAAAAAGTTTTATATAGTCTCACAACTTTCTAGCAACATAGGCGTGAGTTTTCGTAGTCAAATATTAATCTAAGACCTTTTGGCTGACATTTATTTATTATTAATATACTTGCGAACAGATCAGTTTCACCCTTACTGTAAGCTTGTTAAAATTAGAAGGTTTTACTACGTTTACATTTAGTCTTAGTGCCGGAATAAATGCTCTCACAATATGGAGATACATAAACAAGTACTAAAATCACCAGCAACTCGCTGACGGACTTCATTAACGAATTGAAGACGGACTTATTATCGGCTAATAATAAATCCTGTATACAGTAAATGTATCTGTAAAACCTTACCACTCTCTAGTTAGTCGCATTTGACATCGCAGCGCTAGTACCTAAGCTGTTTTTAATTTGCAGTAAAACGTCTATAAAACTGGAACTCTAATAATGGTTTATCGTCAGGAAGCAACAAGCTCCTGCATTTTGCTAAAAGTTACATTAACAAGAATTCAGTTGGTAATTATACAGAGTAATACTTAATTACTTAGATACATTCCAAGCTTCAAATTAAGCTTAAAATATGGTTTTACAAATTGAAAACAGAACATTAAACTAAACCTTCCCGTAATTGAAAAAGGTGCTTAAGGCGGGTTCGTTTCATGTACGTTTTTCTCTTGTAGTCGAACGCTTTTTCACACGGCACAGAAACAGGCTAACGCCAGTAGTCGGAAGACAACTTGTGCGGGCCCCGGCACGGCTGGCTGCCAGCTATTTTAAATATAATTGCAGCCTCCGCCATGCACTGTCCGCAACGTTTGTTGTTAAGCCACTATGAATACAGTTCTGCAATAAACTTT
This sequence comes from Euclidia mi, assembly GCA_944739405.2. NCBI lineage: Eukaryota > Metazoa > Arthropoda > Insecta > Lepidoptera > Erebidae > Euclidia > Euclidia mi. The sequence goes on from OX123200.2 coordinate 22,292,463, forward strand.
GCTTTTTATTGTGACCGCACCAACGTAAATGTTTACACGAGCTTATTTCATCATTGGTGTAAAGTGACAATGCGCATTGAGACTGCTGTTCAACAAAGTTATTATAGTCACACATGTAGAACATGAATGTGTTAGAACTAGGAGAACTGCGGAATTTACGGCAGCTTGGTGGCCGGTATCGATTGAAAATCCAATTTATTTCACAAAGCACTCGCTGCCGAACTTTTATATTGAAGTGTAAATAAAGTTATTTGCTTCCTATCGACGCCAGAGGTTTTCGGATTAAACGAGATTTTAGTGGATTACAACTGCAAACGCGCGTTTGGTTACCAATTAAAAGAGCAAAAAACGCAACGATGTTTATTTGCTCGGAGCATGTTTTGCTTAATGACATGTTTATGTTGCCGAGAGGAGTTCAATCCAAATGAATTTGTTTAAGTGTGTGTGTGGCATACGTGAATGAAACAGACAGGCGCAGCTATCAATCCCGCTGGTATTTATATAATTACTGACAATACAACGTAACAGATATGCAGGACATGTGTCCCACTATTAAGACGATAAGTTAACCCGCCGGCGCCATGTGCAGTAATTTATTCTCAGCTATTATTGTATAACTAAACTGTCCGTCCATACGATACGAAAATAAAATTGGAATATGAATCGTCTCTGAAATGCCTGTAATTTAAAGATGACGAGACAGGTTCTCGGAACGAAATAAATAGCTCGGGTGTAAGCTTGTTTTATTGTGCAGATTTATCTCACAAGAGATACAATGTTACGTATCGAAATGGAGGCAAACAGTTGCCCTCTTCAGGAAGACGAATGTGATGGCATTAGTAGCTGGAATATAAATGAGCTTATGTACCATGTACATGTAGACAAGTAGAAGAGACTGAGTACCTAATTCTGCGTAAGCTTAAATTTAGGACCGTATTACATACATGATATACTAGATCTAGTTTTATTTTTTAGTACCCAATTCGAGCCTTGCTGTGCCATTACGGAGGAGCAAGAAAGAAAGCAGAAGGTATTCCACTCAGGTACTATTGAGACCCGTTGCATAAATAATTAAATATTAATAGTTACGTTCCTGGGCATCACCAAGAGGGGCAGGGGGGACAGCTGCCCCCTCTAGAGATGCAAAATCCCTACAATTTGTACTTTTCTCAATACTTTTCTCAATTTCCATATCAACTTGACCCCCCCCCCTCCCCTTAGGTCATCGGCTGGCGTACTTGTCCCCTCCTAGACAATCGGCTGGCGAAGCCCTTGGTTACATTTAGACCCAGTTTTTCAATGAGGCCTTAAGTGTTGGATTAAACTGCTCAGGAAGGAAAATAAACGTTAAGAAAACGTCACAATAACATGCACCGGCTCATTACTAAACGTAATATTACCGTAAGTGTACCTATTAAGTAAAGTGTTGTGTGTTTACTGTACCACTACACAAGGTAAAACTGCAAGACACGTTATTCACAAATTACCCTCAACTTTATGTACTGTACTGCTAATTATAATTAACCTGGATAGCATTGAACATTGCTCTCGTAAGTTCACATATGCAAGAGTTATCTCATAAATGCGAGACTTGTGTTGCTTTAATTTTGCTTATAAATGCAGTGATAGTCTAGTGGAGAAGCTAACCGACTGCTTCGTAGAAGGTCTCAGGTTTAAACCCACGGCACGCAGCGCTTTTCGAAGTCATATGAGTATTAAATTGTCAGTTTACTCTTGCTAAATGGCCAAGGACCACATCTCCACGAAATCTGCATTTTAAGTTCTCTACAATATTCTCGAAAGAACATAAAAAATATGAAATCTGGCAGCCCATAATTAGCATGGTGGACTACAACCTTAGCCTTCTCATGGGAAAAGGCCCGTGACCATCATTTCGGTTACTACAGGACTGATTTTATTTTTATTTTATTGCACTGTACATAAATATATTTTTATTGCTGCCTTGCATTACTTGCATTAACCCTATCGCTTTCGTCGATGACTTTGCATGACATTAAAAATTTGTCGGCAGTCGGACGAGCGATGAATAATTCATCGGTTACAACGTCGATTGAATTAAAGTTTGTATCGGAGTCTCGACATGACACCGCCGCTCTATTTGCATATCAGACATGTACCGAGCCGGCCGAGATGTCGATACATCCAATTTGATTATGTACCTACTAGGTACCCGCTCTATTAACATGTGCTACTTTAAGAATTAGATTTGTGTGCGTTGTTTATACGATTTTGTTGATATTCTTTTTATCATCGTATTGAATTCGTCGCCCCCTATTACGTGGTACCTAAAAATTCATCGCGACATGTGCGTGTAATATTACACCTCTGCCTACCCCCTCGGGGATACAGGCGTGAGCCTATAATAAAAATAAAAATATGAATTAGTCTCATTCGAGTATTAGTAAAATTAAATACATATGCTGCGTTCAAATACCGTGAATGCTTATTGACTTGTGTGGTCTTTCTGAGATTGAAACAATTCATCATGAAATGCATTGCAGTGTGGTCATAAAACATGGCAGCTGTGTCGCGCGATGTGGATATTTTACAACGACCACAACGCGTTGTGAGACTTGCGCGTTGCACGCTTTTAGCTCAACAAGCTCTTCCGAACAGTTTTTGTCGTAGTGACTTTTGATCAGATAATAATATGTTTTATTACGTGTACAGCTAAGGCAAGTCCGTGTGGTGACGGATTAAGAATACGGAATGTCACCACCCCATATCATCCCATGGGTGTCGTAAGAGCCGACAGAGGGAGCATATTATGCAGAGAACAGCACTGTAAGAGAAGGAAAACTTGACGCAAACCCTATACCAACCCGTTTGGCCAGCGTGGAATAGTAGGTCAATTCCTCCTTTCAAAGGAGAGCCTAGTCCAGCAGTGGACTGTTAAAGGCTAATGAGGAACAGCTAAGGCACATACTGGAAGCCAAAACGTAAAACAAAGAAAACAAAATACACGTTGGTAGTAAAAATCTCGTATATTGTATCTGGGCTTTACGGCTGAGCATTTATATCAGGGATACTGCTTTTTATAGCTCTCCCTCTATTCTCCGGAATGAAGGATACCGTTGTCCCCGAAACTAGTGTAAACTAAGCCGCAACAACAGATACACTGACACGCACAACTGTCATACGACAGAAACAAGGGTTGAGTTGAAATACCTAGTATATTCTGTGTACATTTTATCGAACCTTAGTCTTAAATTAGTTAAAGGCTTTGTCAGTTCACATACTTTTTGAAAGCAGGTAGCTATTATTATGTACTCTCTAAGGTGAATTTCGTCTATGCTCTGTCCTGCTCTAGCTAGAAGATAGAGTAGAGATTGCACTATCGATATTTGCTCTAAAAATGTGTGAGATTTTTGTCCTGTGTATTTCACCGGATCATTGCTTCCTACTTCCTTTGCCATACAATTAAGAACATTCGTGAAAATGAATAAAGTACTTGACCAAGTTCTTATTGTAAGTTATAATGTCAAGACACAATTATGTTTCAAGACCAAGGTGTCAAGTATATTTTTAATTTGTACTTGAGCACACGCTCTATTGTTTTACATGTCAATTGTTTTACCATCGCGATCATAACATTCATTCAATCAATGACATTGTTACTGTTTTAAATAAATCCAGATACCAATGTTGCATCTGAACAGTTACTCTACCGATGTGAAACTCTTCGTATTGATTTAACAAAACAAATGTAAATGAAAAATTATAATTCTAAAGCACAGTTTAGTTATGATAAAAAATGGTTTTAATGCTATTCTAAAAATCGAATCACGTCTACAGTAAAACATGAAATTTAAACAGTAGTAAAGACAGTTCGAATAAGACAAACGACATCGATATTGGCGCCCAACAAGGAATTCTAAGAAGGCTGTGCCGCCGGAATCATTTCGCTACTACGCCTCCAGATTCCTATTATGCATTCATTGTGCATCGACGCTTTATCATTTTAAGGCGCGCGCGAATGTTAATAGAGACGGTAAAACGTATTTTTATACACGTCATTTCTTAAAATTGTACGCTTATATCAATTTGTTGGTACGTGACGAGAATGCGAGCCCTAGAGTGGGTGAACCTCGTGCCGCAGTAATCCTAAAAAGTATAACCCCACTTGTGTGGGCGCGTTGACATTTTTCTTACTTTTATACAGAGAAAATAACCATTCTTATTTTATTACATAGACGTAGTAAAATGTTCCTTTACAGGGTCATTTTTCAAAGCAAATTGGTTTAAATTGTCACATCGCTCGGACGATCATTAAAAAAGGTAACGTCGACAAAAAAATTACCGTGACAAGGCCATAAAACCTTTTTCGCTCTTAAATAGGGAAGCAAATAAAAAAGCTGCTTTATCAGAGAGGAAATTCAATTATCTGTAACATAGTTACTGGTTGAAGCGACGGAATAATGTCCGGTCTAAACGGGGAACTTGGCAGCCGGAACTCGCCCCAGGGTGGGTAGTTACAAGTTGTTTGCATACAACCCAAAGCCCCTTTTTGTCCCGCCCTGAATAATGTCATTGTTAATACCAAGTTGTATGTAATACCTACTTATATCGTACACGGATTTGGGCCCACATGGTCTGTTTATATAGTAAATAGTAATTTACCGCACAGCCTCGTTTACATAGAAAGTTTTCCGGTCGCGGTCTTTGTTCGTTGTGCGAAACGCTTTTGATTGACGTTTTGCGAGTGTTCAATATAATGTGTTGGTATAAAGGGGGTACGTGAGTGAGGCTGCCATCGACATTATGTCATCGAATGATGACGGATGTGTTATGTGGAAACGAAAATCAAATCTTCAAAGGGACTTGTGGTCAAAATAAACGTGTAAGTAAAACCGCAATCATAAAACTATTGGCATTCTGAGGTCATTGTTTTTATGTACAGAATATATCAGAGAGCTTACACGTGTCGAGTTAACTATATGACTTACTTTCGTGGCGATGCACTCACGTGTGCAATAAACCCCGGTGCGCTACTAAAAGTAATTGTAACAGGATATTTAAGCGGAGCTCGGCGAGACGGGGCGCCGCCGTGTCTATCCACAGCTCTAACCACCGATACATAAAGACTTCGCCCACCAAACCGACCACTTTCGCGAAACGTGGACCGGCTTTTAGCAAAAATTTGATCAGTGAAAGTCAAATGATACGAGCAGAGTGCGACGCACGCCGGCTAGGGCTGCTGCCCCTGCTCTTTAGCCGAACGAGTTAGATAATGTCCTTCTTAGAATCAGCAACTTTAGCATGACTATATTACACCTTGAGCTCAAGTTTTGTTAAGTCTCTAGAAATAGCAGCTGGTTTAAGTATGTTACAGAGTACCCTGTTCTGCCATGTAACGCGTGCGGCAATTTTCTAAAATTACTCATAGCCGAATTTTAGGTAGTTTAGACAATATATCATGTCAAAAGTGACATCCCTGCGACTAAAGGGTACATTAATTTAATCGATAACGAATAGTATCTAGATGCGAGATACATCTATTTTACAGAGAGATTTCGCTTATGCGTTGTCTCTTAAGAGTTTTTATAGTCGGCTAAAGTGGCAATTATTCAAACATAAATGGAAGATCGGTGGTACGCTAATATCTGTGAGAAGTCGTCGTGACTACTCGCCTTTTCTTTTTTGTACGTCAGTAAAGCACATTAATTAACAAAAGTTAAATTTATATTCGTCTCCGCCGCTTCAGCGGACCGCACAATATTTCACTGAAACGATAAGTGCGGACATAACAACTGTAATTTATATTTACTTATCTCCGAATGCCGAAAGAACAAGCGAGATTCTCGTTGAACTTCTTATCTGATCGCGATGAGATTCGGAGCGATCGTTTTTTCTTACCTCTGTAATATTATCTATAGGTACATAATACACACAACTACATAAATAAAATTGAAGTGTCTGTTTGTGATTTCAAAATAAGTGCGGGAATTTTTCTTCAAGCGCGTTTTCTTATTTACACGACACTAAAACTAGGTTTTAAAACATTATCTGTCTTTCATTTCGTCTGATGTGATCTTTGGCACGTCTTAACTGATATTCTTGTTAGTACGAGATCCCACGACAAATTAGTGCACTCATCGAGTTTTTGCTTAAAACCAAATTTTTAAGTATATTTATGATTAGGAGAATACATATCTACTAGGTTGCCTATTAAAATTTGGCCGCAAGTATGTTTTATTAAGTGATTGTTAATTGATTTTTGGAAGATACTTTCGTTCATTCGTTTTATAAGTAAAATATCGTGTACATCACGGCTATACATATAAAGATTCTGAAAAACCACGGTTGCCATTGTTCACCTGGCCGCACCTCCTCGCAGCCAGGTGTAACCAGATATGATTTCGATACATTTTTACGTTCATAACGTTTATTTATGATTTATATATCAAATGAAAGCTAATTTTTTTCTGATTCTGATTATATATGGTTGCCTGATTAAATGCAGCCGCAAATAAGGGTTGCCGGCTGTTGAAGATTGTAAATATTTAAGGTAGAGTGAAAGAGAGTTATACGCGTAACATAATGTGTCAGACAGCTCCTGAGAATAAGGAATATACATAGAAACCGCATAAAAACAGCAGTTATACCCAATATATTTACTTTGACTTATGAATTATTTCTAGTGTTAGAGTAAGATATTATAATATATGCAAAAGACGTTTCGAATTTTCGTCGGTTTACACTCATCATCATCAGCCTTTAACAGTCCAGTGCTGGACTAGGCCTCTCCTTTGAAAGGAGGAATTGGCCTACTATACCACGCTGGCCAAACGGGTTGGTACAGGGTTTGTATCAAGTTTTCCTTCTCTTACAGTGTTGTTCTCTGCATAATATGCTACCTCTGTCGGCTCTTACTACACCCATGGGATGATATGGGGTGGTGACATTCCGTATTCTTAATCCGTCACCACACGGACTCGTTCGGTTCACACAAATTTGATAATATAGGAATTTAAACTTTTGTGGTCATTTAAACTTGTTTTAAATTGTCTTTCGGGATATATACCACGTACCTTTGTTTGGAGTACTTAACCGATATTTCGGCACTGTTGCAAGCGCCATGTACATCCGTGAACATGGCGCTTGCAACAGTGCCGAAATATCGGTTACTCCAAACAAAGGTAAGTGGTATATATCCCGAAAGACAATTTAAAATAAATTTGATAAGTTAGAATATCGTTAAAATTTGAAATAAATCATCTGATGATTTACTCAGAATAAATATCGATAGAATGATGATAATTCCTCAATCAAGTAAATTAAGGAATATATCGAATATAAATATCAACAAAATAATTTGAACGTAGGAAAGAGTCATAATGTTATTTATGTCATCCGTTCAAAAAATAGATCTGCATTTATGTAAGCAACTACAGGAGCAAATAAACAAATTGTGGTTCTTAGCTGGTGCTTCTTCTTGTGGTAGTCAAGCAGACCTTGAAGTTCAGTATCTTCAATGTCTGCTTGCCTCCAGGTATAGTATAGTTAATTTGACTGGCAATAAAAAAATAAACCGTTAGATTATTTCTCCCATGACCAAACCTCACACGTGCACTGAAATGTTTTTTTTATTTTACTTAACATTTAAACATGAATAAAGCAAACGATATTTATTGTAACACTGGTAACCAATCTAAGCAGTGACAAAGTCTGTGAAAATATCATTTTAACGCATCGGTTTTCAAATTTACTGCATGAATCTCTGGTTACTAGAAGCTTGGCTTGATATGATGAAGGAAAACATCATGACAAAATTGCATGGCTTAGTAGTTGTTTGCGGCAGATGGTTTTAAAAAAAAACATTTATAAACGAAAAAAAATGAGGATACTCTATCGTGAACGAATATTTTTATTGAAATATTGTAGTATAGCTTATACATCACAATAAACTACCTTTTTATGCGATAAGTAAGACCCGCGGTGTACTGAAGCTAGTCGGTAAAATTTTAGTATCGATATATTTATAACGTTACTATGTTAATACGTCACAATCTTTATACGAATAATTATCAAAATGTCTATGACCGAAGACCGAAGTCTCAAAGTTTTAAATTAAGTTCTATTACATTTTAACGGGTAATGGGTGGCCATATGGCCACCTATGTCAGATTATTAGTGACGGTCTTGGGGTCGTATGCCTCCATCTAATAGTTATATAATCTAAGGGTTGACTAGTTGACTAGCATTTGACGCATGCACAATGGCTTAAAAGCGTCGCAGAGCTGTCAATCGTTCTCGTCTGACAAATGATGTCACGCATAGGGTGAAGTTCCCCAGTGGCGGACACCTAAGGTATTTAGGAAATAAAATAAAAACGATTTTAAGAAATTTAAGTTTAATTAATTTTGCATTTCTTGACTTAACAATTTATGAAATCTTAATCTATCAACAAAAATACGATTTCTGTATAAATATAATCAGGAACTTCAATTAAGTTTAGTTGTAGTACAGGACACACAATTAGTTTACAGACTAGCGCCGGACATCTGCAAAACATCGGCCATTGATCGTGTATATCTCGACGACGCCTCCACATTCAAGAACTTCTGCACAAGCTTCAAAAGCGCACCCTTGGCATCTGGAGCACTGTAACCATGTGTCTTCATCATGATTCGTCGTGACACGTGTTTTTCTATGTTGAATATTTGAGATAGTGATATCTTTTTGTTAGCTTACCTCCACTTTTCCCATAAACTTTCATAAGTTTGGTTTGTCTACATTTTTAATTTATTGTTCTTTTCGTACTTGATGCCCATTTCTTTCCTTTTTCCTGAGATAACATGATTTTTGTCTCTTCAGCTACAATTCTACACGATAGTGACGACGTTAAAATTTCACTTATTTCACTTTCTCACACATTTTATTTGTCAAGTTGCTAATCTGTTCATCGTGAAAGCAGGTAATTTTAACAATTTTAGAATATTCTGACCAATGCTAAACAAAAACTAGTCGACGTCTTCATATTGCTGGTTCCAGGTTTTTTGTTAAGATATTTGATCACTAGACAAGTTTTCATGGCAGGGTGTGTGTTACTTTTTTTTTTCACATTCACACAACACTATCTAGTCCCAAACTAAGCAGGGCTTGTACTATGGGTATTAGATAATGGATAAACATACATATATACTTTTTTTGTAAATACATACATATTATACATAGAAACACCCAGACCAAGACAAACATCCATGTTCATCCACACAAATGTTTGACTTGAGCGGGAGTCGAACCCGCGACCTTCGACGTAGCAGTCGCTCACACTCCCGCTACGTTAACCGGCATATTTTACGAATCCCGATGGCACACTATATTCAGTGACATATTAAAATAAATCATAATATATAACCTTATATAGAATAATTACATAATAGAGTCACGTGACGCAATGCTTTGCCGCCATAAACAGCAAAATGCTGCTACCGCTGTGCCCAATCGCAGCACTGGAAAACCGCGTTGTGTGATCCTATATTGATATGTTATCCCGCACCTCTTCCACATAATTTTAAATTGTTGCTCACGATTTAAAAATATGTGGAAGATTACTTGTCGAGATAGTGTAGGTGTTCGGCGCTAGGTGCCAGCCGGCGTTACGGCACTTCCCCCTATAACTCTCTTTCACTCTACTTTAAATATTTACAATCTTCAACAGCCGGCAACCCTTATTTGCGGCTGGATTTAATTAGGCAACCGTATATAATCAGAATCAGAAAAAAAATAGCTTTCATTTGATATATAAATCATAAATAAACGTTATGAACGTAAAAATGTATCGAAATCATACCTGGTTACACCTGGCTGCGAGGAGGTGCGGCCAGGTGAACAATGGCAACCGTGGTTTTTCAGAATCTTTATATGTGTAGCCGTGATGTACACGATATTTTACTTATAAAACGAATGAACGAAAGTATCTTCCAAAAATCAATTAACAATCACTTAATAAAACATACTTGCGGCCAAATTTTAATAGGCAACCTAGTAGATATGTATTCTCCTAATCATAAATATACTTAAAAATTTAGTTTTAAGCAAAAACTCGATGAGTGCACTAATTTGTCGCGGGATCTTAGACTATGTGTCTTTCACTAGAACATAAAAGAATTTTGTAATACTACATACTTAAGCTATAGACTACCCACAAACATTCTGCTTGAGCCGGTAATAGCGTGAGCGAATCTGCTTGGCACAGCTACTTCTCAAAAAGATCATCATCATTGTCTTGCCCTGGTCCTAATTTATTTGGGGTCGGCGCAGTATGTCCTTCTCTTCCATACTTCTCTGTCACCAGTCATCCGATCATTTACCCTTTTCTCTTTCATATTCTACATGCATATTCATCACTTTTTTACCTACATACATCTCATCTCTCCGCATAACATGTCCATACCAGGCCAATCGACTTCCTTTTATCTTTTCATCAATTCTTCTCAAAAAGATGTTTAGTAAATATTCTATGTAATAATTGCATTACCTATTCCAATTTAAAATGTTCGCTTATTCGGTTAATTAAAATCCTTTAACGCTTACATATTACCTACTCATCAGTGAGATCGATCTTTGACACGTAATCTCCTAATATCCGCTTTGTCGATTTAATTTTATAAGAATCAACCTACTTAATATTTAATTGAATATGACAACGTTATTTGTTTTACGTTCTGTATTAGTTTTAAATTAATAAAATGCCGTAGAAATCGTACCAAAAATACATCATCTCTGACGTTAATTTATTTCTTTAATTTTATTTATGATCTCTATCATAAACTTGTAACATCTTAATTAATAAAATATTGGTTTTATATTTAATAATATGTACCTATCTTACTGGTAGGTAATAAATTATGAATTCTATAATTAAATACTTTCATGTTTAGTTTAAGTTCGCGAGAAAAATAATCGATGACTATTGGTAATCGATTACTATCCTCGCGAAGTAAAACTTACAACAATCTACTAACTTTTAATAACACTACCCTTGTACTAACTTCGTGGTGTTAGTTATCCCAACAAAAGCTATATCTGCTATTTTGATTTATATGCTATATCTATTACAGCTAAGTTTAATCAATATTCATTCAGTAGTTTTTGCGTTAGGTGAAGTGTAACAAATATCCAACCTTACAAACTTTTAGGTATGTATTTAGTACAACAAACTTTTGCATTTAGGTATATAAAGTAGGTACTTAGTTCCCTTTTATCTATGATCTACAGATCTTTTGTATAAAGGTTAGAATACGTATACACTATCTCGGTCAGGCTATACAAACCCGATGCACACAGGTAGATCCAATACACTTAGTGGACAGTGGCATTGCATCGCATAGTGGACTCGCCATCGTCACATATGGCGTCAATTTGCAGTAATGCGGCGGGCAGGTTCAACTTACTTTTTATAACATACGGGGTCGATGACTCGACTAAACAACACGACTGCAAGGTGTCGGTGCACCGGGAAATTACAATCGACCTTCGTAACCATTAGGTATTGTTCAGTATTGCCAGCGTTTCATCTTCCGCTATACGCGATCGATATGTTCGATATCGAATAAATTGTTACCTAAAAGAACACACCTTTTGCTATAATTTGTCTTATTCAGATGTGTGGTATATGTAGGGGAATCTAATGAGCCTAAAACTCGATGAGCTTACTGGAAGGTGCTCCTAGATAACGTCTCCTACAACTCTATCATCAAACTAGTTCATTAGTATTACATTGTATTGACACCAAATCTTACTAATGAGTAATTGTCGATTTTCCTCAAGCGATGGAAGTGTGCGAAATTCAGCTTCTTAGATTTTATTACATAGTTACAGTTTGACCTAATAAACGCGCGTTAAATAGAACCGTAGTCTCCATCTCCACCAAAGTATTTTTTATAGATTCATGTAAGTAGATGAGTCAATAAGTATCAAGAGACCTTATTTGATTATTGCTTGCATTTCAGAAATACAAAAGAAACACGTGCCTTACGTCATACGGTGCAGTCTGTTGATTCTATTGTCGCTACTCATTGCATCAGCAGAAAATGTGTAGCGTTTACTATTTAGTTCACGACTTAAATATGACACGATTTAGGTAGGTACACAAATTTGATGTGAATAACAAGAAAGTGAACTAATAAAGAACAACAAATGAAACTACACAACATCTGTAGGTATTTTACGTTCCTTACGATTACATTCGTAACAACATAAGTACAAGTTTGAAAAGATGTAATGATAAATGACATCACAGCAAAAGACCGGTTCAAAAAGTCAGCAGAAAATAGCAAGCGCTGTTGTCATCCGGCTGGCAATGAAGCGAGGTACGCAGACAGTACGGTCGCAGCGATTTATCATCTCGTGTGTAGGCACCCTAATTGCGACAACTTGTCGCCAAGCCCTCAAACATATCTCTACCGATTCCAGTATTCCAATCTGCGACCAGCCTTATTTCTTTGCATAAAGTTCTTCGAATGCAATGTCATTTCGTATTCTATAGCTCATTGAGAACTAAATGCGTTACGAGTTTAGAATTGATATTCTATTTTCTCACGGGTGTCATTGAGAGAATTTTAAATACGCAGTATGTTAATCTGAAGCATAATTTAAAATTAGACAAAGGACTCTTTGACCTAGGCCAAAATTTTTGCGGAAGGTTAGGTATTTGACGCACGAATACGACGCCTACAAACGTGATCTGTGATAAATTATTGCAGTGTAAGTAATAGGTACGAACCCTATGCACCTATCTACTTTTAATATAGCAACCAAATATTTTCCCGAATAAAGCAAAAGCGTTAATTAATTTAAGTGTCAATTTTAAGAGTGCGCAGATTGCGAATACTTATTTTAATCTCGTTGATCAAAAATCATCCAGTCACGATATTTTTTACCAACTTCTCTTAACCTCAATTAAGCATTGTAATAAATCACTAGCTGCCTTTGTGATTTTCAAAGTGAAAGTCACATCTATAAATTTGTCATCGGTGACTGTAGAGTGGATTTCAGAGAATTCTCTACAAAAACAATATATTAAAGATAATGTGAATCAAATATTGATATAAAAGTTTTAAATCAACTAGATAAGTAAGTATGTTGAGTATGTGCCAATCTTTAAAATTCACAGATAAAATAAATTTGGACGAAGAGGAAGGCCTAGGCAGACGTTCTCTGACCATATTGGAGATATCCTAAAAAAGGACAGGTCAGAAGTACCCTAAACAGAAGAGCATGCATGGGAAACTTGATGGGAGCAAATCAAGCAAGAGAGATACATATGTCAGGATCGTTGCAAATGGGGTTCCGCAGTCTCTGCTTACCCCTTCGGGAAACAGACTTGAATCTTTGTATGGATGTAATAAATTCGGTTTTAAATCGTTTACTTCTCTGTAACATGAATAGTACCTACTGCAGCAGAGTTCGTTTAATTTTACAAGCGCCGCCGTATAATTAATTCCGCGGGAGGATTTATTAATAAAAGCAAGGGCCTCTCGTTAGTTTTGAGAACGGAAGGGACCTCAAATATAAACAAGCTATTGTATTTTTTATTTTACTTTGAATTGGTAACCAGATTAAGAACGAGCTAATAATAAAGCTCCGAATACATTTAAATGGTATCGAATTGTCGACATTAACTATAAAATTCGGACTATACCGAACTAGACAAGTAGACACACATATTGTGGTCTACATCATATACATGTACCTACACATGCTGGGTTCTAATGTTATTTGTCACAGTCGCCTGTCAGCAATACATACGTCTCCTCCGATAGATGGATGATTAACTTTATTGATTTATAACTACTCGAGCTATCTAGGTCGATAGGACTAGCTTAGCGCAGCGAAAATCGCTAGAGCCACGCCTGATCAATTGACCCGTCATATTAAACCGCTCGAACGTTTATTAGCAAAGTCAAGATCGTCGGCTACATGTTGGCTAAACCGAAGCTATCTGGGTTACGAATGAGATACAATCTTAAGCGGATCGACGATCTTCCGCCTCTGCGCCTAAAACCTAATTATATTAAGTAAGCGGTTAATACATTTTTTGTCCGCGTAACCAATAACATGTACAAATCGTAACACAGTATCTGTTTCGATACCGGATATGCACTCGCATTAATTAATGTTATTTCCAACTAGAGTATAATTTTGACAGCAAAATTAATCTTGTTTCATTTCTTTTACATGGTCAGGAATAATGAGTGCGTGGCCAACTTTAGGTCATATTTTACCAATTGTTCACGGCCAGTCGTAGCATTGTTTTGGTTCCATTTAAAACGGGAATTGGATCATAAACTGAACTCCATTAAAGTGACCGCAACACAATTTTCGGCCGGAGATGACCGATCAGACGTGCCATTTAATTAAACCGAAACCCAACACTTACTTCCCAGTATTTCATGAATACTTTAACATATAAAGTACACAATCAAATTCATATCTGACACGAGTCGTTAACTACTGTCGAATAAGTTGAGTAACATTGACCGCGAAACAGTCTAAAGAAACATCTTCGGCCTTGTAAATGCCAACTCTTCACGGCGTCTTTTCCCGGTAGCTTTGACATAAGCATAGGCATTAAAGGAAATATATTATTACTATAAACCATGCGGAACGACGAGCCATAACATTCGACTTTATGTCGAAGTGTCGTTGAGTCCACTGAATAAAATATAACGTGTGCTCTTACGGTATGAAACTCAACTCATGTGCAATTGCCACTTGGCTGTATTAGCGCCCAATGATATTGCATCCTAAGTGCAAGAAGCTATTAAGTTGACATTAGATTAGCTGGGGCGTCGAGACGACCGGCTTGCCGCAGGCTAGCGTTTGATTAGGTTGTTATACCGAGTATTTGCTCTGGTTTGCGCAGCGTGTCTTATCTGAGCGTGTCGCTCGCGTCCCATATCATCTCCGAAGAGCAATATGCACGTGATACGAATCTGTGTCGATGACAGATACGATTTTCTCCAAGTTTAAATAACCTACTAAAATGTATGATAAATAAACAGTTGGGTAACATTAAACACACAGAAGCAAACTTTATAATTTGTCTTTTTATTACCCTACAATTAATATTGATATAGTATCTTAGTAGCCTGTAATTGGCTTGAAAATGATTGCTTACGTTGGGTACTGTGGACGAAGTGGAAAGGTTAACAGGGTTATTGTTGTGTATGAGTCGTGACGAGGATGTCCTCAAGGGGCGGCGCACTAGGCGAGGAGCCGGGAGAGGGCTGCGGCGACCGGCCTCGTCGCCTCGTGTGCCGCCGCCTTATAAGGCGCTGGCGGCCGACGAGCTCCGCTGACTTGCGACAGCCCGGCCAGGTATTTTAGGCGCAAGCCCTAAATTGTTTACGCGCAACGCACACCAGCGTAATTTCATTTAAAATGTCATGGCACTGCTTATAAAGTGTTACACTTGCCATATAATGTCGCAAGGCACTACAGATCTCAATTAATTGCACTTGACTACTGATGTATGTTGCCAAAAGTCAATGCATTATGTGAAATAACAACGGATAAAGAAGCAAGAATCCTAAGCATTTATCCGAGCTCGATAAATGCAGACGAGATTATCGGGTATCATTATACAAAAACGTCAACATTTATATCGCTGCCAAAAATGTCACCGATTTCCAAACTGGGTCGAACAATCGATGCTTGAGGAGTCAGGCGCGATAGGTTATTATGTAGCCTAATAAGGTTTCCGGGAGCATTCCCGGCGCAAAGGACACCGCCGAGGCCGGAGCGCAAGAACTCGCCCGAATACTTGTCCTCTCGCGGTTATTTAAGGAACCTGGTTCTGCGAAATCACGCACGCGATGTCCGTATAGTAATCGTAATTTGGACGCTTTTGATTTTTTCCGTTTCGCGATACCGGCTCTCGACGAAAACATAAAGGCCTATTCAAACCTGAGCGATATTCGCTGCCGCTGTGGGTAGAGGTACATACCGCGCGGGTTTCGCTCAGGTATTTAGTATCAAGTACCGCGGCTAGAGCGACCTGAGCGATATTCGCTGCCGCTATGGGTAGAGGTACATACCGCGCGGGTTTCGCTCAGGTATTTGGTATCAAGTACCGCGGCTAGAGCGACCTAAATTTCTTAACTCTCTGAGCGAAACTCGACTACCGCGCGTTATTCTACCCACAAGGTTAGCGAATACCGCTTAGGTCTGAACAGTAATATTACCGCAAACCCACTGGGTTTTCTCTGCCGCAGACGGTAGCGAATACCGCTTAGGTCTGAACAGGCCTTACTTAGGCGTTTGTTTTTACCAAAACTGCATTCTGGCAACTTCAGACCAATTGATTAAGTAGATACGTAACTCTGTAAATAAATTTGTTGTGAACCGAATTACAATTATTCCGTAGGGTGTAATCGTTTAATGGTTATGAAATTGCGTGTGACAGAAGTAAAGGTGAAACAACAGACTACGTGACAAGAGTATTTTGAAATGTTTGTGCGACATTTTTCTTAAAATAATTCATATCGTCCAGCTGTATGAAGTATTAAATGTTCGATAAACAAAACAGTACCGCGTTATCGCTTTATCGCAACACTATCAGCATCGATAAAGGAACCGTACAAAGTGCGGTATCTACGAATCGAACGAGATAAGCGAGTAATGCGAAGTAAAATGTATGGAGTGTACGAGTGCGCTCGACGCATCGCCGTGACCAAAATAAGGCCGCCATCAAAAGGATATTAGTCACTTGTATTAATAGCGATGTCTTAAACTTACGACACATTATAACTACCGCTTATTAAATGCTACAATAAAGTATTAAGTATATTGGTCCGTAGATACACTTTCATTTCATATTCAGTAGTATGCATTGGTAAACCACTTATTGGAGACACATTACTGCAATAATTACCATATTCAGTAGCGGCGGGTGATTGCTCAAGAATATAAACATGGTGAGTGTATATGCAACGTTATATTAGGTGGCGTAGCAGGATCCATTATTGTAATAGGGGCAGCTAAGATGCAGACAATGTACTTAAGATAAGGATGGAGCCTCAGGATAACCTAGTTAGCAGTAAAGCTCAATATGTTCGCTACAGATAGTCATATTCAAGTATATGCATTTATTAACACTGTCTAGACTCTAGACGTTGTAAAAGTTTAAAAAGGATAAAGCTACGATCTTTTAGCTACACTTGAATACACGTACAAATTACCGACAATAGTATGTATCTACTTACGAAACAAAGAAACCCTTTTTACATTTCATTCTGTTTCGTGATTCGTCTATTACAAAGGAAACGAAAAAAAAAAACAAAGAAAATTTGACGATATATTAAAAAGCTATACAGTAAATATACGTATACTAGTCGACGCCAGCGGCTTCGCACGCCATATTTTCGAATTTCCCGTTTTGCCCGATCCAGTGGGAATTTCGGGAAATCCCGTCTTAGTGCCCTAAGCCCCTACGGTCCCCAAGGAACATACATGCTGAATTTCAGCTTCTTGCGCCGAGTAGTTTCGGCTGTAGCTTGTCTGTCAGTCAGTCAGTAACGCAAGGATTTTATATATACAGACAACTACATACCAACTTACTTACAAGTATTCTTTTAACCATTCAACAGAACAGATGAATCATTTTTAAAGCGTGGGTGTTACAGGCTGTTACAGCAACTAGCCATTTAAGGAAATAGTAACCATACATTATTGGCAATATGACTTCATTCACGCATTTCTTGCTTTATATACTTCTATAACTGAACATTGATTACATATTTCTCAGGAAGAAGAATTTATTATAGTTTAGTAGTTAAGAGTGTTTTTATTTTTATTTATAGACTCACTCCTGTATCCCCGAAGGGGTAAGCAGAGGTGTAATATTACACCCACATTTCGCCATGAATTTTTAGGTCCCACGTAATAGGGGGCGAGCCTATTGCCGTACCGGGCACATCACCAGACTCCGTGCTGCTACTGAGAATTTCCTAACGGAAAAACCCAAAAACACTTTGCCCGACCCGGGAATCGAACAGAGAACGAGACCTCCCAATCCCACGCGCACATTTATGCCGCGAGACCAACGAGGGTAGTAAGAGTAGTCCTATTAATAGGCAGATACACTGCCCAGAAAACATGTCTTCAAGTGAAACTCTTACCCATCACTACTTAATTACTTTCTTTAATAAAATAAGTAATTGCAAGCTTTGCTACGTAATTATTAATTTACAACAAAATACAAAGGATATCATGAAAAGCAATTTTCAATCTTTTCTGTGATTTTGGAACTTAATTTATTTTCTTAAATTATTTTGTTATTGTAAACATTTATTATTATAATTACTTATAAAACATCAGTAAAAAAAAAGACCGACAAGACTTTATCTTGCATCTGCTCTGCTCTTAGTCTAACAATGAAACATACACTCGCAACAAAATTAAAAGCAAATGAAAAACAATGAGTAACTGTATCTAAGAAACGTAAACAATATTGGCATTAACAGCTATTCTCAGAGAGCTTTAATATAAAAATCCTTGCCATATAAGCACACCGAGTGCCATTCTTCTACAGTGCAAAGTCACGCGCCCCGAAGCTTTTTGTTCGGCCGTTCTTATAAGCGGGCCTTTTACAGAATACAGAAAAACTAACAGATTGCCACAATAAAGACAGAATTATTCTGCATAAAGTTTTTGTTAACATCGTATAAGGTTTTACTTTAAATAACTGTAACTAGTTATTTTTCTCGCCTATATAACAATAAATAAATCTAACTCATCGTTTGTAAAGTATTTACCTTTCCAACAGCAAGCTCTAGTCAGCTCTACCTACATATATTTTCGTCGGTACCGAATAATTTTATTTCTTAACACGGCCGATACTAAAAACTTTATTTTTAATCTACAACTGGTTTATTTTTTTGTAAAACGTATTTTGTCAATTAAGCTCTAATCTGACAGATAAAATCAGCTTAAAATACTCTCGTACTCTTAAGAGGCCGTTCCCAAATTCACGGACTGCGTGAATAGGTATTTTACGCCAAGCGCGCGGGCAACGGGCAAGTGTGCTTCTGTGTAGCCCAACAAAATCTACCTTGCAGTGAACTCACGGAGACAAAACAAATTGATACTTTGACCAATACATTTTATGATCGTAATACATAATTATTTTGACTAACGTATTTTGATGTTTGAATGTAATAATTCCAGGTAGATTCCATTGTTGTTGTTAAAAAAAAGCCGACTTCAAACAGTCGTAGAAACATGCAATCTCATTTACCTACTTAGATTACAATAAATACAAATTCTAGTTATTCTGTTATAAAATCCAAAATACAGAACCGATTTCGGAAAACTTTCTATGAGACCAAGCTGGAAGTAATATAATTAAATCCTATGAAATAAAAATAAATCCAAATCGGTCCATAAATGATGCATTAGTTAGGTAACAAACATTAAAAAATATGAAAAAATAATACAACTGAATTGTGAACCGCCTCCGTTTTGAAGTCGGTTGAAAATATACAATATAAATGAGATGTTACTTGAGCTGAAAAAGTAGCCGAAATTTTTCTGGGGTATCCATCTCCTCATTTATTGTACTATTATAAATCAACTGATAGCCATCATCGTCGCTATGTACTGTTTGCTAAAATAAATAAGAAAAATTGGGCAAGTGCGAGTCGGACTCGTGCACGAAGGGTTCCGTACCAACATTTATAAAAGAAAATCACGTTTGTTGTATGTATACTTAAATACTTTTTAAGTTTCTACCTGTTTATTAAGATCGAGTAACAAATTGTTTAAAAATTATGTTTGTTATATGGGAGCCCCTCTTTTTTATTTACTTTTTTTTTAATTTAATTTTTTATTTTGAAAGGTAATATAAAACTACATATTCTGTGAAAATTAAAAGCGTCTACCTGTTACAGTTAGTAATTTTGAGCAAAAATACGAAAAAAAAACACGTTTTTTGTATGGGACCCCCCTTAATATTTTCATTATTTTTATTTTTAGTATTTGTTGTAATAGCGGCAACTAAAATACATAATTTGTGAAAATTTCAGCTTTCTAGCTATCACGGTTTATGAGATACAGCCTGGTGACACACAGACAGACAGACAGACAGACGGACGGACATACAGACAGCGGAGGCTTAGTAATAGGGTGCCGATTTTTACCTTTTAGGTACGGAACCCTAAAAAGTAACGTCTTAATGTTTTGTCACATGTTGTTTTCAATACCATGCTGTCACCATTTATAACTAGTGATTAGTGATCGATGTTTATAACACAAGAATCATATACCTACAAACCAACATTTCAATTTTTTTCTGGCAGGAAGTATTTAATAATCAAACCTTATTAATAATCAAACCGCTTAGACGGTGATTGAGTCATTATTAAAAAATATTTTTTTGCTGGAACTTTATAAAAATGTTGCAAAGGAAATCAGCTGTTCCATACAAAATTGAACTTTGACATTGACAAAATTAATGGAACAGCTGCATTTTGCCGCGATTTCGGCTGTCTGTGCTATATATTCCTAATAGGTTCAAGGATGATTCTAGTTACACCGTGCCGGGGCCGGGCCGGGCCGGGCCCGGCCGGACCACGGCCGGGACACGGTAAGGATGATTCACGTTACACCGTGTCGTGTCCGGGCCGAGCCCCGTCCGGAGCACGGCCGTGGCACGGTCAGATATTCATTGTATTGATTTGTATGAAGTAATTCACGTTAGGCCGTGGCCGGGCCGTGCCCCGGCCGTGCCACGGCCGGGCCACGGCGTCGTAATGTCGATGGGTATTGTTTCTCTTTCGTTTGTTGCAATCCCTGCTTGAACAGACAGACACGGCCGTGTAATCAATGCTCGATGATTCACGTTACACCGGGCCGCGGCCGGGCCGGGGCCCGGCCGTGTCGAATCCAGCATGCTCCAGCCGGGCTAGGCATTCATGCTACACCGGGCTGTTTCCGAGCACTCATTGCACGGCTGTGCCTGTCGGTACTTGTTGGAATAGCGTCACACGAGGTGATAGTTTGTAATTATTACTAATTAAAATGCAATTCTCACAAATTGAGTTGGCAACTATCGCCATTGCCATTGACGACGGGAAACAGGCAGAGGGCACACAGAGTACCTTTACTACAAGGGGGCGTCAAGGCTGAGTCGCGGGCGCAGAGGATATTACTGTGTTCAACATGCACACAAATAACAGATGAAAAATAACACCCTGTGTTCTAAAAATATATCAAAATATGCGTTAATATGTCTTGCTATACGAACATGTATCGTGCTATACCAAAATATATTGTCCGATATCTGTCGACATACTTTGGTGACGTAGTAAAAATATAAGTTATAGCTGCGTACGTGTGGTCACACGCCGATTTCTAAAAAAAACATACCGTAATATACCGACCTTTGATTAATATTAATTTATAATTATGGATCCGTGTGTTCCGGCCTAAATCATCAACTGCCCTCCAGCCGGGAAACAATACCCAATACCTGCCAGAGCACAGGCGTGGCCCGGCCGTGCTCCGGACGTGGCACGGCCGTGCCACGGCCTAACGTGAATTACTTCATACAAATCAATACTATGAATATTTGACCGTGCCACGGCCGTGCCCTGGCCGGGGCCCGGCTCGGACACGGCCCGGTGTAACGTGAATCATCCTTTACACTAAGTATACAAATAAGTAACGTTGTATACAGTATGTAAAAAGACCCTTAACGAAAACTGAAATCCCATGTTGTACCAATCACTACAAAAATTTTTACTTCGGCACCATGCCTGGGAAATTACTGGTTCAGGAGATATTCAGGCTCAAAGTTAGTATGGAATTTTTCTAATTAGGTATAAAATCTATGCATTTACTCCACCAATATGTTCTTTAGACGACTTATGACCCCATATGGATAAGTAGGTATTTTGAGCACAGCACGCACGCGCTTTTAATTACGGTTTAGAAAATGTGAAAACTTAAAAACATTCGTTTCCCAGGTTGAGGTACCATTCTTTGTAAGTATGACTTGGCAGTCATGTACACAACCAGTAGACTTCGGCTTGGTGTTTACACAATATTCTTAACTAATCTTAATATATAAAATCCTTGCGTTACTGACTGATTGACAGACACGCTACAGCCGAAACTATTGGGCGCAGGAAGCTGAAATTTGGCATGTATGTTCCTTGGGGACCGTAGGGGTGCACTAAGAAGGGATTTCCCAGAAATCCCACGGGATCGGCCAAAACGGGTAAATTTAAAAAAAAATGCAGGCGTAGCTGCTGGCTTCCTCTAGTCTGCCATAAGGCGCTAAAACTATAAAGCCATTGGGTGAATAGTGGGTCATAATTGAAAACTTGCTCCAGTCATTAACCACATATGTGACAATGTCTGAACGCACCATCGCTCTATCTTGTGTTCCGTACATTAAATAAGAGAGAGCACGAAACAAACATGCACCGTCACCAACAATAGGGACGACAGTACATTCTTGAACTTCTCCATTAACGTTCAGATTTTCTTTAGCCATTTTAAAAAAGTCTAACCGACAAAACCTACGCTCAAACTAAACGAAAACAAAATGAATACCAAATACAAAGCTGAGTCTATAACCAAAACTACTTATACGAAACAAAGCAAATGCAATCCAATACATTCCAAGAAAAGAATAGCCAGAATCGTCAAATATAATCCGCTAGAAATATTTAGGTATGGTATGTGCTATACAGCAACCAAAACGATTTAACTACCAACAACATCCAACCAACTGCGTACATTGTACAACTAACCTACCTGACGATGAACGTTAAGTAATAACTGGAGAGGGTCATTAATCCGCAAAAAATCTTAACACCTCGATTAAAAAAATTACGTAACTGCACAACGCTATCTATTGTCAACATTTATAACTAAAATTATTTTGTTCGTCTTAATTTATTCGTTCCAGTAGGTACTGATAGTTTAAACTAATACATTTACATCCTCCATCATCCCTTAGTATATCCCCATGGGGGTTGAATTTATCAAAATCATATTTAAGCGGACGTCTTCATCATAGTAGCTCCAATCTTTAATTTCAGTTCAATCAGTCGAAAATCTATGAAAATGTATACAAACTTTCATCCCCTATTTTATCCCCTTAGGGATGGAATGTATCAAAATCCTTTTTTAGGGGATGCCTACGTCATAATAGCTATATGCATGCAAAGTCTCAGCCCGATCAGTTTAAAATTGACAAAGTTTCATACAAACTTTCATCCCCTATTTTATCCCCTTGGCGGTAGAATTGATCAAAACCCTTTCTTAGCGGATGCCTACGTCATAACATATACCTGCATGCCAAACTTCAGTCTGATCCCTCCAGTGGTTTGGGCTGTTTGATGATAGATCTCTATGTCAGTCAGTCACTTTTGAGTTTAATATATATTTAGATGCAATTTCTGACATTCATAAGAGTCACCTTGTGACCTAAGTGAATGTAGTATTTTTGAATTTTGCGGTATTTATTTTAAAAGAGCATCGATTTCGTTACCATTATTTTATTATACATATTCAACAATAATAACTCACATCAAGAAGGGTTTGTCGCGCTATAAATACAGTGGTGTTTACAAGGCACGCACACAGACGCAGTGACAACGGCAAACGGCACACGTCCTACCTCGATGAGCGCTCAGCGCGGTCTAAAGTTCTGTAGACGCGTACAGGATTTATATAACAATTTCTAGCTTCGTTTAAAAATTAATTTAAAATATTTGTAATCACATTCAGAAGCTGTTTTTTTTTTCCTAGCAAGGTATTATATCAAATATTATTAGAGACTATTTGTTTTTTTATTTCTTAGTGTATTTTATGCGATAAAAAATAATCCATTTAGACGTAAACTGACAATTTAATGACATTTTACGTAACATTTTTTGGTTTATTTCTGATTGAAACCTAACATTCTGGCACAATCATACCAAGGGGCAGGATCTTGTTATGTCATAGATGCATTTAAAAGTTAATTACTCACATTATTTTCGATGTCATGGACCATCGCGTAATGCTCATAAAATGATTTCTTCAAAACATGCTTTGCGGAAACTTGATTTTTCTGTTGTAGGTAATTAAACACTTATTTTTACTACAGTCATACAATAGTAAACGAAGTGATCTAATAGTATCATCGTTAATTTCTTAATTTGTTGATATATCTGAGTCACAATCACGTATCTCCGTGCGTGTTAATCGCCAAAATGGCTTAAAAAACGGGAACGGCCTCTTAAATCTTGCTGAAAAGTTGCTTGGGCATTGCACGAAGACATGGATATTCGTTCTTTTAACTCAGTATTGCAAAAATAATAAAATAAATTATTCTATGCCTTCAAACCACACTTCAAACTGAAAAGATTTGTCATCCGTAAATTAAGACTGTAACATACACCGTCGCGTCCGTAAACGAAAACTAAGCTAAACGTCAGAAAACGGATACAAATCTATTAGTTTGACTAATGTGTTTCAGTCGTACTGTTGTTTATGAAGCTGAAATGTGATCGCTTAATAAAGCACGGTTGCGTATCAAAAAACTAGGGCAAAGGACTATTGCGTTGCGTACCTAGGTATAATGCGTAGGTATGCTGTGATACGAATCTCTTTGTGCATCAAGTAAATGACGATAGTTCTTGTATAAATTGTCTGTGTATAAAACACATCGTTTGACTATAAGTTTACTATCGTTTACTTATTAAGTAAACTAGTTTCTGCCCGCGGATCCGCCCACGTGGATTTCGATTAGGTATTATGACAAAAAGTTACTTGCGTGCTATTCTGATGTATGTTCTTAGAAGCTTTTTGACAAGTTACAGTATCATCAAAAATAATCCGATCAGACAGTAGAGTTTCCGTTAAGAAAGAGTAACAAAAACCTATTTATCCATCCTTACAAACTTTCGCGTTTATGGTTTCAGGATAAACGATTTACTATACAAGTCAAAGCTGGACGGTAGCAAATTGACCAAAAAATATCTAGGTACAGTCGAACAACTTCCCGCTAGACCACCATAATGGCGAGAATCGCTTAGCAAGACATCGTCGCTTCCAGTGCTACTTTACACACAACATTGACACTCGTATACAAGATCCGTTTCTAGTGTGCCTCGACTCTATGAGCGAGCCAAGGAATTTTTTTACAAACTGGTCCACCGCCCCGACTTGTTTGATTGTACATGCCATAATTCTTTTAACATTTTGCAATATTGACCAATGACGCGAAGATTTCCTTATACAGAAAGCCGGAGATGGATTAGCTATGAGTGCTATGACTAATAAAACCCACAAGAATTTAGTGGCACTTCCGGATTTGACCAACTGTCTATTTAGAGTAAATAAAAAAACATGAATGAACACTAATTTACATCTAAATAGATTTGCACTTACCACTTGTGAATTGATTTATCTATTTACTTTTGTAAAGCAAAATATGTCCGTGTGGTGACGGATTAAGAATACGAAGTGTCACCACCCCAAATCATCCCATGGGTGTCGTAAGAGCCGACAGAGGGAGCATATTATGCAGAGAACAGCACTGTAAGAGAAGGAAAACTTGATGCAAACCCTATACCAACCCGTTTAGCCAGCTTGGTATAGTAGGCCAAATTCCTCCTTTCAAAGGAGAGGCCTAGTCCAGCAGTGGACTGTTTAAGGCTGATGATGATGAAGAAAAATATGTAGGTACTTTGAGCATCTAAGTATACTCATTATTAATGGAACATGCGATAGATATTTTAATTAAACACATGTGCAAACTTTTCGTACGACACGACATATCTACGGCCGTAAGTAGGCCACCTAGTAAACCTACATGTAGGTATACACACTTAGCTTTTTAAGGTTTGCTTGTCCGCACATCTTCTCAGCGTTATTCCAGTTGCATCCGCCTTTCCCGTGGAATTTCGCCTTGAACCTCGGAGTCCGGTTTCTAATCTAACCAGAGGGATATTGACAGATATTAGCTTGTGCAAGGCATATGCCGTCTGACCTCCGCTTCCAAAAAAAAGTAGAGACCTGCTTTTGCTAGTTTACAATTAGTATAAACGCCGGCAAACTTCTTGAACACAACCATAGACCAAAAGAGCTGCGCAGTAGCAATTTTACGTACAAAGATGTCTCCTGCGCATGCATATTGGTCTATGGTAGTGTTCAAGAAGTTTTCCGGCGTTTATAGTAATCTTAATCTGTTTGCGTATATGTGCCGTACTGTACTGTCGCCGTCGCTTCGGAGAACTCATGAGTCATGTTGGAAGCATGCGAGTAGATGTACAAGAACTAGACGGACGGTGAACCGACTACAACTGTACCTATACACGAACTGAGGGCTAGATATGATCATATTTAGCTTTACTTATTATATAATTATATTATGTATGTTGTTATGACAGGTTCCATATGGGTGTTGAACGCGTTTATGAACCTATTTATGCTATAACTTATTTATGGTAAATATAATTTATATGTACATAATACACGTTCTGAATTTGAAACCCATTACAATAGAATTGCCGAAAATGTTTTCATTATGCGTACTGATTGTATAACATGTCTCCAAATCATTGAAACATGTTATTTAAATGTTTCAGTAATGTGGAGAATGTTACATAATCTGTACGCACTTTTAATTTATGATATAAACTTAGAAAGTCTTTCGAAATTACTACCATCACTTTGAGTTTCATTAAGTTGCTGGCTACACAGACTAGATTTTGAGACACTTTGATCCTAGCCAATCTCGTAAAAATAGGTTGATAAACTACAAGACAATCGGACAAATGATGTCACTAAAAGTATTAATAGTGGAAGTTTTCTATAAGTATGATATTATTGTATTTTGCAATGGTCGCGATCGTGGATGTTTCGGTCACGTTTTCGATAGCCATTTCAGGTTTTTAGTTAATTATTATTTTATTTGTCGATATCAGGAATCTGTTATTTGCCTACCTAAAATATCTAGACTTCGTACTGACTTCGACGACGTCGTAAAACATCGTCACTTGTACGAAATACGTAACTAGGCATAGTGATTTATATTTACCTCAAAATCGGTAATGGAAGGAAGCAAAAGTCAAAATGCAGGCCTTTTTGGCACCAATAGCAACATGAAAAATGTTTCAAATAAGGCATAATTTACGGCAAAGTAAGGCAATATATTATAATAGGCAATTCTCATTGTGGACTATAGATACCTAATATAAGGCACACTCTACAATTAAGTATCATACATTATTGGTAAGGGGTAAGAGGTAGGTATGTTTGCTTTTGAGGCATTTTTAGAAACAACTAGATACTTGAAATAACAGTCAACTAAGCATTTCACTAATAGTATGTTAATACATATTCAACATTTTATCACGAAAAAATTGCCTATTTACGCAGCTTGAGCTGATGTTAAAAGGTCTTTATTAGGTATTTACCTCATAGATGATCTTACAAAGTAGTTTTTACTGGTTGCCATGCTAAAAGTCTATGTATAAATAGACCAACCAGTTTATGATATCTGTGCATTTGAAAAAAGAACTACCACCGCCATTTCTGTCGCCTGTCCTCTTAAGACTTTTTTAATTGCATATTGCGATATCGCAAAAACTAGATCGATCGGTCGATAAACTACGTTAGAAGACTGCCCTGACCGGCTATATTTTTATTATTTCTAACAAAATTAGCTGTTTTAATCAGGTTTCCATAAAAATTGAAAATAAGTAACAAATCGAAATTTTCTATTGCATAACTTTAAATAGTACTTAGGTTATTTAAGTGAATCTCACACTCTGAAAATTAGAACATATATTATTCTTGAGCATTTCACCTGCTGCAGTTAAGGTGGTATAAGAATAATACTATGCTTGGTGAAATAGTATGTTGACAGATAGACTGAACGGGCAGCAAAATACGGGCAATAATTACTACTTAGTAGGGCGTTAGTAATATACAGGTCCGGAATCCTAAAAAGAATATGCGACGTCCAAATTAAAAATGTAGCTTTAGATGTTTTTTGTAATTAATTAAGTTTTGTAGATTTTGGTGTTAATTTTATCGCTTCCGTTATTAATCGATTTCATAACACGGTCTTGACGAATACCTACGATACAAATACATAGACTAAAGTCATTTCTCCTGCAAGTTGTTTGTACAATTACATCAAAGCCTTGTACGTTCTTAAAATAGAACTAGCGCATTTCCTTGTACGGCGGGTAAAGAAATGTGAAAATAACGTTGGAAACTAGCGAACAACCTTGCACCCCTGATGGATCAATACAGCCTTGAACTTTACGCCGCACGAACCTGGCGTAGAGGATAAGGAATATTACTTACGATAAGTAAAGCCTTAGATCACATTACTGAAGGCATTAGCATTACTGCTATGGGGAAGTGGTAAGTTTATGGGAGAAGATATTACGACTGAGAGCGGTAGTTTCGGTCATATTATTCAGATTCGATTTGCCGTAAGCTCAGATTGAAACTGAACCACCAGACTTATTCGAACCATTGAAGAATTTTGTACATATTTAGCCAACTAATCTTGAATACTTAGATACTGAATTAAGGTCAACCCTACCATCAAATTTTAATATACCATGGTATATTAAAATTTGATCAAATAAGATCCAATTGCCAACTAGGTTGTTAGAGTTAACTAAGTTGTGTGGTGACCCAATGCTGCCACGGCTATAATTGAAATTCGTAAATGTCAGTCATAGTTACCATGCTATCAATGAAATAGTAAATAGGTCTGTAAGTATCTACATCTTTTTCAGTATAGAGATGTGCCTTTTGTGACAAGTTAGGTTTTCATTGTATAACCTTACCATCTAAATTCTAGTAGAAGGACTTTTACGAATTACGATATCTTTTTGGCAACCGCGACGACCAACAATTCGAAGTGATCCCGGGGCACGCGGCAAGAATTATTAATTAAATATCTAATAAAAAAAATTACACCTATGTGATACAATAGGTAAGTAGGTAAGTACATGTCACCGTATATTTATTGCACGTCGTAAAAATCGATATTATATCATTACTATTTTAGTAAGTAACTGTATAAGTAGAGCTGGTTGAAATATTCATGTAGCGATCTAGTTTCAACCATGCATAAATTTATTAGTAGCGCTCATAGCAAGACTTGACTTGCCGTTCGTAACAGATCGGCAAAGTTAAGCAACGCTTGCACAGGTCGCCACTTGGATGGGTGACCGTGTGTGGCATTTATATCTGAGCGCTACCGTGCTTCGGAGGGCACGTAAAGCTGTCGGTCCCGGTACTTGTCTAAGGATTAGGATCGTTAGGCCATGTCGGAGGCCTTCGGGCGGTCTGAAAACTCCGACACTAGAGTTAGCCACACACTCACACGAAAAACAAAACAAAAATAAATTTATAAGCTTTTTATAGGTAAGTATTACTAGTATATCATTTGTGTATGTGCGTAGTTAGTGGTAAGTATTATCAACGGCTTAAATCTTTCTGACCTGCAGTTCAAACGAAATATGATCGCACTATTCCAAAGTCAAACATATTTAAAAATATTACGTTGGAATCAAATCCAACCAGCTATTCAAATTCAATAGTTTGTATTGATAATCAAATTATAATTCAAACATGGCAACACAGCCATATGATTGTCATAACAACGCATTAAAAAACATATTATGACGTGTACACACGCACGTTTTGTGCGTAACCATATCGGGTTTACTGATCAATAGTCAAGTGTAATCGCTGTCTAATCGTGTGTACTTTTCAATAGTACATCGATCTGCCTTGAGCCCAATTCAGCTAACTGTCACGCCAAGTTTACGAGCACTTGTAAACACCGTTAGGACTCGCACATACTAGTTTTATTACGACTTAAGATAACTTGTACATTTTTAAATTGCTAATAAGTATTTTTATTAATTAGAAGTCGAGTGCCTGAATATATTTTTTGACATTGAGACATACAAGTCGCAATATCATTTCCATTGTAGAAATATTTAACTTAAAATACATACTTAATACATACCAATTTACTTTATTTGCATAGAAAACAAATGATCTGAAAACGTAATTTTACGTAACGGTGATAGTAATGAAAAATTCATTACAATGGAAAGTGTTTGATATTATCGTGTATATTTATTAAATATTAATAATTTAGTGATACGTCTAAATAAGAATACATTAGGTACAATAACCCAAATTTAAGCAAAATGTAAAATCAGCTGTGATGTAAGTTTAGATGAGTAATCAATAACGTTTCTCTTATTCGCAGAATTGAGATAATTAGTATCTTCGTTCAATTATAAGCTAACATTTCAAAATAATACCGAATGTAAACTGTTATAATAAATATGATTTTCTAATACTAAGAACTCTCAAGGATCAATAAGATAACAGAAGAATCAACGTTTTAATCAACATTAAAGCAACAGCTTCGCTTTATCTATGTACCTACTAGCTATACCATGGTTCAAACCCTCAAAATGGTTTCGCCCACCAATACTTCTTAAAATAATCGACTTTCATACAAAGTCCAAACCTTTTAGGGGTAGAAGTAGTATCAGGAATGTTCCTTCGTGCTTATGTATCTGCCTCATTAAACCATCACGAACTCCAAAAAGATAGAGTACCTGCTGTAGTTTATACTCTACGATGATAATTTATTTATACATTGTTATTACTGTTTGTAAAGTGAGATATCATTTGGAACAATAAAGATTATTATTATTATAATTACGCCAGTCAGGACATCTCTTTTAACATAACTAACTAGCTTTTGCTCGCGGCTTCGCTCACTTTATCGCTACTGTTTATCGCGACAAAGGTAGCTTATATGTTAGTCTTATGTTTAAGCTATATTTCTGCGAAGTTTCACAACATTCCGTTAATATTTTTTGCGTAAAAGAGTAAGAAACATTCATACATCTATCCGTGCTTACAAATTCTGACATTTAGAATAGCAGTAGGTAGGATAAGATACGATTATCTAATACCCAGAATACTTGTAACAAACAGATAACACACGAATCAATATCTTTGTAGCAGCTGCTGACGCTATAAATTATATTTTATACTAATATACCTATAAAGTTGAAGAGTTTGTTTGTTTGGTTGAACGCGCTAATCTCAAATACTTGTAACAAACAGATAACACACGAATCAATATCTTTGTAGCAGCTGCTGACGCTATAAATTATATTTTATACTAATATACCTATAAAGTTGAAGAGTTTGTTTGTTTGGTTGAACGCGCTAATCTCAAATACTTGTAACAAACAGATAACACACGAATCAATATCTTTGTAGCAGCTGCTGACGCTATAAATTATATTTTATACTAATATACCTATAAAGTTGAAGAGTTTGTTTGTTTGGTTGAACGCGCTAATCTCAAATACTTGTAACAAACAGGTAACACACGAATCAATATCTTTGTAGCAGCTGCTGACGCTATAAATTATATTTTATACTAATATACCTATAAAGTTGAAGAGTTTGTTTGTTTGGTTGAACGCGCTAATCTCAAATACTTGTAACAAACAGATAACACACGAATCAATATCTTTGTAGCAGCTGCTGACGCTATAAATTATATTTTATACTAATATACCTATAAAGTTGAAGAGTTTGTTTGTTTGGTTGAACGCGCTAATCTCAAATACTTGTAACAAACAGATAACACACGAATCAATATCTTTGTAGCAGCTGCTGACGCTATAAATTATATTTTATACTAATATACCTATAAAGTTGAAGAGTTTGTTTGTTTGGTTGAACGCGCTAATCTCAAGAACCACTGGTCCGATTTGAAAATTCTATAACATCACGCTATGAGCGACGGGAGTGGAGCAGTAGCCTTAAATAACGCGGGTGTAACCGCGGGCATCTTCTCGTCTATTATAAATCGATCCTAAAGCAACAGTTTTACCTTTGCATTTCTTATAATAAATAGCTAATCATTTACCGAAGTTGTTGTTCTCCGACACCAGAGTTGGCCACACACTCACACGAAAAACAAAACAAAACAATTTACCGAAGTTATAACTTAGGTCCCCGATTCAAGATGTATCTATTTTAAGCTCGATACAGTCTAGACAGATTTAATGTGTGTGCGTAAGCAACTGCTATTTCTATGAAGCAGTTATGCCTGCTTCAATGGCTGATAACGAACGCAATCAGTCATCTATCACTTCAAGCGTAGTTAATGTTGACTTACGCACTACGCAACAGAACGAATTCTTATCATAATTCACATAGAAAAAAATGTAGGTATGACGTCAATAAGACAACACTAAGAAGGATTTTTTATTGTTTGATAGAGCTTGCTTCAAAATCAGCTTTCAACTCCCATTTTACCCTTTAAGAAGTCGAATACTAGCAAATCCGTTCTTAGCGGATTCCTACGTCATAAAACAAAACCACTGTCTCACTTTCGTGATCCTAGCCTCAGGAGTTCAGGCTCTACGAAATTATTTAAGTTATTTCATAAAATAAGATGACCATGATTTATCGTAAAATTAATGATCGTCGTGAACGAATTTGGCAAATATTAATGCGCAAGTACAAGACCCTGAAATTCTCAATCAATATTGTTGATATCAATGCGATAAAGCTAATTTTTTGCATGTGAACGCTATCTAAAAGCGCTTAGTGCATTTATTTTAGTTTCGTACATAATCGACGCATTTGATCAAATATGTCAAGTGTTTTAATGTAAATTGCTTCCTTTTGTTAGTATAGCATTGACACGAATTTTCTAAATTAGTAGGTAGGTATGTCTAATTAATTTTGCAATGTAGAGCTAACCTCTAATGTAGAACAGCATGGCTTACAGTGCAGTTTTCAATAACATTTTGAGCTAATTCATTAATATTCATAAATAAGTAAACTGTTCAAATAAAAAAAATGTGTCGACGACAACGATAGGACAAGTCGTGGTACCTAGTAGACTAGTGGAGCGATGTTCGCAAGTCGCGGCACGTGAGTGCGGCGGCGGCTCGGAGGAGAAGACGAGGACTCACCTGCGTGGGGAGCACGGTGTCCCGGCCCAGGGGTATCGACATTTTGCTAGCGGCGCCGGCCGCACCCCGGCGCCCGCCCGCGCGTCTCCATCCACCGACCCGCCACAAGGGCCGCACGCCCGCCCGCTGCCGGTCCCACCGACGCCGACCACAAACAAGAAAAACACTTTCCCGATAACGCGATTTTCCACCAGTTTATTAGATTCCAGCACCGCAGCTCTTTCTTTCCGATTATTTACGACACATCACCATCAAATCCTCATTCAAAATGTACAGGCGAACACTTATAAAAATAACAAATTTGATGCATATGGATAATCAGAATACGGCAGTGTTAAAAAGCGCGATAAAATCCTCACAGCGGTGTGGCGCCTACCCCGTCAGGCGCGAGTGTGCGACTGGCGCGCCGCCACCGGCCGCGGCGCGCATCACCCCGCCGCCGACCGTCGCGAAGCTCGCGCGCCGCTCGCCGCTCGCCGGTCGCGCTTGCTCTAGTGAGGCGGTGAGCGGATCGCGCACAGCCTCCTTCGCCTCGGTTCGCTCAGACTCCTTACGGCTGATCACACGGACACGTGCCGCCGACACGGGCGTAGTGCGGTTATCGAGCGCTAGTACACATGCGCACTGCGCACTACTATCACCGGCGCCGTGGCTCATTCATTTGTTCGGGTCTCGCCTCGAATAGCGCACACCTGAGCAAATATTATGGTACCTACTGAACAACAATAGCTACGTTGTTTCGAAACGTTCAATTACAGGAGCAACGCAAGCAATTATAAAGCTTCATTCGTTTACTCAAAATTTTTAATTAACGTGAATTGCTGTTACTTTAAAATTATGAATGCGGTTCATTAAAACGTTGCATTGATTGCATTAGATACGGGAGAGCACAATGTAAGAAACACTGAAGCACAAAATTACTTTAAAAGTTTAGAATTCATACTTATTTATTTTACTTACATATGTAGAGACATAGAGACTTGTAGAAACCTCGGGAATTGGCTGAATATTTGTTTTAAAAACCGATATTTAGTCAAATGTCAATATGTACATATTAATAGCAGACTGAACTTTGCAAGCGTAAGATACAACTGAAATAGATAGTGCTTTAGAATGATATGGTAGAGACGCAAATTACAGCGAAGGGTTGCATAAAAATGTAAACCCGCAAATAAGTCAAAGGAATGACTAGCTTAAAAAGTATATTGCCTATCAGCATATTGCACGCAGGGTAAAAGCTCTAAATTAAAATTACTAAACAACGCAATTAATTTGGAACATCGAACATTGAACGATGAACTCAAAACTACCGAACGGTTTTTTGTACAGTTTTCACCAAGAATAATTCCAGATGAAGCCGATGAAGGTGATTAATGCACGCAGGTGGAGCCGCAGGCGAAGTCTAATCA
This sequence comes from Euclidia mi, assembly GCA_944739405.2. Taxonomy (NCBI): domain Eukaryota; kingdom Metazoa; phylum Arthropoda; class Insecta; order Lepidoptera; family Erebidae; genus Euclidia; species Euclidia mi. The sequence continues at coordinate 22,326,901 of OX123200.2, forward strand.
ACGGAAAACCGAAAACATTGAGTGCACGGTTGGCGTAGTGATTTAAGCGGCCGCCTCGCTGCTTGACACTGCGCTGAGTGTCATGTGTTCGATTCCCACACGAGACAACACTGTGTGATACATAAAGTGTTGTTTCGAGTCTGGGTGTTCATTGTGTCCGTTGGTTGTATGTAAAGTACCCCGCGACACAGGATTTATTCCTAGTGCGGGAGTTGTCTTTTTAAAAAAAAACAAACAATCTAAACCGAGATTATACTCACATACTAGGTAGGTAGGTATATGCAATAAGGGTGCAAGGTGCAAGGAGTGGAGGTGCGTAGGCGCCGCTCGAGGCTGCATAGGTAATGCAACTCGCCCACTTTTCCTTTCTACTACGTTCACTGTTCCAGATTACGTCATTATTTATACTAGCCGTAGATACTTGACTCCTCGCTGCTGCCAGTGGGTGGCAGGTAACCTGACTGCAAGATGGCTCTTGCAATGCAACAACTGGGCCCATTGAGTGTAAATATGGTTTCAGTAATATCACTTTTCCGATTTTAGGATAGCTCTATCAGTCAATGTTTTCTTTTCTTTCTTTTCTTTTTAAAAAGACAACTCCCGCATTAGGACTAAATCCTGAATGTGTCGCGGGGAACTTTACAAACATACAACTAACGGACACAATGAACACCCAGACTCAAAACAACAATTTATGAATCACACAAAGTGTTTTCTCGTGTGGGGATCGAACCCACAACACTTCATGTTTATCTAGAACGTGTGATGTCTTTCGAACCTGTTTTCGGTAGATTCGGCTTATATAAATAATATGCAAAGCGTGTTTTAAATGTAGGGAAGAGAGCAAAATCAAGTTGGAAAGGTATCTACTGCACTATTAAAGTAGCAAAGTCCAAAAAAGTAGGTAGAGATCTAAAGTTTCTCCTTGATGAAAATCGTTTATAATGCGAATATTTATACAAAAAGTCTACTAACATTCCTCAAAGTCGTTGATGGAATCATAAAATTGTTAAAATATTTTGTAAGCAAACTAAAAGCAGTAGGTATTCCTGTAGTTATTTCCTCTAGAAAAAGATAAACCTATCTTCATAACTAAGTTCTAAGTAGTTGGTTGACAATGATTAGATCATCGGACCATAAAAAAGATGCATACATCTAACCTTTCTTATAAAAGGCACGTGTTTGTTCATAGCCATCAAACAATTAATACCGTAGAGGTACTTATACCAAAGCACCTATAGGTATAGGTATAAACCTTAGGTAATCAACATATAGCTAACTTGTTCTTGTTCATTCATCTAAAATACAGGTAAACTTAAAACAACAACCTGTTTCTCGCAATTGAATCGCGGAGTCACGCCAAATGCAGCGGTCAAACATTTGGCGTCTCTCGAATTTTAGACGTTTACATTGCTAACGAAATGATCTCAGCCTTATTGATGCATACACGCAATCATGTACTTACATAGAGAGCATGAGTTTCAGCTAGGCGACTCCCATAAATGTCTTTCATTCATGAGAAATTCAAGTAGAAGATTTAACAGACGTCGAAATTACATATAAGATTTGCGGTAAAATTTACTATAAGATCACATTGTAATTCCCAAATTACGTGTAATTATTACCTATGGTAATTTGCCGCAGTCATTACATAGAGCTAAAGATAGTTGGGTTCTTGATGATGTTCCATAGGTACATGTACATAGTATCATCATCATCATCATAGACTCACGCCTGTATCCCCGAAGGGGTAGGCAGAGGTGTAATATGTACATAGTATGTATATCTTTAACTTATAAGATAATAACATATAGGTACAGGTATCTAAGCTTCATGATTTCTGAGACCTTTTATGACGAAAGCTCTATGAACATCTGAAGAAGCTAAATTATCTTAATGAATGCCATGAAATGGTTTTCGAGACGTGTCCTATTTATTATTTAGATACACATGTCTAGGGTACTTACCCCTCTAGAACAAAACTAGTATACATATATTTTGAACTACCTAATAAGTAAACTCTTAGGGCACCGAAATCCATTGAAACCAGGTGCCTAAGAACTTCATTCATATTTCAATTACACAACCATTGCTTAATAGGCAGCTAATTTTCCTAGCTTGTATAAATACCTAGTCGAAACGCCTACAGATCAGCATTTAAATTTACCTGAACACCTCGCATTCCCTCGTATAGCGTCCATCTTCCGTAAGTGGTCATTGTTGCACTTCACATACGTTCTAAAATAAACTCTTGCACTAGTTTTGTGTAACACGAGCGGAACGGAACTGACTATATTTTCTAACTGTTTGAAACAAAAGCGTGTTGATGGACACGCCACGAACGCGAACTCAGTACTGGCCGGTAGCTAATGCTGTGTGACACTGTAGCGTCGACAAATAAACTGTTTAGTGCTTGATTAGCACAACGTGTGCAAATCGTTCAACGTCTGGAACTACGGTCTCGTTCAAATTGAAATTGATTGTTCGTTCGAGTCGGGCTCATTGACGTGATTGAGTAGAATGGATGAAATGGACCTTGTGAAGCTGTTTGTTACTATTAAAGCGCCATACTCGCTATAGTCGATGCACCTCCATACGATTGTGATTGGTGTGAGAAGTGGGTGCCTTGGCACACACATATTTTCACGTATTATGTACCTGTCTGCATGTTTTGCTAGTTAGTACCTACCTAACTATTCTGTGACACATTTCCATAGTTGTACTTGCTTGAGTAGGCGAATTTAAATTGTTGCTTTAATGATGCCATCTGATTGGTGGAACATTTCATAATTTTTGCGTAGATCGCGTTCGTAGCAACCACGGTGCGTAGTGTTTCTAGGTTCGATTCTCAACGAAGCAAAAATGATAAATCTACAATACAAATACTTAAGTAGATGTTCTGTGTGGTGTGATGGTGTTTCAAGGTGCTGGCAGTTTGAATATTTGTAAAATCTTCGTGACACATCGATTAACCCTAGTGTGTGAAGTGCAAGTTAGAGTTGCACATGAATCCGAACTTTAGTACCTAAGTACAAGTTTTAACTGTATGCACTTTAAATTTAATAATTAATGTTATAACAGCAATAGAATTTAGATATAATCACCCTAAACTGCAGGGAGGTCCAGAGAGGAGGCCAAGATATTTAAGCTTCTTCGAAACGTATTTGGGTCTTCAAGTGACTTTTATGGTTTATAAAACATCCTCTAATGACACCAAGGCGAGGGTGGCAAAACAAAACTAGCCTACGCAACCAACATCTTGAATTCGCCACTACTATACAGCTCCTGATAACATACCTACAGACGAATGCAATAGTTGACACTATGTGGCCAGTATATCTGTATAATCTATGCCATGTGGTACGAAATCATAAAAGGAAATATTAAACAAACCTACGTAGATATTTTATTTACAAGGTTCACTTGATAGAAAAACTGAATTTCGTAATAACACCGAAACAGCTCGATATTTATGCCAGCTACTGCAGTGGCTGACACTAATACGTCCATTTAACAAACAATTATTTCAAATATATTCACTTAGAATTGTCATGAAAGACAAAGAATTTGCAAAGCAGAACTAATACTTAGCAACGTGATTTAAATACTAGTAAATACAGTCAGACGTATGCACAATGCGCTGTAAATTTATCAGTGTCGGTTCATACAAATAAATAAATTATATAGTTAGCCTTGCTAAATTCATAATAGTTCATATTATTGGCATGGACACAAAAACATGCCAAGGAATATTGAATAGGTTTACGATGTTAGGTCAGCGTTAAGTACTTACCTATATAATTTTTAAATATAGAAATGGTGGAGTTAATAGTTATTTGTGCAACAAGAGAGCAAAGTTGTTTTTTGTTTCGAGTGCTTATTTTGAGTCCCGAGCAAGCGAAGGATTCTATGATTGATTCACGAGCGTAGCGAGTGAATCAAAGTTAGAATCCTGAGCGTGGTGAGGGACTCAACAGCACGAGATACAAAAAACTTTGCTCTCGTGTAGCACACATAGCTTTTCACCACAGCAGTGAGAACACATATTACTTAGGAGACATAGAAATGAACAGGAATAGATTGAATTCTGCATAATCACTTGTTGATTTAACTCTTCTGGTGTTAAAGTACAGTCATCATCGCTAGTTTCACTCATCTTTTTAGATTATTTTATATATTACTAGCTGACCCAGCGAACTCCGTATCGCCTTTTTATGAGTTTTTATTTAATTCCCTTTTTCCAAGCCCCTTCTCCAGAGTTACCATTGACATAGCGCTTAATCTCTTATCATTCCAGGGTCTATAAATGATGCAAAAACAAACATAGATTTTTATATAATATTGAATTCCCCATTCCTTAAAATATCGGAGACGATACCCATATCGACTTAAAAAAAAATCACCTACGCCATCTTTGATTTCCTATTCGCCATCTTTGATCACGAAATAGATGTTGTATTTGGATTCACCATCCCTTAAATCATCAGAGACGATACCCATATTGATTTTTTAAATTTTTCCCATCCGCCATCTTTGATTTCCCATCCGCCATCTTGAATCACGAAATAGATGTTGTATTTAGATTCCCCATCCCTTCAAACATCGGAGACGATACCTATATTGATTTAAAAAAAAAATCCCATCCGCCATCTTTGATCACGAAATAGATGGTGTTTTTGAATTCCCCATTCCTTAAAATATCAGAGACGATACCCATATCGACTTTAAAAAATCCCGTCCACCATCTTTGATTTCCTATCCGCCATCTTTGATCACGAAATAGATGTTGTATTTAGATTTGCCATCCCTTTAAACATCGGAGACGATACCAATATTGATTTTTTTTAATTTTTCCATCCGCCATCTTTGATTTCTCATCCGCCATCTTTGATCATGAAATAGATGGTGGTTTTGAATTCCCCATTCCTTAAAATATCGGAGACGATACCCATATTGATTTTTTAAATTTTTCCCATCCGCCATTTTTGATTTCCCCATTCCTTAAAGTATCGGAGACGATACCCATATTGATTTTTTAAATTTTTCCCATCCGCCATTTTTGATTTCCCATCCGCCATCATGAATCACGAAAAAGATGTTGTATTTGGATTTCCCATCCCTTTAAACATCGGAGACGATAACCATATTGATGTTTTTTTTATTTTTCCCATCCGCCATCTTTGATTTCCCATCCGCCATCTTGAATCACGAAATAGATGTTGTATTTAGATTCCCCATCCCTTCAAACATCGGAGACGATACCTATATTGATTTAAAAAAAAAATCCCATCCGCCATCTTTGATCACGAAATAGATGGTGTTTTTGAATTCCCCATTCCTTAAAATATCGGAGACGATACCCATATCGACTTTAAAAAATCCCGTCCACCATCTTTGATTTCCTATCCGCCATCTTTGATCACGAAATAGATGTTGTATTTAGATTCGCCATCCCTTTAAACATCGGAGACGATACCAATATTGATTTTTTTTAATTTTTCCATCCGCCATCTTTGATTTCTCATCCGCCATCTTTGATCATGAAATAGATGTCGGATTTGGATTCCCCATCCCTTTAAATATTGGAGATGATACCCATATTGATTTAAAAAAAAATCCCATCCGCCATCTTTGATCACGAAATAGATGGTGGTTTTGAATTCCCCATTCCTTAAAATATCGGAGACGATACCCATATTGATTTTTTAAATTTTTCCCATCCGCCATTTTTGATTTCCCATCCGCCATCATGAATCACGAAAAAGATGTTGTATTTGGATTTCCCATCCCTTTAAACATCGGAGATGATACCAATATTGATTTTTTTTTAATTTTCCCATCCGCCATCTTTGATTGCCCATCCGCCATCTTTGATCACGAAATAGATGGTGGTTTTGAATTCCCCACTCCTTAAAATATCGGAGACGATACCAATATTGATTTTTAAAATTTTTCCCATCCGCCATTTTTGATTGCCCATCCGCCATCTTGAATCACGAAAAAGATGTTGTATTTGGATTCCCCATCCCTTAAAATATCGAAGGCGATACCCATATTGATATTTAAAATTTTCTCATCCGCCATCTTTGATTTCCCGTCCGCCATCTTGGTTCACTAAATAAATTTCATATTATTAATCAGCGTCCCGAAAATCTCGAAAACTATACCCATATAGATTGTATCCTATTCGTTTAGCCTTTTTTTGCCTTTGACCCAACCCTCCCCCTTCTCGTTTGACCATTTTATTATTTTTGTCTGGCCCCTAAAAGTTGTGGCGTAATTTTATATAGCCGATAGCCTTTCGGAATAATTGGGCTATCATAGGCAATAAAGATTTTTTAAATCCGACTGCTAGTTCCTGAGATTAGCCAACATTATGTTTTAGCCTTTTTAGCCTTTTGCCCGGCCCCAAAGGGTCAAAGCGTTATGTTATATAGCCTATAGCCTTCCGGAATAACTGGGCTATCGTATACAAAAAGAATTTTTCAGATCCGACCGGTAGTTCCTGAGATTAGCGCGTTCAAACAAACAAACAAACAAACAAACAAACTCTTCCGCTTTATTATATTAGTATAGATTATAATTTAACACGTTACGCTATAGGTACCTACTGTATCAGCATCAGCGAAGTTTTATTCCCGCTACTTTTTTAAATCGCGTTTTAATACCGCGTCCCTGATGTTTATTTTTCAAATATACTACTTTTATACCATTAATTAGACTTATTTTTATTAAAATCCAATAATAAATTAAACATGTAAACAATAACATATAAAAAAAACAAATATCTTTTTTTTGCGTTGCCGTAGGTGTTTTCTTTGAGGTCGAATTCCAAAATCGAATTTCGAATTCGAAGGGGTTTGTTTTTTCACTCACTTTTTATATGCATGTGAAAGAGACAGAGCACAGTAAAATTCGAATGTTTCAAATTTGTGGCTGAACAATGTCTATTCGTGGCGCTGAAGGTTGAAAAATTAAAAAGCTACTTTGCCTCACGCTCCAATCAAAATCGCGTTTTGTTCACTGTTGTCTCGCAGCAAAAGCGGCATGTTTGAGCTGCTGTGGTGAAAAAAACAATTTTACAATATTTCGTTCGTTCTCGTGTAAGGAGGTATTATGAGCCCGGGCCATAGCCCGGGCAGAGGTAGTCCAGCCCTCTGACAGAACATCGAAATAAAATAACAGTATCTATGCTGTTGCGTTTAGTTTAGTGACTAAAAGTGCCGAAGACCCAAACCCCTTTCCCTTCTTTTCGCGAAAGACAGTGCCACGCGACTGAGCCATGCAAACGAGCGAAATAAAGACTTGCCATTAAGTGGACCACTGGCAAATATGTAGGTATATTGCTGGTAGGTAATAAATAAGAACAATAACGCTAAATTTTAATAAACGTGCAGAATCCAGCTTAAAACTCTGCTTCGCCACACCCGTGCCAAACAGTCTGGCCAGCGTACTATATTAGGCGGTAGGCGAAAATGTCCTATTGCCTGACAAGCAATGCTATTGTGAGGTACAGTCGAACAACTTCCCGCTAGACCACCATAAGGGCGAGAATCGCTCAGCAGACATCGTCGCTTCATTCACAATATTCGAATAACCGCTTTTTACTAAATGCATATGGATGTATAATCATGTATACACGGTAGATATACCGAAATGACAATTTTTACAATTTTTGTCAGTCTGTTTGTTCTCGCTAATCTCTGGAACGGCTGGACCGATTTTGACGGGACTTTCACTGGCGGATAGCTGATGTACCAAGGAGTAACTTAGGCTATAAATTAACCAGGTACGCTAAGTAGTTCCCTCAGGACGCGGGTGAAAGCGCGGGAAACAGCTGGAATAGGCTATAACCGCTTGACCGCTAGCGCCAATTCGCCGAATTCACTTGACCGCTCACGTTCTAAACAAAATGTCGCGCCGCCGCTCGCCAGATGGGCGCGCTAACATAAACATTTATTGTTGATAAGTCGGTAACATGAGTAAGTTGAAGTGATGTTTTTCTTCAACCTTATAAATGACTCTTTCAATTCGTATGAATTCTTTGTTGATATTTACTTTCTAATTTATTATACTTAGCAGCGAACATTGACTATCGTTGAAAAGAACACGTTGTGTATTTTAAACAGGATTATTTTAAAAAGTAAATCGATGACATACATATTTTATGAGTTTTAACTGTAGAGGGATTCTATCTACACCGAATTAAATAAAATAAAACATGTATCATAGTATAAAAATATTTAATTACACGCATACGATAAGCACGTAATTACTTAGCAGCGAACATTGACTATCGTTGAAAAAAACACTTTGTGTATTTTAAACAGGATTATTTTAAAAAGTAAATCGATGACATGCATATTTTATGAGTTTTAACTGTAGAGGGATTCTATCTACACCGAATTAAATAAAATAAAACATGTATCATAGTATAAAAATATTTAATTACACGCATACGATAAGCACGTAATCACGGAGCGCGCTAAACAAAGAGTGGCTTTTGGCATTATTTTTTCGTTCCGGGTTAACGATTTTAAGACTCGCTTTGTATTTTTAGCATGAAGAAATGTTCAATGATTTGAATAGAACAGAGAAAAATAATTTAAAAAATTACGTAATAGAAAGAAACAGTAAATTCAGACCGAGTATAGCGCTGTAACCAAAAAGGGAAAATAGTCACTTGTGCGCGGTCTACGGCATTTCGAAAAAGGGAGAATAGTCACTTGTGCGCGGTCAAGCGGATAATAAAATTACCCCTTAGATGGCGGGTGCTGCCGTCAAGACACCGAAAATGACGCGGGTGAACCGCGGGCAAGAGCTAATAAAAAACTCATCAAAAAAGTCTAAGCAACACATACTATTTCAAATTATTAATCAATTATTATATCATTTCTTACGAAGTTGGTAATACCTATCTGCTGGTTGTAAAAAAAATCGAGCACCTATCATATTTGTTTTTTTTTTCACAAATTCAAAAGCGAATGCATTTGTTCGAATTTTATAGCGTTTTCTTTGCTTGTTAAAATTTAGTATTCTGTATCAATTTTATGATTTAAACAATAATTTGAAAAAGTTTTGATTTTTCAAATTATTGTTTAAATTTGGCTTTTCAGACATTTTTTACGTCATGGAGCGACGTCATTTGAACGCAGATGAAATGCAAAGAGCTGTAGGGATGTTGCAAGCGGGAAGAAGTCATTCTCATGTCTAGTTTACACTCTCGCGCGAGCGGCGAGGCGAGCGGCGAGGTGCGCGAGTGTAAACGCTCGCTCGTGGCTCGCCTCATAGCTCGCCTCGCCACTCGTGGCGCTCGCGTCGGAGGCGGTTTTTTAGGCACGAGTCAAAGGGCCTCGCGAGGGACGCGAGCGTTGTGTTTACACTCGCGCTCTCGTTTCAGTTTGTTTACGGCGCCCTTCCGTGCAGGTTGTGTTCTTCGATTTCAATTAAAAATAGACTGGTTCCAAAAAGAAACGCTGCAGTTCTTGGAACTCTCTAATCTATCAGGTCGAGCGAATAATTTGGGATCCAAAAAATAAGATGCATAAAAATACCCAAAAAGTAAATGATGCGTGGCAAAGATTTTCTGAGGTTATGTGCAGACCGCTTAAAATGGTCAAGAATCGGTAAAAACTTGTTAAGGCTAGAGCTAATGCTGCTATTACTTCGACGTCTTCCATCGTTGCTGGCTCAACGCAAACTGAACGCATCGCGAGAGTGTAAATAGGCACTCGCTACCTCGCAACAACTCGCGAGCTGCGAGGCGAGGTACGAGGCGAGACGCGAGGCGAGGTACGAGGCAAGACGCGAGGCGAGAGTGTAAACTAGGTATCAGGTATAGACGCCGGCAAACTTCTTGAGCACTACCATAGACCAAAAGAGCGGCGCAGTAGCAATTTTACGTACAAAAATGTCTCCGGCGCATCTTATTAGTCTATGGTAGTGCTCAAGAAGTTTGCCGGCATCTATATCTCGGTATTTTGGTTTCAACAGAAGCGTTATTTGCCGTCTTCATCAGCGTTACACTAACACGGGAGATCCTGCTGAGCAGCACCCAGGTCGAGGTAGGTGTACAACCACACGGCAAGATCGATACATACAACTGACTGCAAGACGCCAGCCGATGTTAACTGCCCGAGAGCTATCTCTCGGGCGGTTAACATCGGCTGGCGTCTTTTTTGGTAGCCTTAAACCTATGTTTAAGGCTGCACGGTGATTAATAAAAAGTCGCCTCTCGTTTACGAGTTGTCGGACGCGTCTGGAAATTCTATTGGGTTTTGGCACATAATGGACCTAAAACTTATACACTATGGTGCCTAACTATTTGTTACAAACCGTATAAGACTTTCCCTTCTTTCTTTCTATATGCCGTCTTAGCTTGGACAGTAGCGGACTCGTAGACCTAACGCAGCTAGTCGGATTTTTCTTGTTAGTCACGCAAAATCCTCTCCTAAGGCGGGCGGTATTGTGACGTATGTCCGGTACCTACCGCATCTACGTCACAGTACCGTAAATACGCTCGACCAATCAGAGAAGGCCATCGTCCGCGCTCGCGAAGCCTGACCAAATATGGTATTGAACGGACTCCAACTCTGATGGAGAGCCCGGTATATAAAGGGGCCGACAGAGAGGCCGGCACCGCTACTCTATCGTCGCTTCTACTACATACCTACGCGTACCTACTGACCCTACGTCTTACATGTATCCTGATCCCAGCAGCTGGGTTCCAGGTCTACCTTGGAAGCTCCGGACTACTCTACCTAGACCGCTACACCTCCCTGCATCGCCTTCGGCGTCACCTCTGCCGAAGAGTCTGGCCCTACCCTGCTCATCGCACTCAGACCGCATGCGCCTGCCAGCTGAGCCAACGGCCTGCGAGGATCTGCCGCTACGCGCAGCCCTTCGAACAACCTGCCCTACACACCACCGGAGGGAACAGCGTGGGCGACTGCAGCCCTTAGTGTTCAGGCCAGTGTTGTGTTGTTGGTAGGTCATACTCGTGGCAAGGGAAGTGAGACAATACTCGGCAATAAACGCACCTAGAACCTCTACTACGTTTTAATACCAGAACCCGTTACAGGGATAAAATTTTATTTTGCGATGAGTCTCGATTTGGGTTCAAGCCTGATACTAGAAGGGTAAGAGTGTACCGTCGTCTTGGAAATACTGAAAGACTGAGGTGTGTTCAGGAAGTGCATCTATAGTTCTATACAACGGCTCAACAGTTATGGTATGGGCGAATATTATGAAGAACAGACGAACTGAGCTCGTTTTTATAAATGGTAACATGAACGCTGTAAATTACGTTGAGGATGTTCTAAGGTCTTATGTCTGTCCATTCTCACAAAGGCTTGGCTCCGATTTCATGTTGATGCATGACAATGCGCGTTCGCATACAGCTTTGCACACACGAGAGTACTTGGCAAGGGAAAACATTCTGGTATTGCCTTGGCCTGCACAATCGCCAGATCTCTACACCATCGAGCATGCATGGGACATGCTCCAGAGACGTGTTTTAAAGGACTTGGATGGATTGACAACAACCCAACAACTGATGGACTTACTAAAATTTCATTGGGAGCGTTTGCCGCAGGATAATATTATCAATCTCGTCGATTCTATGAATAATCGGTGCCAGCAAGTTCTCAATAACAGAGGAAACCACACTTGTATTAAATTATGCAAGTTTTGTACAACAATTTAGTTTTAGTTTAAGTTTAGTTGATTAGGCACCTTACTTTGTACTACGTACATACAGTACTTACACTTAATTATTGTTAATTAAGTAAAAAAAATAAAAAAGTAATTGTTGTTTAATATCAAAAAAGCATTAAAAAATAATATAAATAAGAAAATACTAAGGATTTAATGCGAAAACACATTGTAAAATTGAAATTTGTATGTGTTGCTTAGACATTTTTGATGTGTGTAGGTATATAAGTTTATTGTCTGAGAAGAAATCGTAAGTTGTAAGTAGGTATAGGTATACTTATTACAAACGCCTAACGGGTCTGTCTTTGTAAATAAAATAGAATCATTCCGTGACTGCGGTAATAGAACGTCGCGTGTATTAGTACACTATTCTGCCATACTTATATGCAAGTGCATATACTTACTATAGCTTTCTTTGGTATATATAATTATGTAGGTACTCTTAGATGGTTACACTCTCATCTCGCAGACAAAAACGGACTTAAAGCCGATTTGCTATTTATGCTGTAAGTAAAAATTGCTCTACTGAGGCAATTTGGTAGAATTCGAGAACAGGAAAACAGGACCAACGTAACACAGCGAGAGGTCAAGCTTAACAGTAGTAGTTGGAATACGATTTTTTTTTTTTTTTTTAATAAGTCACGCCTATATCCCCGAAAGGGTAGGCAGAGGTGTAATATCACACCCACATTTCGCCATGAATTTCAGGTCCCACGTAATAGGGGGCGAGCCTATTGCCGTTACCTACTGCTACTGAGAATTTGCAAAACCTCAGTAATTTTTGCCCGACCTGGTTATCGAACCCGGGACCTCCCTATTAGCAGACGCATACGCTGTAATAATATAATATTCTACCACATACCCTAAACACATCACCATCTAGTCCCAAACTAAGCAGAGCTTGTACTATGGGTAGGTACTAGATAATGGATAAACATACATAGTTATATACTTATTTTTTGTAATTTTTTTTTTATAGACTCACGCCTGTATCCCCGAAGGGGTAGGCAGAGGTGTAATATTACACCCACATTTCGCCAGGAAGTTTTAGGTCCCACGTAATAGGGGGCGAGCCTATTGCCGTACCGGGCACATTACCAGACTCCGTGCTGCTACTGAGAATTTCCTAACGGAAAAACCCAATAACACTTTGCCCGACCCGGGAATCGAACCCGAGGCCTCCCAGTCCCACGCGCACATTTATGCCGCGAGACCAATGAGGTTTTTGTAAATACATACATATTATACACAGAAACACCCAGACCAAGACAAACATCCATGTTCATGCACACAAATGTTTGACTTGAGCGGGAATCGAACCCGCGACCTTAGTTACTACAAAGATTTAGGCGTTTTGTTTTCTTGTGACGGGTAATGGCCCCACCAAATCTACACTAATGGTTTGGAAGGGTCGTGAACACACTTTGGGTCTTCCCATGGTTCCCAATGGTGCATGGTTCTGATGTTTGTGCGCGATACAAGTGTCGCAAGAATTTATGAACTTTACCACGTCAGCGTGCATTTTGGGCCAATAATAACGGAGTGCTAAGCGCTTGTAAGTTTTAAATATACCGAAATGCCCTGAAGTGGGTTCGGCATGGTTCTCTAATATGGCATTATTTCGATCAGAAGAAGGTAGCACTTCTTTCCATTCGAAATCCTTACGTAGCATACACCTCTAGATTTTATCAAACGATACAATATTTTTAATAGAATAGTCTGGATAGTCATTAGGCGAAGATATACAACCATTGTAGGTGGCTGAATACCATTGATCAGTGTCAACATTAGGGTTGTTCACGTTATTATTAGGTATTATTCGCGTTAATTATATTTACAGGTAGGGATCGTGATAACGCATCTGCTATAATATTATCTGCGCCGCGCCGATGCTTTATTTCGAAGTTAAAGGCTGACAGACGAACCGACGACCGAGCTAATCTACCAGTCGGGTTGCTCAAGTTTAGGAACCATTTCAGTGCGGAATGGTCAGTATACACAACAAACTTTAACCCGTTATCTAAATAACAGCGCCAATATTCGAGGGCTGTTAGAACTGCTAATGTCTCCCGTTCTGTTATACTGTAGTTTTGTTCCTGTGCATTTAGTGACCTACTCATGTAAGCGATTGGTAGTTCCACGCCATCTATTTCTTGTGTAAGCAACCCACCGATGCCACACGCGCTCGCATCCGTGTGAAACTTGAAACGGTTTCTCGTAATCGGGGCACGATAATATTGGTGCGGAGCTTAACAATTGTTTTAGTTTACAAAACGAATCATCAGCTTCCACCGACCACTGGAATGGTGCAGCTTTCTTACCGGTAGAGGAAAGTTTGTTCAAAGGCCCGGCAATAGTACTAAAATTAGGGATGAATCGCCGATACCATGATGCAATGCCTAGGAACCTTTTGACTTCTTTTTTATTCTTAGGCGTAGCATATTGGAGAATGGCTTCCACCTTACATGGGTCTACTTGTAATCGTTTAGAGTTTACTACGTAGCCCAAGTACTTCAATTCATCACGGAAGAATTTAGATTTTTCTAAGTTAATTGTAAGGTTGGCCGATTTTATTTTTTCGTATACTTTATTTAATAGTGACGCCAAGCGGCCGTCAAATTCATCTATCTATCTATCCACTAGACTGGAGGCCGGCAATACTTATTTCCTTCGTTATGAGAACGATCTAAGTGTCTTTCTCGACGTTTAGCCATATGTACGCTCAAGGCCTATCAACTTAATTAAAATACTTATTCAAAAAATAAAAATACAATATTGACAATGAACGTATTATTTTATTACGACGAGAATACTTGTCATGAATTAGTCTAATCATCTGTCCTATCGGTTACTGCGCCGGTTGACTCGCAAATCTCGTTCGATCTCGTACTGGCGGACGTCTGCGCGTTCCAAGAAGTCCCGCTTGTCCAAGTAGCTGAAACAAAACCATAGTTTAGTAGGCACAATCATATCTACTCGGAACAATGTTATCGGTGAAGGAAGTATTTAGTAGTTATTGTTGCTGCCTTTGAAATGTTATACATAAATTATTATAAGCTAATAAACAGATTTGCTTGATTTGCAAAGTAGGTACTGATTAGGAACCTACTTATTTAATTGTAAATATTTATTTATCGATATCTTAACGTTTATTTTGCAGGGTCGTAAGAAGTCATCATATTTTTTCTCATTTCTCGTTACGGAGCTTTACAAGGTTCTGTTAATTGCACAGCACCGCTCTTTTGCGCTCTGATAGGCGCCTGTCATAAAGTAACTAAATGGACACTCATATTAATTGCAATAGGAATAAACTAAATATTTGGCCTGGCATCTTTTCTGTTCGAGAGCTACAATGGTACCTTCGCGATACAAAAAAAATCTAATATACCTATCCACATATTGCTTCTGGCCACAGATGCAGTTTTGTTGGGTCAGCAATTCGCAACTACGCGTAACAAGGTTCCAACATAATCATTGATACATTAGACAACCCAACTATCACGGTATAAAAATTGACCAGATGCCGCTGTAATTTTGCCCTAACTGCCTTTGTGGTCCAGCGGCAGGACGTGCGACTTTTCGGGTTCGATCTCCGGGTCGAAGAAAATGTGGTATAGAGTTCTTATGTGATTAATTATTCAATAGAAGCTCGGAATCAGGAAGTTAGCAGTGTAACATCCCCGTGCCTCGAAAAGCACATTAAGCTGTTGATCCTACGCTAATCTTCTCGGCTACGCTAACCGTGCATAGGACTATGAGAGTAAGTGACTGCAGTCATGGCGCATTGGTTCAAGCGTTCACAACGCCGCACATAGGGGTATTTGATACAAAAAACTGGCCAAAAGTCATTTTTACAAAAGTAACCGCGAAGCTATCCTTTGTTATGTTTTATCAATGGGACACTCTATTCATTAAGAAACCGGTTCCCAAAAAGGGCTAGCTCTCCATGCGCCCTCAACGTCAGTCGGAATTCATCTGATGTGCTAGTGACACGTTTGTTTCAAATTCCTCACAAAACAAGGAAAAACTCAAAAAAATATCCATGAAGAAATGGTGGCTGTTCACCAAGATTCTGCGCCTTCATTATCTACAATTCAGAAGTGGTCAAGTGAATTCAAACGGGGTAGAGAGAGCATTGAAGACGACCCCCGCGCTGGTGGGCCAATTTGTGCCGCTACTGAAGAAAACGTCAAATTAGTCGAAAAACTTGTACTTGAAGATGCCCGTGTAAGAGTGAAAACATTAGCAGAAATGACTAAGCTATCTGTGGGTACCATTCACACAATCCTTCATGAGCGCCTGAATTTGTCAAAGGTCAGTGCAAGATGGGTGCCGCGAATGCTCACCGCGCTACAGAAACAAGTGCGAGTTGACTGTTGTAAGGAGTTTTTGGACCTCTGTGGTGAAAATCCGCAAAGTATTTTCGATCGGATTGTTACTGGTGATGAAACGTGGGTTCATCACTATGACCCTGAGAGCAAGCAAGAGTCTATGCAGTGGCACCAAAAAGGATCAGACGCGCCGAAGAAGTTCAAAGTCACTCCGTCCGCAGGAAAGCTCATGGCCACGGTGTTTTGGGATTCTAAGGGAATCTTGCTAATCGAGTACACAAAAAAAGGTCAAAGTATTTCTGCTGCATCATACGCATCCACCCTGCGTAATTTAAAGGAGGCAATTAAAGGAGTGTAACATCCCCGTGCCTCGAAAAGCACATTAAGCTGTTGATCCTACGCTAATCTTCTCGGCTACGCTAACCGTGCATAGGACTATGAGAGTAAGTGACTGCAGTCATGGCGCATTGGTTCAAGCGTTCACCACGCCGCACATGGAGATTTGATAGTGAGTATTTGATACAAAAAACTGGCCAAAAGTAATTTTTACAAAAGTAACCGCGAAGCTAACCTTTGTTATGTTTTATCAATGGGACACTCTATTCATTAAGAAACCGGTTTCCAAAAAGGGCTAGCTCTCCATGCGCCCTCAACGTCAGTCGGAATTCATCTGATGTGCTAGTGACACGTTTGTTTTCTCGGCGCTCACAATTTACAATTGCTGTTTAAAACTTATCATACTGTTGTGTTTAGTGCAAACCCCAAGAACCACCACTTAATCTTCTGGCACGGGTATGTTTTTTATTTCGAATCTATTATGCTACTGTTAGGAACACTTTTTCATTCTTGAATTTTACCGTAAAGTCATGAGTATTTTTGGGCAAAAAAAATCGCATAAAATAAGTTTGCTTCGTCAAATTAATTATCAGGTAAACATAGTTAAGCTGAAGTTTATACATCATCGTGTTATTTGAACCTTCTAGATTTCATTTCAAGAGAAAAACCTTCCGCCTCTTATCGCGCCTATGAATTATAGCCTCTGAACTAAAATAGGCTTTTTTCGCAAAACAAACAACACTTTGTGTTTTTTTTTATTTTAACATAGAGTTTTTTCCTGTTGGCAGGTCCTTGTGATGAGTCTTCGATGACAATAGCAAGAGAGGATATGTTTAACATAATAAAACAGAGCGACTACAAAAATTTAGATAAAAAACCGGACTTTCTTGAGCATAAACTTTGCAAGAAAGTTTTCGCGAAAGAATTGCCTCCACGATGTTATGAACCGCCTTCTTCTGACCTATGATGTCTTTCTTAGTAGCAGCAGCAGAATGCAACTCAAAAGGAACAGGAAACCACCATCGCAAGAAATTCTACAATTTCTTAAAGTTGACTACGAGTGGACACTGATAATGCTGACCCGAGCACTAGTGTTGATCAAGCAGATAGCGATAGCGAGTATGACGAATATTAGAAGATAGTATTAGTAGCTATATAAGTTTCTCTGTAAATATTACAATATAATGTATATTTAACTTTTATTTCGATGTAAATTACATTTTGTACATAGCTTTTTATTTATTTTGTAGGGCTATGAAAAAATTAAGCGTTATTTTTAAATAATTGTTTATTTTAAATGCTTTTATATTGGTTTTTGTACAAATAAATCACCATATGCTTGAAATAGAAAATAATGTTTTATTTTATTTTACACGTAAATCTCTGTGGAGAAAAGGTTATAGAAATGATTGGGTTATACTAAAACGGGTTTAATTGATATGAAATATAATTAGGAGGCAGAATTGACCCAAAACTGTAACAAAAAGGTTTTGGCCAGTTTTTTGTATCAAATACCTGTATGTGCGCCGTTTAGAACTGTTATTTCGAGTCTTGATGTATTTTATGTCGGTTGGTTGAATGTTTGTGATTCGGTTAGGGGGTGCCCATCATCATCAATTTGCCCAAAACTGGGAACACAACCAAGGGCGTCGCCAGCCGATTGCCTAGGGAGGGACAAGTTGATATGGAAAATGGAAAAAGTATTGACAAAAGTATGAATTGAAGGGATTTTTGAATCTCTAGGGAGCGGCAGCTGCCCCCGAGTTCACCTTCTTGACGGCGCCCTAGAACAAGCCCGATTAAAAACTATGCAATGTAATTCCAATTAAATTAACTAACCCGTTCTTGCCCTTATTATGGCTCTCAATCTCTTCTTCAATCCCTTCATCTTGCTTGTACGTGGACCAGTCAAGTTTGGACTTTTCCAGAGTAGATAGCTTGTTCTTTTTGTTCAGCTGCCCCAGTACGTTGGAGAGACCGCCGCCACTAGCCGGTCGGCTGCGGGAAGGCCCGTCAAGTTTACTACCTGTAAAAGGTACAAATAATATTATAAATAAAATAAAAGGAGTGTTTATAGAAGGTGGAACAGGAGCATTGGACTACGACGCTCTGCTCACCGATCAAAACGCATTAATATGGGTAGGGTTAGTTAAAATCACACTTCTGTGTGAAGACGAAGCCGCCTGCCCTAAATCATTTCGACAAGGCCTTTACCCAAACCGAGTTCTGTTTTTGAGTGTTTGACATGTCCTAGTCTAAGTAGAGTCCGTCGCGTAAGAGGTTGAGATGAAGGAATAAGAGAATATTTTATTTTATTTATCGACTCACGCCTGTATCCCCGACGGGGTAGGGCAGGGGCGCAATATTACACCTACATTTCGACATGAATTTTTAAGTCCCACGTAATAGGGGACGAGCCTATTGCCGTACCGGGCACATTACCAGACTCCGATCGCATGATTTAAATTACAATACTACTAGATTTATCCGTGTATTTAGATTTGTCCGTGTGGTGACGGATTAAGAATACGGAATGTCACCACCCCATATCATCCCATGGGTGTCGTAAGAGCCGACAGAGGGAGCATATTATGCAGAGAACAGCACTGTAAGAGAAGGAAAACTTGATACAAACCCTATACCAACCCGTTTGGCCAGCGTGGTATAGTAGGCCAATTCCTCCTTTCAAAGGAGAGGCCTAGTCCAGCAGTGGACTGTTAAAGGCTGATGACGACGACTACTAGATTTTTCCTTTGTCTGAAACGCCAGGATCAATGAAAATATAAATAAATTAGATCGAAATAATAAAATGCCAGGGACATATATTTATAGCACGGATTTATTTCTAAGAAAGTCTGCGGAAGAAGTAAAACCTACTTCGCAAACTTTGAAGTTTTAATGCTATTAAAGTTTCGAACTGTATCGCTTGCTTCAAACTTGGACAGTATGCATAAATCCCGGTATTTCTTGGCAACGTTCGGATTAAATCGATGCCAGTAGCGCGATAGAAATAAGGAAGAAAAATAAAAAGGCTATGCAAAGCGCAATGCACGACCTGGACATAAAGATAGTCCTAAGTGCGTATTTCCCTTTCCGTGTTCAACTGGCGAAATCGATCTCGCCAAATCCACACGCTTTTGTTTTACTACAGAATTCAACCAACCCGTGCTCAACTCGCGTCAACTGAGCACGTTTTTGCGATCAAGCAACGTTAAAAGTAGGTTGTACAAAATAGTGTGTAAGTGACGCCCGAAGTTGGATTCGCGCGCTTCTCATTGCAATTTGTTTAGGTGAGACTAATTCAAGTAAGTAGGTTATGTTAAGAGGTGGTTGAGTGTGGTGGTGGAGGAGGTTGTTCTAAGTAAGATAAGCCAATTATTACCATCTGTCAAGAGTCAGTTACCCTTACAAGAGGCCGGGGTTTACAAGATAGACTGTGAGTGTGGACTCTCATACATTGGACAAACCAAGAGAAGCATAGGCATTCGACTAAAGGAACATATAGCTGACATTAAACACAAACGTTCGACGAAGTCTGCTGTGTGTGAACATGTAGAACAAGGAACCAACCATTACCTGCGATTTGATAAACCACAGATACTCGCAAAAGAACACCGCTTTATTCCAAGAATGATACGTGAAGCTATTGAAACTAAAAAACCGGCCAAGTGCGTGTCGGGCCACGCGCAATGTAGGGTTCCGTAGTTGCCCATAGTGGCCATTATTGATTATAACTTCTTTTTCACATGGGACCAAAAACGGGCCCACTTTGTACCCCGTAGTACATTACATACCAAAGTACGTATATCTTTAAGATTAAGCCAGCGCTCCCAATGTAAGCTCACAGAAATAGGTATTTATAAGTTAAACGAAGATTACTCGTAAACTAGTGATGTCTAATTAGCCGTGATCATTTTCCTTTTAAATTCGTTATATGTACTTCATTTGTGATTTTTTTCACCTCTTCCAAATTAATAGTTTAGCCGGCAGAGGGGGGGACACTTGAGTATAAAAAATCTTTTCACTTCAAAGCTTGATATTTGACAAACCAATCACTTGATCGAAAAATGATTTGAGCAAGCTAATAATATTTTTTTTAAACCTATCCAATACCCCACATAATGGGGTACTCAACAAAAAAAATTCAACCTTACTATATATGTAGGGGAGATACCCTTAAAAAAAATATTTTCCTAAATTTTATTCTACAGTTTTGTTGCAATATCTTATGTCTATATTCATGTCAAATATCAGCTTTCTAGCACCAGGCGTCTTTGAGCTAGGCTGCGGACGGACAGACGGACGGACATGACGAAACTATAAGGGTTCCTTGTGGACTACGGAACCCTAAAAACATCCTAATTTCAATAGGGAAGATGGTTGGAATGTACCTCCAGCTTGGGACCCTGTTATCAGGCTAATGAAACCCAAAAAGGACAAAGTCACCAGAAGACATCAAGACACAGTGAGCACATTCTGCGTAGATAGTAACACCAATAGTTGAAAAATGTTCGGGTACTTTGAGATAACTTTTAAATTCAAGACAAAGACAAATATCACCTCAGACTGCCGTGAACATGAATCCTGTAAAGAATTCGAAACGTCGGCTAGTAATAAAAATGTAGTTTCTATATCTTTCGGTTTAAATGTAATAACAAATAACCAGTGAAAGTAATATAACGCGATAAAATCCGTAAACTGTAGTTTGATTTCAATGGAAAAATAAATGTTTTATCTTCCGAGGAGATACTTTAACGAAGGTATTTTATCCAATATATTTTATAGATACTTTTCTCATTGATTGTATAATTACCACATTCATGCCAGTGATTCACTTACTTTGTAGACGCTATAATAACACGAGGTATGAGGAACTAAGCGATGAATATAGGTAATTATTATTCCTATAAACTATTTAAGCGCAATGTTTGAATTTAAACTTTATACAAGATTGACCAATGATGAGCGGCAGCGATAGTCTTATGGAGATACCAACACACTGCCATGCAGATGGTATCGGGTTCAAATCCACGGCGCACACCACTGACTTTGAGTTATGTGCGTATTAAATAGTTAATTATCTGGCTGTCAGTACCTGTAAATAAACTGAAACTAGTCTAAACCATGTAATCTATCCCTATGGGTTGCGGGGGTCAGACAAGCAGTCGCTCGGTGGAAAGCTAATATTCAGTGAAATTTGGTTAGTCTAGTTTTGCTGGCCGGGCGGGCCCCAAGTTGCAACTGCGATAAGGCTAAGAGGATGATGACATAAATTGAGGGACATGATGACAGCATGATGACTAACTATGGGACAGTTGGACAAAAGGTTAAAAAAATAAGATGACAACGATAGCCTTTCGCGGTTCCGATACCCGGCACACAACATATTGCCCTACACACACATGAATAACTATTCGGTTGCCATTGCATATCTAGTAAATTGTGACCATAGATTTATTAACAAGAATCAGATGTAGCGTATTCGTCCAACTAAGCGTGGCACGTTGACAGCTATGTGTGCGTGACCTTTGGCGACTGGCACTGTACGGACACGCGCGTCTATGTGTGTGAAAAGTTGCCAGATTATGAATAATCTCCCAGTATTTTGCATATAGTTATGTAATATTCTTATATTCATTTGCGGTTTTGAAGAATTTACCATGGATTTAATTAATGCTTTTATAAATACATTTCTTAAATGTAGGTACCGAGTTAAGTTTTAACTACTTCGTAAATCTGTATACCTATATAAAATCCTTGCGTTACTGACTGACTGACAGACAAGCTACAGCCGAAACTACTCGGCGCATGAAGCTGAAATTTAGCATGTATGTTTCTTGGGAACCGTAGGGGTGCACCAAGACGGGATTTCTCGAAATTCCCACGGGATCGGGCAAAACGAGAAATAAGAAAATATGTGCGTGCGAAGCCGCTGGCATCGATTAGTTGAGAAATAAATAGTATGTATGTACACACGGCACCAAGTCAAGCTAAACAGTTGCTGTACGATTTTGATACTTATTCCCTACGCCATTAGTATGTATGTACACAGGGCGCCAAGTCAAGCTAAACAGTTGCTGTACGATTTTGATACTTATTCCCTACGCCATAAGTATGTATGTACACACGGCGCCAAGTCAAGCTAAACATTTGCTGTACGATTTTGATACTTATTCTTTACGCCATAAGAACGGTGCAAAGGTCAAAGTTTATAAGCTTGACGAGTAGCAGGGTGTACACGAATATTTGGATCGTTTGGGGATCGAACTCAAAACAATATTATGTAAGGTATATACTAATGGAAATTGAAATTCTATTACTATATTTATGAGAAAGAAGATATATCTACAGTATACTTTTATAATACGGTAATGTATTTTTCATTAACATGACAATCATTATCACATAATCAATTGACAAGTGCATTTTCCCTAATTCAGGCAGAACGGCGTCGACAAAAACTGGCAACACTTACATATTTCTTGCACAAATACGAATTTTATCGAAATTAAATTAGGAAACAGTCAAATTATCAATAGTTACCTGTGAAAAGATATTCCATTTTCCTGTTTTTGTTTTTAGGAACAACTTTTACAGTGTTTAAAGAACACAAGACGGCATTTTGAGAATTTAAAAGTTGACGTGATCGTGACGCGTGAACTGTACGATGCTTCGTAGCGCACTGAGACGAGTTTGTATTCGCTTTTCAATTTTGTATTTGCTTTAGTGGCCGCACGCAACTGTGCCGTGCGTTACATCTGATACTTCTCATATCTGTGATTGTGACTTAGATATATTATTATTAGATATATTATTATTTGATAAACATCGAAGAAAAACGTGTGAATATCAGAGTGTCGGCTTGTTAACAATATTCTCGAAAGTTGTGTGAAACTACCTATGCCCTAACTAAAGTTGTATAAAATAAAGTTGAATAGTTACATACCTGTGGCAGGACTATCAGCTGTCTTAATTTTTTCCTTTATTTTATTATTTTCTACTACAATAGTTTCGCCTGCAAACTCAAAGATTCTTTGTTCCCTGGCTTTATCATCATTAGCTGATGTCTCCTTCTTAGGTGCGTCTACTTTATTTGCTATAGGTTTAGGGGTTTCAACCGCAGTACTGGTTTGTTTTGCACTCGGTTTCGGTTTGGTGTCAGTTCCCTCTAAGAACTTCGCCCACAGATCATCTTCTTTTTTCTTCTCTTCTTCTGGGTTAACCGGAGCTTCAACTTCGTCTTCTACTTCTTCAGGAGATTCAGGCTCGATTTCTTTCACACCATTTCTAGTTCTCCGTTTCTTTTTACCTTTGCTCTCTTGTACTACTTTACGTTTCTTTTTCTTTTGTTCCAGTTCGTTTTCGAACTGTTTGTCTGTTTCTTCATTCGCAGATTCTTCTTCAGAAACTTGCTCTGGTTCGCCAGGCACGTAATCATCATCGCTCTCACTGCCTGACGACATCTACGAAAATATTTTATTATAGAAGGTCATACTTTTCAAGGCATCAATTAAATAGATTGGTTGAATACGAATCTAATCAATTGGCGAACGATAAAATTGGCTAGATAGAACAATTCAGTATTGATGTTGATGTGTGGTCTCGGGTGAGTAATACATTTAATTCGACGAAAATAAGTTAGATCAACAAATACTTAGTACAGCTATATTATACCTACTGGCTAT
The DNA here is from genome assembly GCA_944739405.2 of Euclidia mi. NCBI lineage: Eukaryota > Metazoa > Arthropoda > Insecta > Lepidoptera > Erebidae > Euclidia > Euclidia mi. Next base: position 22,350,965 of record OX123200.2, read on the forward strand.
AATAGCAAAATATAACAGCTGAGTCAGATCAATTTATGTTTTTGAAACATATTTTACAGGTTTCTATTTGCATTGACTGTAGGTAGGTACCTATTGCTTTTGTATCTCTCAAATCAAAGCGTATACCTACAGGCTATTCTACCTAACCTTAATCGTCCCTCAATCATCAAATATTTTCTATTTACGTAATATCCTTTAGGATTTAACTTATATTAGCCCATACCTTGAAATAAAAGTCTCTTCGATTTGCTTAGAGCACTAAAATATCGTAAGTAGGTATATCGCTGACTCGATCTGCGAAAAATAAAAAACATCAATAAGTAGGTATTATTATTTGTTGTATCTTACATTCTTGTGCAAATATGCTGTAAATATGTCAATAACAGAGGCAATGTAATGTGCCTAAGTCTAGTAGTGGCTCAAATAAGTAACATACCTACATTAAAAAGGTAATTTTATAGAATAGACACATTAATTGACTTTACAAATTAATATTCTTCGCTATAGAAATGTGACGAGAACTTGAGATGTTAAAATTAAACATTGATGCAGGCAAAAAAGAAGGTTGTTTTGATCTTTTACTTTGTACTCTGTAGATACCTCTGTAGAGTCCAGACTCGTCTGCTATAAAACCGCACCAACTTAGTTCTGGACTAGGAATCGGACACTTACGAGCTACTTATAATTATTTAGAAGGTAAACGCGTCGACATTACAGCACTAATGACCCTAACGGGATTATTGTAATACAAAGATGGACTTTGTATATTAGGTATAATCCTCAGATCTGTAGTAGATTGAGTTCGTGTATGGATCGTGTTATACCTACTTACCAATAAAAGAGAAGTCTGATTACGGCGATGAACAGTTAGCAGTACCTAGGTACCTACCAAATTGCGCAGTGTTGATTGATGGACGATAATACACATACTTATCTTAGAGAGGAATAGAACCTGAAACCACTCTGTCGTAAATATTTAACTACACCTACTAACATACGGTGCTAGGCACACACCAAATATTCAACACTACGGTGATAGTTCACAGCCTATCCCTCTATTTACAAATATTGCGATAACTACTTCTCCTAAAAATAATGATTAGGTACTTTCTATGAATCACGTTCACTCTGTATTGGCTGACCTATGTTGTGTTCATATGCACCAAATAGAATGCTACCTTTAGAGAACCCGTTTGTCTCATGAACTTGCTAAATGATGTACTGTTTACTTTTATTTACACTTCACAGGCAAACATGGCTAAATTAGTTTGACTATTACATTTTCTCCTGAACTGAAGCTAAAGGGAATGCCAATGCGAGTTATCACGTACCTATAAGTATATGTAAGTGTTTTCCTACAAATGGCTTTTTTCGTATTGATCTATTTTATGTACCTATCTGCATATGATAGAAGTCTAATACATAATGCTCACGGTCGCCAGTCGTGAGCTCATGATTTTGGATTCTAGTAAGTATAAGTAGGTACCTACTTATGTGTGTTACTGGTTTTGTTAGTTCTGCTGCTACTGACGAAAACAAATGTTTTAACAACTACCTAAGTCCTGTACTATACCTACTTACATTAAGTATATATACTTTTATTATGACTGCTCTAGATCGCCAAATAAAGCAGGCCACACTAGACCGCTGGATCAACGCAGACAATGCAGTATGACCACAAAGATATTCGACCAATGTTTGCTCACGCCTGTATCCCCGAAGGGGTAGGCAGAGGTGTAATATTACACCCACATTTCGCCATGAATTTTTAAGTCCCACGTAACAGGGGGCGAGCCTATAGCCGTACCGGGCACATTACGACTCCGTGCTGCTACTGAGAATTTCCTAACGGAAAAACCCGATAACACTTTGCCCGACCCGGGAATCGAACCCGAGACCTCCCAATCCCACGCGCACATTTATGCCGCGAGACCAACGAGGCAGTCATTTCACTCCAGTGTGCTAATGATCGAGGGCAATAAGATGCAAAATCCTCCTCCGCGAAAGCGTCAATACAAATCTTGTATTAATTTGACGACCGGTCAAATGAATACAAGATTTGTATTAATATAGTCATTTACATAGGTAGGTATAAGTAAGTACAGCTGCAACACTTGCAACTATTTAATCATGCCGATACCTATGCACAACAAATTAGCAGCAGTCGAAGCAGTCACTCATAAGTCATAAGGTAGGTATGGCAAAATAATTTATTTTCCGTTTGAGTGTGTGACTAACTGTGGTGTCGGAGTTCAAAGGCTGCCCGAACTTCGAGGTCAAAAAGGGTCCTGGTCCTGAGACAAGAACCCTTTATACATGTCCTCCGAAGCACGGTAGCTCTATGATACCAATTGGTCACACATCCAAATGAAGACCTCTGTAAACGAAGCTTAACTTTACCGTTACATAGGTAAAGATTATTACGAACAGCAAGTAAAGTCACGCTATGTGCTCTACGAATGTAGACATCGTGCATCGCCAGCAAATCCCCAGCAATTATCCAGATGGATAGGTTAATGGAAGTTGTGGACTTTATCTGAATAAAAAAGCGTAGCAGGAAGAAAATGGCGGTTTCAAGATTCGAAAATCTCCATATCTTTAGATATAACGCTGGATATAACAGATCTTAAGCCAGCAAAGTAATCAAACATATTTGGACTAAGTAAGTAGTGTCATTGTGCATCTTTCGACAACACATACGTACGACCGGTTGGCGCAGCGGGAGTGTAAGCGACTGCTACTGCTGGTCGCGGATTCGATTCCCGCTCAAGTCAAACATTTGTGTGCATGAACATGGATGTTTGTCTTGGTCTGGGTGTTTCATGTATAATATGTATGTATTTACAAAAAAAAAGTATATATATGTTTATTCATTATCTAGTACCTACACATAGCACACACTCTGCTTAGTTTGGGACTAGATGGTGATGTGTGTATGTGGTAGAATATTATATTATATTATACCTACTAATACATTAATACAAGATTTGTTGACGCTTTCGCGGAGGAGTATTTTGCATCTTATTGCTCTCTATCATTAGCACACTGGAGTGAAATCAACTATCGACTTAGATAAAACAAACTCATTTCTAGTCAATAGCATTATTAGAATGATAACTATAAAACTAGGGCTAAAGGAAAGAAGCAGTGTAAAATGACGGATACAGAATGTTGTTCTAGGGTGGGCTTGTTTAGTTAATGGGGGTGGAGGGTGTTCTTCACCAGATGAGGGAAGTTTTTATCCAGAAATATACTTAAAAGTTGGTTGTCTTTAAAGCGAATTTGAGAATTTTTGTGCAAAAGAATCCAACTAACATTTAATTTTGTTTAGAATAAGAAGTTGAATTGTCATGATCACATGGAATAGTTGAAGAAATAAGTCAGCCTTCAGTTCAATAATATAATATAATACCCTGTATAAATTTGTATATAGGTATTACGTACACCATGCTGCAAAGTGTAGGATTAATCCCATAAGTTTAATGTAAATAAATTGATTTAAAGATTTATTTCTAGTTAATTATTGACATTCAACAGTAAAGGACAAAATAAAAAAAAGTGCCAGGCACCTAAAAAATTACTTTTAGCAGGACTATCTTAAACTGTACCTAACAAGTAATTACAGAACAAGTAAATGGAAATTATTAATAATTTAAGTATGATCAACTAGGGTTAATGACAACAATTCAATTATACAGTTTCAAAAATATCCACTTTAATCATTTCAAACAGGTATTTTCTTATTTCTATTCCTGTTTTTGACATTGGATACTTCATAAAAGTTGCTTCCCGTTTTAGTTCGTTTCTGTGCTCTTTCAATAGCTCGTCTTTTCTTAGCAGTCAATTTCTTTTCACCACCAGCCTTCCGTTTCTTACCGCTTTGTCCAACTTCTTCAACAGTGAACTCACCACTTGCGGCTTCAAGTTTTTTGCGCTTCATCTCTTTTACTGTTTCTGGGTCATTTGTCAAATGGTCTTCTACATCACTGCAGTTGTTCTCATCCTCACTATAGAAGTCACTAATGTCTGAAGAATCAGGATCTCCAGCTGGATCTTCATTTACACTCTTTGATTCATCATTCTCTGTTTTATCATCATCAATGCCTTCAAGTTCTTTTGGTATATTAATTTTCTCAAGAGGTTTCACATCATCATCATTGTCAAACTGAAGCCCAACTCTAATTTTAGCAAAATCTTGTGCAACTAGCAGCTTGTTGATGTAAATAGGTTTGTCTGATTTATTTTCTTTGTCTTTGTCACCTTCAGTTTTTGTCTCATCATTGGTATCTACTTCTGTATTAACATCAGTAGTAGTTTCTGTTACCTTTGTGTTTTCCTCAGTTTGCTTAGATAAGGGTATCTCAAATCCTTCTGGTGCTACATAGAATGGAAGCTTGCCTCTTTGCCAATCATTGAGGACCATTCGAGCAACCTGGCTTATATCAGGCTCACCTTTCTTTAACAATTTTCCAGTCCGAGCTGCAAGTTTCTCTAAGAATTCAGTAGCAGTGTCCCAAGCATCTACTTTATATGTTTTCACTAGATATTCTTTTCTTACCCTCTTAATTACTTCTTCAATGTAATCTTCTGGATTCTGGACTAATTCTACTCTCACAACTCCTTTTAGGACTTTTTCGGTATCAGTCTCTGCTGAAGGATAGACAATACCAGGACAGTCTATGAGGAATATTCTTCTCATTAATGTAATATACTGCCAAACCTTAGTCTCACCAGCAATTGGCGCCACTTTACATACCTTTTTAGATCTCAAAGTGTTAATAACTGATGATTTGCCCACATTAGGATAACCAATTAAACCAACACTGATTTGTTTCTTATCAATATGTAATTTGGCAAATTGACGCAACAGATTAATTAATGAGCCTTTGCCGAAAGGATGTGTCATGGATGCATGGAAAGCAATTGTTGGATATTCTGCACTAAGTATTGCCACCCAACGCTGGGTGACCCAATTTGGAACTAAATCAACTTTATTCAAAATAAATATGAGGTGTTTGTGTCTCTTTTCATCTTTGAGGAATTTTTCAACATAAGGACATCTGGTGCCCATAGGATCACGGGCATCCAACACTTGCAACAGGACATCAGATGAATCAATCACTTTGTATAATTCATTCCAAATTCTTTTGCTCATTCCAGCACCAAAGACCCAATCTCTTTGTCCTTCTTTAACACCAGTGTCTTCACGAACTCTATCTATGTCTTTGTTTTCATCATAGTTCTCTGTATTTTCTTCAACAGCTTTAGACATGGTTTGTAGATCACTGAACTTCAAATTCACTCTCTTTCTTTGTTTCTTTGGGCCAAATGTTTTGTCAAAACCCTCTGTGTCTAGTAAGTGTACCCTAGCATTTTTTGCTTTTTCATTTAGAAGTGTGACTGGCAGATTAGTAGGTTTCATAATAACATGATAAGGGTTTTTGACTGCAGCTCCAAATTCGTCTTGGAATTTCTGGAGCGCGTTTTGTGATATCACACGCGAGTTGCCAAACCACTTTTGGTTAGGTTCTACGCGAGCTTGTGTACCTGATGGTAACCAACCTTGGAAAGGCGCAGGGGTCAAGATTTTACCAGTCTTGTCTCGCTTGGCCTTAAAGTTTCTGTACATCTGCAGCCTTTTGATAGTTCCTTTCGTTCTGGGCTTGGCAACTCCTTTCAACCCTTCAATTGGCCGATCTGGGTTCATAGAATGTGCTCCTTTGTTGAAACCCTGTTTCCGGGGTGCCCCCGGAGCAGACCGAACTTTCCCCATTATTAGTAAATAAATTAGGTTCGGTGAATGCGAAAAATAAATAAACTTTTTAACAAATCACGAGGTACACGTAGAAGATTTAGGTTATCAATAAATGCTCGCGGAAAACTACGTTCTGTCAAATAATGACACCGAACTTCAGACCAGTAACTTAACATCTACATGCATTATACTTACAGTATTTATTATGGCACTGCGTATTGTTGACAAAGTATTTGCATCAAAATCAAAGTATTATTTTGATGGCGACAAGTTTTATTGAGTTTTTAAACAAAATCGCAATAATTTCACAGTAACAACAATGTTCACAAAATCACTAACAGCAACCTGTAACTAACTTCACGATTCACATCGATCCAATGATACCACATCAAAATATTTAAATCGGCGGCAATAAAAGACAAAACGCATAAAAACAAGTGTAGGGATACCTAGAATTTGATATTATTTTTCATCTGCATGAAATCGAACAGTTTTGTATCAAGTTAACTGCTTGTCTATCTTTCTCATATAGGTACACAGACTATTCGATCACAGTCGATTAGCAGCAGCAGATGAGCATATCCAATTATATTAGTCTATGTATCCAATTTTGATAAAGTTTACAATAATAATACAAATTATAAGTATATGTAAAGGTAACGGATATAAACTTATGACATGTGTACAAGTTTTTTGCTCAGATGAAGTAAAATCATTCTTTTTGTTCGTCTGAGGTTTTGTGTAAACAAATATATTTTATACTAAATACTTTGATGATTTGTTGATTTCTGCTCGACATTCGCTTACACCCTCGCTATACTCCCCGGGTAGGCTAAATAATTTTATCAATTCTACGAGTCGGAGGTGTATTTCATGAAAATCGAGTTTTCAACTGAGAACCGCAATAGGCCTACTGCTGCTATTCGGTCAATTTAATGTACTGCTTGTACTTCTACAGCACTATTTAGCAAGTCAGAGACAATAAAATGTATACCTAGTTTATAGCTATGGTTTATAGGTAATCTGTGAATAAAATTGACATGTCATTTTATGTCAATCTAAACAAAATGTCACCGCCGTTCAACTAAATCGAAGTTGTATTTTTTTTATCAAATAAACATCTTTCACCAAGTCTAAAGTTTAAACGATTTATCGTGATGTGTTAATAATATTTAATTCACGAGTAGGGTTATCGTAAGTTTAGTTGGGCTGTCTGAGCTTTACAATAAAGATATTCGCAGTGCTACATTGTGTTGTTTCATAAGAATATTTTCGATAATTAAAACTGCCCCGATGCCTGTGCGCATTAAACACCGAAAGACAACATGTATGACATGTTGTCAGAGTTTCAAGTATCAGAATTCGACTCAGTTGTAGACATATTCAAGTTGACTCCTGGTGACCCGTTAGATACGTTCGGTGAGATGTGGTATCCCGTGTTTCTGTGGTCTTTATTTTCATCAGTGTTTGTGCATACTTGTGCGGCGCTCGTCGCCTTTGGTACTTTACGAAAACATAAATATGGAAAGTTCTTCCCAGTCTTGTTGATTGTTATGGGTGTTGTGTGTCCAGTGACTTCTGGTGTAGCAACGAGTGCTGCTGTCGCGTTTATATATCGAGCTGCTGAGCTTACTATGCCCCCTATACATGCAATGATATGGGGTATTGGACAAACAGTGCTGGGAGCTGGTATGGGTTTCACAAGAATTTTGGCCACTTTGTAATGATAATGTTTATAATTAGCAAATTACACTGTGTATTTATGAATAATATAATTATAAATCAAATAAAATCTGAGTCAATTAACATAGGATTATTGTTATGTGAAAGTAGTGTAAGGAAAGGTGCTGGATGTTGATGCATTATTTCCATGTAATAGTTAAAAACTTACATGTTATTGTATACTTTCTTATGTATGGTAATACTCACTAGATACCTTCTATATCTGCTGTAAATACAAATTCCTTGTGTAGCAGCATAAAATACACAATGTGCTTAATTTTTTTTATCAGAACTAGTACTTTCACTGTATTAGAAATAAAATGTAATAAGTAATGGAATAGAGTGAATAATATAAATGTATTTATTAATTGAAATTGTTTAATATTGTAAATATGTGCCTACCTAATTATAACGACTGAAGTTTCACAAAATCATACAGCTAGAATTAGTTTTTTTACTTATATGTGAAAACAAATAAATCATAGCATCATTGCAATATTCAATATTTACACTAAGTTGGTGTAGAAGCTTGTGGTTACAATAACTTATACACAACATAAAATTGTATAATCAAATTTCTAAGCAATACAATTTATTCTAGTTTCATTGTTCAATGAGACCTTGTCAGTGCCTAGATTGTTAATATACATGTAACTGTGCTATCTTTAACACATTGACTGCTGGCCTAAGATTCGTAGACGGCCTTTTGCTATGCGGCCAGTACGCATAGCCTGCGTGTATCCGCACCCGCAGAGCGTGCCCAGCCTCTCGTGCTTAACGACACGCAACGCGCGTGCAGGTCGAGCGTGTGTCTGTGCTGACGCGACACGCGACGTACGAGTTGCTATACAAAAAAAACACACATGAGTGGTCGTCAGCACATGTGTGGTATGGGTATGATTCACGCGTCGCGTGTTTCGGCAGCACGCTTGTATATTTTTCCCTAAACACGACTATTGTGGGCTAGCCGCATCGCAGGATCCGATACTTGGGATACACCATATACGTTTCCAGCAATCAATGTGTTAAACTCTGCCATAAAAAGATAAAACATTATTTGTTGTAACTTGATTAACCACTTCTATGGCAGAAACAATACAATTGCTGTATCTCCAGCATCACTTCTGCTATACAATTGGTTACATTGGCATTGTAAATAAGGCCATACAAACATACAATTTGGGTTTATTTTGCTTCAATGTCCTCATATTTAGTATGTAAGATGTTCTAATTGATTTTGAGCTTTAAGCTTGATATTTATTGGATCAAAGGACATCATGTGGTAAACTAATCTCAAATTAGATAGCCTGAAATTTGAGCAGATTATTATTCTATAGTTGATTGAGACTATACTGTAATCATTTCTATCTCTATGTAAATAGATCATCTAGCTGTTAGTCCAGCAGCTGATTTTGAGTGTTGATAATAGCTAAAGTGATATTACCCTGTAAATTTCCGTTGCTAATACAAAATCATTCCATGTACAAATTATATTTTAGCAATGATATCATTAAATTAAAATATGATATGCCTATAATGAAATGTATATTTATGACATAAATTGCTCATATGTTTGATTAGGCATATTAGGCCCACCGACACTACTTTTTCCTGTACCTACAAAATAATTATTATAACACTCTGTTTTGCACAAATTTGTCACCCATATTTTAAATAATTGTGTATGGATTTTATTAATTTTTAAATACTGCTACTTTATGATCATTTAAATGGAGAAGGCAATATATTTTTAGTTATTAAGCATCTTAGTAATGTAGAATATTTACTTTGGGTGTAACTCCATTGTAAACTTTGTACTTATGTGCATGTACATAATACCAATGTATACAATTTTTCTATTCTATAATTCACTTGTGGGTAGACACATATGTCATGGGAAGTTGTCAACTGAAATACAAAATATTGATACTAAGAAATAATTACTAGCATGGTGGAATCACATCAAATTAAGTTTTTGAAAATTCAATTCCTATAATAAATTATTTCTTAAGCCTTAATTTTACAGCAATGGATAGAAAATGTGTTATCAAAATGTTTTAACACTTATCATGGGGATGCTAAATTATAAAATTGTTATAATAGTATTACCTGCCACTGGTTTAAACTTCCATTTAATTATTTATTAAGTACATGACATGCAGAACTTATCATAATTTTCTATAAAATAGAAATTAATAATATTAATATTCATTATTGGTTCAATATAGTATTATGTGAATAAATTAAATAGTTAATATGATATAATGTTATTTTCTGCTGAGATTTTGTTTGATATTAGCTTCAGATTGGGAAGTATTGCTGTGATACACATGTTTGTTTAAAGCTGCCATGAAAAGAAAGAAACCACATATTGTGCTTCAGGAAATATAAATGATTACTATTACTTGCATACATACTTCTGAACTCTGCATAAAATTGTCTGCTTCAACAAGACTGTTTGGTTTTGCATGCTTACTAAAGTTGACTGATATCTTCAAAAGCGCTTCACCCACTTTGATGGTAGTTGAGCTGTAATTAACTGAATTTTAGGTTGGGAAGTAGTAATTTTTTCAAACACACATTCAATAGTAGTAATTAATGGTATCAAATATGTGTTGCTAGCTTTTTGTGATGGTTTGCATCCTGAATCCTGTCCTACAAATATTTTTTCATTGCTACAGCTGCCTTAAGCTTGTATAGTATTTGAAATTTGTATAAAAAGTATATCATATAATCATTGTACAAGATGCTATCAAATGTAGGTGCAAAAATATTTATAATCTAAAAGCTAGTGTGATTATGTTGTATATAGGTGTATTGTAGAGGAATATCGGGAAATGATGCCATTTTCCATATTAAATATTTATCCAAAGGAAATAAAAGTTTTGGATATTCTATCTTCTTTTAATTGCATACCTTTTGTCAAGCCATAACCAATACATACATCAAATACAATAATTTAAACTTCATATATTAAACATATTTAACTTGGGGCCCATTATTTCATATCAAGACACTACAATACAATAGAATATTCTCTACATTTTCACAATATATTAATATTTAAAGAAACAATTTTTGCTGAACATTTCATATTCTTGACAATAAAGGCACTCGCTAAACAATAAATACAAAATTTTCTAAGTTAACATGATAATAACTGTAATGCACTAACATACACATTCATAGTATAACTTTAACCCTGTAATTGTGTTGCAACTAGGTACATTAAATTAAATGCATTAAACAATTGTGCATTGCAATTTCAATCCACATTATGTAGATTTTTATTGCCTAACTCCTCCAATATACTTCTGATAAAAAAATTGTGGGTTCCAAACAGTTTTACTTTCTCTGGGACTCATGTCATGATATCATGTCAAAACTTGTCTTCAATGGTTACTGCTGCTGAGCCTGGCTGCACAGGTAACACAGTATCACAGCAGTGGGAATGTATGCAAAACTAGTCCCATAAATATACTCATATAGTCCCGCTGTGTGTGTATTTTGTAAAACTTTTATGAACCCTGTGATAGCGGGAACTGTCATCATCTTCCTCATGACTTGCCTCGTGAATCTCTTCCAATGTAAGAGGCAGCACATAGTCCTGATTTGTCAATGTTTCCTGAAATCAAACAAAATGAATATTAGGTGTTTAAATGGCATCAAAATCTCCTACCACAATGAAGGTTATTTTTTAAATCAACCCACCTCATGAATTTCAGATTCTCTCCTACTCAACCTATTAATACTATCTTGTAAAGACTTTGTTTCTGAAGTAGCATCTTGCAATGCTAATTTCAACTCTATTATCTCTTTTCTAGCATTTGACAATAACTTCTCAGTGGTCAGCAAATTTTCTTTCAACTCATCTCTCTCGGCATGTAATTTAGATTTACAATTTGTAAGACTTTTGATTCTATTTTCATAGAGTTTCAATTCTGAGTCCACCTCACCCATTCCTCTCATTGTATTGGAATGTTCTGATTGTAAATTATTACACATCTGTTTCAAATATGAAACATTTTGTTCTAAAATAGCTTTCTCTTCTGTCATTAATTTAACTTCACTCTCTAATGCACTTATTTTGCAAGTCATAGCTGCAATCCTAGAAGCCTGTGATTCAATGATGTTTTCTTTGTCTATTAATTTTTCCTCTAAACTTTGTATCTTGCTAACATATGTTTGCAACTGTACAGATTTAGATGCTGATTCACTCTCCAAGGAATGATTGGTATTCTCCAAAATGTTTGCTTCCACAGACAGACTTGCAAAATGTTCTAGCATATCAGATCTTTCAGCCTCCTTCTGTGATAATAACTCTTCAATTCTTCTTATCTCTGCTACATAATGCTGCAGTTGTTGTTTTAGAGATTCAACTTCTTTCCTTGACTTATCATACTCAATCCTTGTAACTTTTAATGTACCATTAGCATCAGCTAAACTGTTTTGTAAGTGCTTATTTTCTATTATGGCAGTGTCAAGTTGTTGAGTAAGTCTTAAAATTTCACCATTTAAGAAACCTATCTGGGTCTCATGGTCTGCTAGCTTGTGTTCAGTGACTTTATTCACAGTCAATTTTCTCTTTAATTCTAGTATTTCGTTTTGCAATTTACTTATTTCATATGATTGAGATTTCAGTTTTTGTTCTAGCATGCTTATATTTTCAGTCTTATTGTCTAGCTCAATTACCAGTTTATCTCTTTCTTGGTCAACTTTTCTGATATTATCTATCAAATTAGATTTTTCATTTCTTAAACTTGCTATTTCAGATTGTAGGTCTCTATTCTTTCTTTCTAAAGTATCAATTGTATCTTTAGAGAGACTGACTTTCTTTTGTACACCTAGTAATTCATTTTGTAGTTCATTGCTGCTTCTTTCTGTTTCTAACTGAATATTCTTAATTTGACTTGAAAGAGTTTTCTCCCTAATTACATCTGATTGCATTTTTTTCAACTGTTCTCTTAAAAACACACATTCCTCCTTAAGATGTTCTGTAGAAGCCTTCCCATTTCTATTAGTCATTTTATATGAACGGTTTTCCTCCTCCAACTGTTCAATTTCTTTCTGTTTAAATATTAAGTCCCTTTTATATTTTTCCGACAACTCTAAAGCTTCTTTATATCTTTGATTATACTCATGTTTATCCTTCTTCAACAACTGTATTTCATTAGTTAAGTCAGATATTTTATCTTTGAGTTTTTGATTATCATTTTTCAGATATTCGTCCCTATTACTAGGTCTCACAGAATTTATATTTTTATACTGACTCAGTTGCTGACTTAGGGCAATATTTTCTTTTGATAGCTCAGCATTTTCTACATTTAATTGACTTATGACATCTTTATAATTTTGTTTGTTACCCTCCTGAAAATAACTTGATCTCATTTTCAATTCATCATTTTCTTTCTTCAACATCAAAATCTTTTGTTCACTTTCACATAGTCTTGTATGCAAGTCTCTCATAAATTCATTTTCATGATGATTTGTAACTTTGGGGCTATCCTTGTCTTTGCATTTAGACATATGTTTATTAAAACTATTCATTATTTCTGTCATTTTCTCTTGCACAGTCATCATGTGGACTTCATATTTTTTTCTCTCATTTTCAAACAAATTCTGTAGCTCGGTTTTTGTTGGATACTTCAATTTATCATAACCAATATCATCTCGAATATCAATTCTTCTACTCATTTGTGACAATGTTAAAATTTTGTCTTGTAAACTTTTATTCAAATCTACTAAATCTTTAATTTCTTTATGTAAAGCATCATTCTCTTTCAGAGCAGATGATAATGAATCCTGCAGTTTACTTGTTTGTGGAGAGTTTATATTTGATCGCTGGCTTGAAAGTTGTTTTTCGAATTCTGAATTTTTCATGATCAAGCCTTCAATCCTAGTTTGTAAAAAATTTACCTCATTAGACATAGCAGCTAATTTTTTATTACAATCTTCTTCCACTTTTAATGCCAATGTATCAACCTTTTGTAATTCTTCCTGTAAATTTTTATTCTTATCTGCAAGATTGAGTGCTCTTAGCATGGCTTCATGTTGTTTAGCCATACTATTTTCTATTTCTTTTTTCAAATTGTCATTAGCAGTTTCTAATTCATATATCTCTTTCATCAATTTTTGGACCCTTTCACTGGAACTTACATTGCAGCAGTCCTTACTAATAGCAGCTAATGGTCTGCCACCTTCTAATAGCATGTTTAGTCTTATGATTTCATTGTCTCTATGTTCAATCTGATCTCTCAATAACACAATTTCATCACAGTAGGCTTCATTCTTTTCTTCTAATAAATGAATCTTATTAGTCAGTTCTGTTAGATCTTTGCCATGAACAGCAGTTTGTCTCTCATTGCACATGCATAATTTTGTTATATTTGTGTTATTCTCACAATCTTTTTTCTTGCTCTTGTTCCGGGAGCTCAGGGTATTTGCACACAATCCTCTTAAGCTTAACTCTCTAATATCATGTTGTAATTTACTAATAGTTGTATCTTTCTTCACAAGTTCTTCTGCCAAACTTTTATTCTTTCTTCTGCTTTCTTTTGTAATTTTAAGATTCTCTTCCCTTAATTTCATAATCTCTTTGTGGAGCTGATTATTCTCTTGAATTAATTTAGCATTATCGCACTTGTACGGTTCCGCTTCCATCATCAGCGAATCGCGCTGCATAAGTGCTTCCTTTGATAGGTCCATATAATGCTGAAGGCTTCGAGTTGTTTGTAATAAATCTGCCAACACACATTCTACCAAAGGGACAGCCTCTACTGGTAAATTATTGTTATAGCCTAGGTCCTCCAGCTTGCGCTTTAGCGTAAAATACGGATCACCCATAGTTGTTCTTTAAATCACCCGAACATGAAAATTTGAAGTTTTATTTAGGCTTACAGACACATTGTTAGATTTAGTTACATGAATATTAAGGCAAGATAAGTCCTACATGTATTTACTAACATATTTAGCCCTCCGTTACGACTATTTACTACAACCACAAACAACTCAAATTCAATCAACTTGTTTTGATTTTGACGGTTATGACATACGTCACATAAACTATTATTGCCAGCAGCATAATAAATAACAAGTTAACAACTTGTTATAATTTATAAAGAATCAGAACGTTTAATCGTAGAAAATACCTCTCAGATTAAAATGGTAGTTATTTTGATTTTTGCTTGATCTAAGTTGCATTTGCATATTCAACACAGACGTCATCATCATCACACACGCACACCCACACACACTCAAAATGCAAGGTTAATTTAAATTTAAATGTGCTAAAGGCAAATATTATGCTTAAATTAGTTTATTACTTTTTATTTGTTAAATTTAATTCTTTACTATTGTTGTATATTGTAGTGTCTCAGTAATTATGTAAGTTGTTTAACCGTGTCATCGGAAGGATGCTGGTACTTATAAGGCTCAGGTTTTCCTATTTTAAGTACCAGCCGCACATACATAGTAGCAACTTCATGTGTTGATAATATAAATGTGTCTCATAATTGTAGTAACTTGTGAAACAATAATAAATTTATCATTACCATCTCAGCGTTATCCCAATTTTGTCCCGGACTCCGCTTACTAGTCTAATAGCGATATTCTATGGTTTAGATCAGTATCAGTTTATTTTAGGGTACTGACTCCCCGTAACGACTATCAAAGATCTTATTTTAAATTGTCTTTCGGGATTTATACCACGTACCTTTGTTTGGAGTAACCGATATTTCGGCACTGTTGCAAGCGCCATGTTCACGGATGTACTGTACAGTGCCGAAATATCGGTTACTCCAAACAAAGGTGTACCTACATGGTATAAATCCCGAAAGACAATAAAATTTAAAATAAGTTTAAATGACTACGTAAGTTTAAATTCCTATATCAAAGATCTTCATTACAGCCGGGATCGACGGCTTAACGTGCTCTCCGAGGCACGGGGCAAGCGATAATTAACAATTTAATACGCACCTTCGAAAAGTCATCGGTGCGCGCCGTGGATTCGAACCCGATACCCTCTGCATTGCAGTTCGTTGGTATCTCCACTAGGATATCGCTGCCTTGAGTACCAACTTATGAACCTACATAATTATGTTACACAATAAATATTTTTGAATTTGTATATTTTTCACTGAAATATTACTTGTGCATTTAATATACATCTACCAGGTGTCCAGAGATAGTATACTGTATAACCGAAAAAATAAATTACTTATATGGGCCCTTATTACAAAAAAGAAAACAGAATCTTATTATAGGTTTAATCCTTCATTGAAAATTAAAAAAAAAAGAAACATTTGGAAAGGTACTTAGTTATTTATTTTAATGCAGCATTTGTACGTACCAACACGATTTTTAGTGATAATGATAACAGTTTTACAAGATTGTGTCTATTATATGTTGAGAATAAGACTTTTCATGATATGGTCGCATTTCATAAAAAGTCTTAATATCCATTGGCCATTTCATAATGTGCCCATTTTACGATATGGCCAAACATAAATTATATGATCAATGTTAATGGGCCATTTCATGAAATGCTCCAATCAATGATATGGGCAATCTTACGATAAGGTCACGACATAAATATATTCAATTTTATTCAGGTCAGGCTAGGTATAAACTTTGACTAATAAGGTAATAAGTCCATGTTTTCTAATGAGGCGGTATATGTCTGTGTTATTGTGAAATATAAATATTTGTGAACGCTCCTCTTATGCTTGTCATCGTCATTGTGATTGTCAGTGTCATTAATGTCAGTCACCAGTAGTGACACCTACTGTTTCTTTCTTACGTTGCGTTGTATTGTTATTTTGTTCAATTTTTTGTGGAATATAAATATATTCCTCTTAAAAAACATTGAATGAATTGGCAAAAACGTGTAAACATAAAAGCTCCTTATTCATATAAATTATATGTGGAATGTGAATAGTGTTTCTTGGCGATATGAATCCTTATAAGGATATTGAAGAAAATTCTTTCACTGCTTCACCCCATTTATCTTACGAGGACATCGCTACGAAATTGCTGAAAGATCATTACTTCCTGTCAGCCTTGGAGCTGCATACGGAACTTGTGGAGAGTGGTAAAGAACTACCGCAGTTGAGAGAATTCTTCTCAAATCCCGGAAATTTTGAGCAACATGTTTCTAGGGCATCGGAATTCTCATCCATGCGTAAGTTTGTTTATTTATCACGCATTCTTAGATTATTGCATATATTTTGTTATTAAGTGAGCATATTTTTAGTCCTTGAATACCAGCTGGCCTTATAAGCCAGAAGTACTTATAAATAATAAGTAATAACATAATAAAATAATTTTGTTTACATTAGACACACCTGTGTTGAATAAACACTTGCTCTATATTATGCATATTGCACCAACATGCATCAGAAAATGATTAATTACTTACTAAGGTTCTGAAGTATCTTATTAAATTAATTATGGAATAGGTATTTAGAGAAAAGTAAATTGTTCTATAATTGTATAGTTTTTTATTTCTGCTTTGTTATACTAGATATTATAAATACATCAATTAGTTAAGTTACATAATCTTCTTTAATAGTTGAAGTTATGAAATACTTTGCAGAAGTCAGACAAATAAAAAAACACAGCATGAAGAAATAATTGGGTTGGGTTTAGAAACGTGCTGCCTCGATAGACGAAAAGTGAGGATATTAGGGGGTTCTAGGGGGTCTTCTCATACCTATGCAACATGATTTTCTTGCCGGAAACGCCGTTTTATAAAAAAAAAATACGACAAAATTCTTAATTTTTAGGTTAGGTTAGTGTAGTAGGACACTTTTTTTAACGCAAATTTGGAAAAAGGAAATATAACAAAGGTAAATATACCCTTATTATTTATAATTTGACTTATTATGCGACAGGACTTAGTCTCAGAACCGACACGGGGCACCCCGACCCCACGTAGTGTTGTGGTCCCTACCCCTAGAGTGTTTTTTATAAATGCGGGAGCCAGAAGCTTGAGGGAGGTCCTGAGTGTCGCTACACCACACTCAACCTTCGCATCGCTACGGAGGTCGGCGACTCGCTTCGCTCGCCACCTCCCCCCTTCGCTCTGCTCGGCCTCGTGTGGCTTGCGCCACTCAGGACCTCCCTCAAGCTTTTGGCGGGAGCACACCCGGAGTCAGACTCAGTTCACAGTACAAAACACACACAGAACTTAAAAATAGTGCCTACTACACTAACCTAACCTAAAACTTAAGAATTTTGTCGTAGTTTTTTTTATAAAACGGCGTTTCCGGCAAGAAAATCGTGTTGCATAGGTATGAGAAGACCCCCTAGAACCCCCTAATATCCTCACTTTTTGTCTATCGAGGCAGCACGTTTCTAAACTTTAACCAAATAATTAAATAATAACCATATAAACATTTGTTTAAATACTCTAAATCTATATATATAAAAGAAAGTCATGTTAGTTACACTATTTATACACGGCTCTTCAAGAACCGCTGAACCGCTTTGGCTGAAAATGTGTGAGGGGTAGATTAGAGCCAGGAAAAACACATAGGAAACAATTAGTTGCAAAAATTTGACTCGGAGGGATTGTAGGGAGGGTCGAAGTTTGTAGGGACAAATCTACCTATTGAAAGAAACAATGCACGCGCAGGAAAAGTACCAGGGTGGGAGCATAAAGCTAGAGACATTTTTTATTTTCTTTTATTAAACTTCCTGCAGCTTTAAAATATCTTCTCATTGTAGCTTAGGATATTGAAAAGTATTGAAAGAAACAATGCATCTGCAGGAAAAGTACCAGGGGAGCATAAAGCTACAGAAATCTTGCAGCTTTAAAATACATATCTCATTGTAGCTTAGGATATTGAAAAGTACCAGGGTCAAAATAAATTAACAATAAAGAATCAATATTTTTTTTATTTGTATTTCCTATAAAAAAAAAAGAACTTAATAAAATCCAAGATCTGCTTATGGATTGCCTCTAAGGTGGAACAGAGTTGGCTGGGTCAGCTAGTTAATAAATAAAAAAGTATATACTTATTGCCTATTACTTCTTTTCATGCAAAGAATACTTTTTTTTTGGTTATAGACTCACGCCTGTATCCCCGAAGGGGTAGGCAGTGGTGTAATATTACACCCACATTTCACCATGAATTTTTGGTCCCACGTAATAGGGGGCGAGCCTATTGCCATACCGGGCACATTGACAGACTCCGTGCTGCTACTGAGAATTTCCTAACGGAAACGGAAAAACCCAATAACACTTTTGCCCGACCTGGGAATCGAACCCGAGATCTCCCAATCCCACGGGCACATTTATGTTGCGAGACCAATGAGGCAGTCTACTTTCTTTATATGCTTTTATATTAAACTTAACCTACTGTAAACAATAGTATCAGGCAAATATTTTAGATGGAGTATTTTACTTATAGAGATATTCCACATTAGCATAGTAGTTTACATTAGCCTGACTGACACTGCGTCAAACACAGTGGTGTGTTGTGGGTTTCTATTGGGCATGAGGCAACACTTTGTGTGATCCATAAATTGTTGTTTTGATTCTAGGCATTCATTTTGTCTGTTGGTTGTATGGTTGTAAAGTCCCCTGGGATTTATTCCTAGTAGATATGTTTAAAAATAAAAGTGGCTTTTACTTTGGCCAGGGTTTCGTAAACTTGATTATGCTCAAGCCTGGTTATTTCAATGTTTCTTCATTGCAACAAACCAAAAAAATTTTAACATCATAGTTTATTCAAATTTGTGTGTATGTATGATGGTGAAGAGGTCTTTGCCCAGCAGTGGGACACTTCAATTGGCTTATAAAAAAAAAGTGTATTCAAATAAGTTTACAAGAGAAGAGCAGAGAGCCTTTAGGAGCAGAAGGTGCTGTGACCCAGTATTTTATTTCCCTCAACTGGAAGTTGGAACCGGGTTGCGATGCACATTTTCAGAAACACTGACTTAGACAAGTGGTTCCCAAAGTTGTCTGACCTCTGACCTGTCAAACAAAAATTCCAATCTTGTCTCAAACCCACTAGTGGGTTACGAGTTTGGGAAATGCTGACTTAGACCAGAATGTAATAAATTTCACAGACCGAACTCCAAGTCAAGCTACTCTTGACTCATTGGATACGGCAAGGTATTCCGAAGACGGTGGAGGGGATCGTGGCGGCAGTGGGGGCGATGTTGCCGTGCTCGAGTTCGAGCTGCGGAAAGCTAGAGAAACAATTAATGCATTGAGGGCAAATCTTACACAATTTGCAGGTAATTGTTAATTACATGGCTCTTCGTTTACATAACATAAGTACTTATTATGTTAGTTGTTTACTTGATGATATAATAAAAAAGTAGTTTTAATAAAACATATTTAGGATGGTGAATGTCACCTCTATGTAGTGAATAATTTTAAGAAACTGGTTTAGTGTACAATACTGTCTTTTATTCTATCGGACAGCGTAAACATCTGTGCTTTTGTTTTTTGGTTCTTGTTATCTAGTTACAAATAGAGAGAAACATAATATCATAATATGTATGAAGTTATTTGTACATACATAAACATTGTTTTGACATCCATGTGATTCATGAGTGTCACTTTGTAATCTAAGTTAAAATGAAACAAACAGCTTTGAATTTGAATATAAATTTTGTATGTATACTTTGTTAGGCTACTACCTTTTGTTAAATGATGTTAACAAAATAATCAACTACCCTTTGCCCGCGATGACAAAACACACATCACTGGTAAAAACAACATTTATAAAGATCCATTTGTTACTTTTTGAGTTCAAGACATTCATATTTATACAGACCAATTTAATAATGTTTATACATTTGTTATTGCCATGCTAAAGTGGCAATGGGCAGGGCACATCACTCAAAGAACTAATGGCTGTTGGGGCAGAAAGGTTCTGGAGTACCAGCCACATACCGAATGCTGCAACAGGGTAAGGTAGGTTCGCACAGTGGAACGACGATCTTGTTAACACTTTGACTGCTGGCCTAAGATTCGTAGACGGCCTTTTGCTAGTGCCTAGCCTCTTGTGCTTAACGGCACGCAACGCGCGTGCAGGTCGAGCGTGTGTCTATGCTGGCGCGACACGCGACATACGAGTTGCTACACAAAAAAAACACACGAGTGTTCGTCAGCACATGTGTGGTATGGGTATGATTCACGCGTCGCGTGTTTCGGCAGCACGTTTGTATATTTTTCCCTAAACACGACTATGTTGGGCTAGCCGCATCGCAAGCTCCGACACTTGGGACACACCATATAAGTTTCCAGCAGTCAATGTGTTAAGATTGCAGGCGGCAGTTGGATGCGGACGGCTCAAGATCAATATTTCTGGAGAGCCCTGGCCTATGCCCAGCAGCGGACGTCTTTAGGCTAAAATTATGATGATAAATGTGTTGAATTTATAAAACAAGGCCTGACTCAATCATTATCGTTCTTTTTAGATGGCGAATCGACATTAGATAAGAATACTAAAGATATAAGTGATCAGCGCTCTCTAAAACCTCACGAAAAGAGGGCTCTCAACTTTCTCATAAATGAGTATCTGTTACTTCAAGACTACAAGCTAACGTCTATTACATTTTCTGATGAAAATCCAGATCAGGTAAGTAAGCAAATACATACTTAACTGTTTTTCACTTAAACATAACTTCACACCTTTATCCCGGAAGAGATAGGTAGAGGTGTATTACACACCCACACTCCGCCAGACAGGTGTATATTTCGATCCCAATGTAATAGGGAGCGAGCCTATTGCCATCTATTGCGCACATTAATATTTAACATTTTAATGCACACCGAGGTACCTGGGGATCGAAACCGAGGCCGTCGTCTCTTTTTTGTTTTTCGTTTGTTGCTATAATCCGTTCTTGCGGGTCTTCGAGACTCGACATGCTTCTATTTTTGTCGTTGCGAATAGTATTTGGTAGGCCATGGTGAGAGTCACACTTTGCAGTTTTTTTTTCGTCAAAATTCATAACTAACCTTAAGTATTCAGAGTAGAACGAACGGCTGCGTTCTCTTCGTCTCTCGATTGACACCATCGATATTTTATGGTCCTTCGTCCAAAGTTGAATTAAGAGCATGATGAGGAGAGAGACTAGCAGACTAGGACGCAGAGGGTCTTGGGTTTAAATCCACGACGCGTACCACTTCTTTTAGAAGTTAATGCGTGTTGAATTGTTAATCTTTGCACGGCGAAGCAAAGCATCGTGAGAAGACCTGCTTGACTGAGAGTTCCGTAATGTTCTTGAAAGACATGTGATGTTTTTTTCTAACCCTCACTTCTCCAGCAGGGTGAAACATGGTCTTACCCTGATCAAAAGAGGCCCGTGCCCAGCAGTATGACAGTTTATATACAGGGTTGATGATGACGATGCAGGGAGAGTTTGGTATAGCATGCATCCTCTCTCCCAGAAATAACACCATCGAATAGATTTTTTTTTATAGTCTCACAGTAGTCGGGATACAGGATCCCCGAAGAGGTAGGCAGAGGTGTAAATATTACACCCACATTTCGCCATGAATTTTTAGGTCCCACGTAATAAGGGGTGAGCCTATTGCCGTTACCGGGCACATCACCAGATTCCGGGCTGCTACTGAGTATTCGGAAAAACCCAGTAACACTTTTGCCCGACCCGGGAATCGAACCCGAGACCTCCGATCAGCAGTCGCATACGCTATCCACTGGACCACGGAGGCATCATCCCATCGAATAGTACCTACGTTTCTTTATACCCCCAAGTCGCAGATTTTAAGTGATCTGGCTAATACAAATCGCGGATGAATACGTGCTTCTGCTAATAAAGCTAATTTAACTGGGTTTTACCATAATGCTATAATGTTTGGGATGGACGTATCTGTAATCTGAGATCCACTGATAGCTTTAATTGGCTGCACATGTTTTTGTACACTCGTTGAAATATACAGACATTTGTATTGCCCTGCTATTTAGGTCACTCTATGCAGAAGTGTACATAATACGGCCGCGTTATCCCAGGATTAGAGACAATAATGACTTATTTATCAGGGGTTAATGACACAGAATGTTATCTTAACAGTTACGACTAACACTTTGTGCCACAATATATTATTGCAAGATCGTGCTGTTACCAATAAACACCGACTTCAAATTACACTGATCAAACTTGGAGGAGAACAAATTTAAAATTGGGATGTCCTTTAAAGCAAAAATATTTTTTTCGAAATATGTTAATAAACGTCCAGTGTAGTTTGTGGAGATAAATTAGCAGTCGCTCTGTTTCCCAATCGTTCACTTATGGTTTCATAAATTGCATGGCAATCTAAGCACGTTAAACCTTCCGCGTCGCCGGGAAAAATATATTTTTCGAAATCGGTTAATAAGCGTCCAGTGTAGTCTGTAGAGATAAATTTTCAGTCGCTCTGTTTCCCAATCGTTCACTTATGGTTTCATAAATTGCATGGCAATCTAAGCACGTTAAACCTTCCGCGTCGCCGGGAAAAATATATTTTTCGAAATCGGTTAATAAGCGTCCAGTGTAGCCTGTAGAGATAAATTTTCAGTCGCTCTGTTTCCCAATCGTTCACTTATAGTTTCATAAATTGCATGGCATTCTTAGCACGTTAACCCTTGATTTACCCGGTGGCTTCATACATAGGTACACAATTTACCCGGTGGAGTCCCCAGGACTCTCGGATATGTAATCGTAAATTTAATATGAAATAAAAACTTTTTAAAAAGAAAACTAGTAAGATTTGTATATAATTTATTAAGTTTTACAATGAGATAGGTTTTCACTTAAAATTATGGAATCACAGCCTTTCATTGAGGAACTTCTAAGATATGGCAATTTTTATCACAAAATTACGAGACCTAACTTTAAGTCTCTACATTTCAAAAACAAAACAGGTTTATAAAATATTTTTTAAGGAATATAATAATAACATATTCAATTTATGAATAAAACAAAAAACAACATGGTTTGACCAAAAAATAAAAACGTGCAAGACCTTCTATTCACGGTTGGTTACATAGTCATTTCGTCCTTCTTTTTGGACAGCTAAGGCACTCAGGCTAAACACAAATAAGGAAAATATACGCAGTCTTGCCCTGAACAATCTGAAACTGAGTTGTGGTCAGAAAACCGACATACATTCTTGGATTCGAACACTAACTCATCTGGTTCTAGTTTTCTTGGCTGATTCAACACACATTTTGTTGATCCTTATCATCCGCGTTTGCGTCCCTCAACTGTTCGAGCCATTTGTTCCACCACAGACGCAGTACCTTCATCAAGGACATTTATTGTACTATTAAATGCCATTATATCAACTGAAAACAGAAAAACTTGCACAATAACAGTACCGTAAATACATCAAAACTATAACATTAATACCCCGGTGGAGTCCCACGGACTCCAGTAGCCTGTTTACTTACCGATCGGAGCCGCGCACATCGACATTCCGCTCTATTCCGCGTTTGGCACGTCACTGTGTGAAGGTACTGGAACGCACAACTTGTTATTCCAAAAACTAACGGTTTTATTAGCGCTGAAAGTTTTCAAGGAGTCCCAGGGACCTATCGGGTAAATTAAGGGTTAAACCGTCGGTCCTGGCTGCTATGAAGATCTTTGACAGTCGTTACGTGGAATCAGTATCCACAAATAGACTGATACTGGTCTAAACCATGAACTATCGCTATCCCTTTGGGTTGCACAGATCTCTGTGGAAATGTTGGTATTCTATCATATCTGGTTGGACCTGTACGAGGACCGCGGCTCCAAGGCTTGTAACGGGATAACGTAGGACTATGTTGATTATTTTATGAAATTGTAGTTATCAGTTTCTTTATCGAAGGTAACAGCTTGGCTGTTTGTGGGTGTGCATTCCGAAATCCATGCTCTTCACCACAGGTACCTGATATACTTCAGCCCTTATCTGCTTCTTTATAGCTTATCGGCCCTTATAGCAAAACAAATACAGTACAAAACCATCACCAATATACCTATACAAAATCCTTGCGTTATTGACTAACTAACAGACAACGCACAGCGGAAAATACAGTCTACTAGTAGAATAGAAGAAGCGGCAACTTTTCTCATGTACCTATGTTTCTTGGAGAGCGTAGGGGTGCCCAAAGAAGAGATTTTCCGAAAATCTCATGGAATCGGGCAGAAAGGTAAAAATTAATAAAATATACCTACGGTCGTAGCTGCGAGCATCCTCTAGTTTAATAAACTAGACGATACCCGCGATTACACCCGCGTTATCTAAAGCTACTGCTCCGCTCCCGTCGCTCATAGCGTCATGTTATATAGCCTATAGGCTTCCTCGATAAATGGGCTATCTAACTCTGAAATAATTTTTCAAATCGGACCAGTAGTTCCTGAGATTAGCGCGTTCAACCAAACAAACAAACAAACAGACAAACTCTTCAGCTTTTATATATTAGTATAAGATAAATATAAGATTCTGTGTAAATTTTTCAATTTGTAAAATCATCCGCAGTTCAACACTTGTGTAAATGGACTCATTGTTGAAAGCAAACCGATAAAAATACAATTACACATTACATACCTACTTCATTAAAATTACACCTCAGCATCACTCGTGTGTTATTAATTGCATGAGTTAATTATTGTTCGATTGCCTGTAGGTCACGTTAGAGTAATTTATATACATACTTCTTACACTACGTGAGATTTCAAGGATATTTATTGGAAATTCAAACCTATCTGGATTGTACATCTTATAGGTAGACATGTTTACCATAAAATTATCGAGTATTTAGGATTGTAGCTAAACACGTCATGTTGGCAAATAGCTGTTGTGGATTTTGTTGATAGGTACATAGAGGTAGAATAAATAAGTACAAATATAAAATCTAATCTTATACTAATATATAAAGCTGAAGAGTTTGTTTGTTTGGTTGAACGCGCTAATCTCAGGAGCTACTAGGTCCGATTTGAAAAATTATTTCAGTGTTAGATAGCCCGTTTATAGAGCAATGCTATAAGGCTATATAAAATCTACATGATGCTAGGGGCCACGGGAGCCGAACAGTAACCTTAAATAACGCGGGGCGTCTCATCTAGTATCTTATAATTTTCTTCGACGTTATTGGTGGGAATGGTGGGTTACACCAAATAACTAAAAGATGTTGATCAAGCAAAGAAGGAAGATATTATAAATATACAGCCTGCCCTATATCGAGCGTGAAGCAAAACAGAGACGTGCAATAAATACATGTGCTCATACCTACATCGAAGCGCATAAAATAAGCAGATAGGTGGATACTGTAAATTAAAATAAGTACGTGTGAGTGAATAAGTGTTGGCGTGCCGTCTCGTGGTGTTCCTTTCTTCCTTTTTTAGTTGATTTGAGCATATTATGAAGTTTGACGCGAATACAAGATGACTAATGTTCATGAATCAGTTCAGCCGTCATCATTTTAATAATTTTTCTGAGGGTTTTATTTCTGTATTTTAGTTATCTTGCCATACAAATAGAATTTTTTATTTTTTTTTATTTTTTTTTATTTTAGGACCACCAGTGGTTATAACAAGAATTCATTAACATAAAGCAATTAAATCAGTTGATAGTCGCTTGCATAACCTTTAAAGGTAGCCACTGCATGCACAGATGAGTAAGTAATATAAAGAAATGTGTTAACTGATAAGAGAAAAAATAAATAAAAATAAGGCAGGCTGCAAACTCTTAAAGATTACTTTGAGCAACAAATCGTACAATTAAAGCTTATAAAAATGTAATTATAGTAATAATAATAAAAATAATAATAATAGTAAAAAGAATTAAAGAACATAATTCGAGAAAGAAATCGTTAGCGCGTCGCAATCGCATGTGAACAGTGAAACAGATCCACATCTTAAAAGGGGCGCTAAGGCGCTCAAACTCTCCTTACAAGCATATGTTTTTTTGTCAAAGACAAACAAAAGCCTGCATCCGCCTCTGCATCTGAGGATGACATTTCTTGGCTAACTGCCATTTTCACCTTCACTTTGTCCAAGGCCACTCTACACAAGCGATTTCACGGCTAGGCGATGTGGCGGCGAGATATGGCTATGCCAATGCACGCTGATGATATGATGTGCCCGTCTTCTTATTTTTTTTTATAGACTCTCGCCTGTATCCCCGAAGGTGTAGGCAGAGGTTTAATATTACACCCACATTTCGCCATGAATTGTTAGGTCCCACGTAATAGGGGGCGAACCTATTGCCGTTACCGGGCACATCACCAGACTCCGTGCTGCTACTGAGAATTTGGAAAAATCCAATAATACTTTTGCCCGACCCGGGAATCGAACCCGGGACCTCCGATCAGCAGTCGCATGCGCTATCCACTGGACCGCGGAGGCAGTCATTATTTATTGTTTTAATATTCATCATTATTAATGCCTTTATTCCTTGGTCTGAGTGAGTCATTAGTCGATCCATAGTTATGTATGCTTGTAAGCTGATTAAGCTTCGCTTCTTTACCGATTTTTCGGTGTTAGGTTCGAAGCATTTGGATAAAGTAGGTATAGGTATGGCTTTTCCTCATATCACCTGTTTGATGTACGGATTATATGTGACAAAAATCGCTGCCACAGCATGCCTTATCCATATTTTGCAATAGTGTTCCAAAATTCTTAAGTCCAGCCATAAAAAGGAAACGTAAATTTTTGAAGCCCGAGGTTTTTTAAAGCGATCGTGACGCTATGTTACCATATTTTTGTTCCAGGAGTTTGAAGACTGGGACGATGTTGGTCTCAACATGCCAAGGCCAGCTGGACTGGTCTCTTTGTTCAGAGGCAATGCGACCAACATGGCCGTGCCCAAGACAGACGCGTCGACAGAAACAAATTGGTCTTATATAGAGAGCGAGTGTCAAACGGATTTCGAAGAGAGCAATGTATGTGTCAGCTGTCAAACGTCTTTGGATCATGAACCTGATTGGAGTCATGAGGTACAGTATTTTAGGCTTTTAGGATTTTTCTTCCTGAATGTCTTAAGGTTGGTTTTTGCTCAACCAATACCTTGTCTTAGAAGTGGGTATGGCAGGTATCTTAAACAGAATATGTCAAGCAAAATGCTAAATTGAATAACTTATTATAGTAATTCTGATGATTGATTCTTTGAGTGGGTACTTATTCTAAACTAAAGAGACTTTGTAGAGCGGTCTTCCCCATGACTGTAAGAGTAGGTAGTAATAGTACCTAAGTGTTATATTTTACTTTACACTACCCAGCTTTCTCTGTCTACAAACCCTACGGCTTATCTGTATATATATATATATATATATATATATATATATATATATATATATATATATATATATATATATATATATATATATATATATATATATATATATATATATATATATATATATAAAATCCTTGCGTTACTGACTGACTGACAGACAAGCTACAGCCGAAACTACTCGGCGCAAGAAGCTGAAATTTAGCATGTATGTTGCTTGGGGACCGTAGGGGTGCACTAAGACGGGATTTCCCGAAATTCCCATGGGATCGGGCAAAACGGGAAATTCGAAAATATGTGCGCGCGAAGCCGCTGGCGTCGACTAGTATCCAATATAGCTCGAATTTGATGAGTAATGTATCATCCAAGGATGGCGTAGTGGTTGCGCTGATCATTGTAGGTTAGAACTCAGACAACACTGTGCATCACAAAATTTTATTTGAAATCTGGGTGTTCACTGTGTGCGTTGGTCGAATATTTGTATAGTCGCCCTGCAATACATAATTTGTAACTAGTACAGGGCGTTATCTTAAAGTGAAACACGTACATAAACCTTGTCATGTTATAGCTACGCCGTATGAGTATCATAATATAGGTACATAACGAAACTAAAATTATTCAGGCCATGAAACGTTGCGTAGTTTGCCAAACAAACACAACACCGTAAACATTTGAAAGTCAAGGTTACGTATACGATATTTTGTCTGAAGAGTAACAAATGATTTGTGTACTCATTGAAATATGGTTTCTGTTCAAATACTACTCAAAATTTGTATTTATATACATATGGTAACTCTTTGTGTTATTGGCATATTTTAGTTACGGGTCTCGATTTTCTTGAACGTTGCGCAGGAGGGTGTCTTTCAGGGAAATACTAAAAAAAAATATTGGTCTTTGGGAGGACACAGATTCTTTTGAGGGGTAGAGGGGATGAGGCTTTATATTTAGACATTATGAAACCAGTTTAATTAAATTCTCAATTTTTTATGAACGTTGAGAGATAGACGACCTATGCTGGTAAAAATGAGACAACGAAGCAACCTCAGGAGTGATTTGTTTTTCATTCCAATTATTCGTTGCCTATCGCCCTTGTGGATTCACATCTCAAAGCAAAGTTGGCGTATACAGCAGGATACTGCTAGTCAGGTATCTTCCTAGAACTCATACCTTTTCTATATATATCCCATATTCTTCCTCATAAGAGGCGTTAGGTGTTGTCAACCTTTTTACATAGCAATAGGGTGCGTGTTGGTTTCCTCTTTCTTTCACTGATATATTTCGGACATAACAACCAAAGTATACGAGACATCAATTTATTTTACAGCTACTCATCCAAGCCGAAGAGATAGAACTATTGAAACAAAAAGTTATCGCATTAGAGACTGAAAAAATGAACTTCCAAAAACTTTACGATGCTGCCATTGTCAGTTTAAACTCCCTCACAAGTCCAGCTTCCGAGAGTAAAGGACTTGATCTACAAATACCTGAAGATAAACTATTGACAGTCGAAGCAAAAGTGGAACAGAGTTTGGAGGCTAAGCCTTTGACTTGTACTGCCGCGGAGAACCACTATGGAAGCGGGAATTCGACGCATAGTGCAACGCCGGAGCAATTTGAGATGATCGACAGCGAGAAGAATAGTGGAACGTAAGTTTCTTTTTTATTTTAATACATACATACATACACATACATATCGTCACGCCTTTTATCCCCGAAGGGGTAGACAGAGGTGTATTTTTACACCCACTTTTCGTCAGATATACTTTAGTCCCACGTAATAAGGGGCGAGCCTATTGCCGTACCGGGCACATTTCTAGACTCCGTGCTGCTACTGAGAATTTCGTGACAGAAAAACCCAATAACACTGCCCGACCCAGGAATCGAACCCGGGACCTCCCGATCCCACGCGCATATTTATGCCGCGAGACCAACGAGGCAGTCGTATAGGGTTTGATGTCGAGTTTTCCGTCTCTACGCAAAGATGGTATTTGCATCGTGTTATCCCTTAGTCGCCTCTTACGACACCCACGGGAAGAAAGGGGGTGGTGACACTTGTATTCTATGCCGTCAACCACACGGCATAAAGTGGTAGAATTTGTCTGTCTGTCTTAAAAGGCAGCGATAGCTTAGTGATGGTAGCCTATAGGATAGTTTTGAGTTAAAATGGTTCATTCAAAACCAACCGTGCCTTTCAGTTTCAGTGCTATGTTCAGATGAAATCGTTGATTTGCGCTTGCTACGTGGTGGAGGAAAATGGTGCCAAGCGCTGTTTTAGGAGGAGTTCTCCCGTAATATTCTTGAAAGAGTTGTGAAGTGTGCTCACCCGGACTCACATCAGTGGGAATATTAGGCCCAATATTATTTACTTAAAGCCTTCGTGGTGAAAACTCGTAATTTGATTGTCGTTTGGGGACTACATATACTCTAATCTACATACACACAACTTTTTTGTTGTGTCTTAAAATGGAAACCGTCCATTTAAAGTGCTTGAATCTACAGGTCGCATTAAGTTTAGTGTTTAACCTGCACCTTTTCAAATTGTAATCTTAATATATAAAATCCTTGCGTTACTGACTGACTGACAGACACGCTACAGCCGAAACTATTGGGTGCAGGAAGCTGATATTTGGCATGTATATTCCTTGGAAACCGTAGTGGTGCACTAAGAAGGGATTTCCCGAAATTCCCACGGGATCGGCCAAAACGGGTAAATTTAAAAAAATGCAGGCGTAGCTGCTGGCGTCCTCTAGTTTCTTATAATTTTATTATTTCTTAAACAAAACAGGAAATAAAATACTATATAATGCGTGTCGTCTTTTTATTCCACGATGTTTTATTATGTTTGACTCAAAGATACGGGGTCCCGTTATCAAACGCCATACATTGTATGTTAATGAGCACTTTTATATTGGTGCCGTCATGCGTAATGAGTAACCAAAACATTTGGATGAAAGACAGGAACAAATCAACAATTTACTATGCTTTGGATTAGTTTAAGTTTTGGTTTCTTTTCTTTTGGAGGATGACTCGGCAAAATGTATTTGTCTTACTCTTTGTTATTTGCATATTTTGTTCTGAATTTGTTCAGCTGTTTAGCCAATCGATGTGAGCATGAAGTTTTGAGAGGTAATGTCATCGTGCTTCCGTCTTTTACAGTCCACTGTTAGACATAGGCTTCACCCTCCTATTTAGAGTCACAATACCATGGTGTGATTCATCCACTCCTGCATAATACTACGCTTGTCCGAAGGGTTGGTATAGGGTCCGATGTTGAGTTTTCCGTTTATATTCTTCTCGCTGGTCCCAATATTCGATCTATCCAAGGATTTAGCTGTTAGAGATACATATCTGTATATATAAAATCCTTGCGTTACTGACTGACTGACATACACGCTACAGCCAAAACTCTGAGCGCAAGTAGGTGAAATTTGGCATGTATGTTCCTTGAGAGGTGTAGGAGCGCACTAAGAGAGGATTTCTTGAAATTCCTCCCCTAAGGGCGTTAAATAGGTTGTCAGAGTTTGTATGGAACTTTTGATTCCTTCAATGGATTAACTTCAAACTTTGTAATATTGGTTCCCCAATGAAGTAAGTGAACACTAAGCAAGTCTTGGAAATTCTTACCCTAAACAAGGATAAAAAGGGAAGTCAGAATTTTTATGAAACACTTTTAATACTTCAAGGTATCAACTTCATAATTTGGTTATTGGAGACGCAAATGCCATTAGCGAACACAAAGACATTTATTTTGAAAATTATTAATCTAAGAGGGTAGAATCCGTGTGGTGACGGATAAAGAATACGGAATGTCACCACCCCATATCATCCCGTGGGTGTCGTAAAAGCCGACAGAGGGACCTTACTATGCAGAGAACAGCACTGTAAGAGAAGGAAAACTTGAAACAAACCCTATACCAACCCGTTTGGCCAGCGTGGTATAGTAGGCCAATTCCTCCTTTCAAAGGAGAGGCCTAGTCCAGCAGTGGACTGTAAGGGGCTGAAGATGATGATGATGATGATGAAGAGGGTAGATAAGTGGGTCAGACTTTGTTTTAAACCTTTTTTTAGGGTTCCGTAGTCCACAAGGAACCCTTATAGTTTCGTCATGTCCGTCCGTCTGTCCGTCCGCAGCCTAGCTCAAAGACGCCTGGTGCTAGAAAGCTGATATTTGACATGAATATAGACATATGATATTGCAACAAAACTGTAGAATAAAATTTTTGAAAATATTTTTATTAAGGGTATCTCCCCTACATATATAGTGGGGTTCATTTTTTTTTTTGGTTGAGTACCCCATTATGTGGGGTATCATTGGATAGGTTTTAAAAAATATTATTAGCTTGCTCAAATCATTTTTCGATCAAGTGATTTGTCAAATATCAAGCTTTGAAGTGAAAAAAAAATTTATACTCAAGTGTCCCCCCTCTGCCGGCTAAACTATTAATTTAGAAGAGGTGAAAAAAATCACAAATGTAGTACATATAACGAATTTAAAAGGAAAACTATCACGGCTAAGTAGACATCATTAGTTTACGAGTAATCGTCGTTTAACTTATAAATACCTATTTCTGTGAGTTTACATTGGGAGCGCTGGCTTAATCTTAAAGATATACGGGGCACAATGTAGGCCCGTTTTTAGTCCCATGTGAAACAGAAGTTATTATCAATAATGGCCATTATGGGCAACTACGGAACCCTATATTGCGCGTGGCCCGACACGCACTTGGCCGGTTTTTTTTTTCAATCGGATCACTCTCATCTGTACCTATATATAAAATCCTTGCGTTACTGACTGACTGACAGACACGCTACAGCCGAAAGTACTTAGCGCAAGTAGGTGAAATTTGGCATATGTATTCCTTGAGGGGTGTAGGGGCGCACTGAGAGAGGATTTTTTGGAAATTCCTCCCCTAAGGGGGTTAAACAGGTTGTGAGTTTGTATGAAACTTTTGATTCCTTCAATGGATTAACTTCAAACTTTGTAATATTGTTTCCCCAATGAAGTAAGTGAACACTAAGCAAGTCTTTATGGAAATTCTTTCCCCTAAATGGATAAAAAGGGGAGTCAGGATTTTTATGGAACACTTTTATTACTTAAAGGGATTTAAGGGATTAACTTCATACTTTGTTTATTGGATACGCAAATATTTTGGGAATTCTTCACCTAAAAGGGTAGAAAAGTGGGTCAGGCTTTGTTTTGAACCTATTTTTTTTTTTCAATCGAATCACTCTCATCTGTATGCATATAATCCTTGCGTTACTGACTGACTGACAGACACGCTACAGCCGAAACTACTGAGCGCAAGTAGATGAAATTTGGCATCTAAATTCCTTGAGGATTCAAGGCACAGATATAGATCTACATAGATAACGCAATTATTACGATTTGTATTGAAACCAAGCGTGCCGACTTTTTAATACCTACTGTACGAACTGTACCGAAGCGATGCGCGACGGTATCGCTTGTGCGATATTCATCGTCTCCTAACACACAACGTCAGATCAAACGTCCAAAGCAAACGCGGCAACGTAATGTGAATAAAGTTTACTTAACGGTAATTTATAGTTAGGTATATTCTGGAACGACACGCAGCTTGGAATACTTAAAAACAGTTTTAATATGAATTTACGCATAATATAATTTTAAAATAACTTACTTGTGATAGGAAATATGTTCCTGCCTTTGGGTGCTCGAAATTTTTGGGCTATTGCAGTTAATTATCACGCAACGAGGCATTTTTTAGTTTTTTGCGGACGTTCGGCTGCAACAACGGACGCGCGGGGACTGAAGTTAGCGACGACCAATCTCGACGTTTGGTCGGGGTTCAGACACGCGAAGTGCATGCATTTGCGTTATCTATGTAGATAACGCAAATGCATGCACTTCGCGTGTCTGTGATTGAAGGGGAGCACTAAGAGAGGATTTTTGGAAATTCCTCCCCAAAGGGGACAAAACAGGTTAGCAGATTTTGTATGAAGTTCTTTATTTTTCTTCAATGGATTAACTTTAAACTTTGTGTATTGGTTCCTCAAATGAAGTTAGTGAACACTATGAAAATCTTTTTGGAAATTTTTACTCTAAGGAGGTAAAAGGGGGAGTCAGAATTTGTTTGAAACCTTTGTATTCCATTTTTTTAATTTTTCCCCCAGGAGGGTAGAAAAGGGAGTCAGAGTTTGTTTAAAACGTACTATTTTTCAATGGAATCACTTCAATCTGTATATATAAAATCCTTGCGTTACTGACTGACAGACACGCTACAGCTGAAACTACTCAGCGTAAGTAGGTGAATTTTGACATGTATGTTCCTTGAGGAGTGTAGAGGAGTTTGTGCAAAACATTTTATCAAAGCAAAATTTATGCGTGCGAAGCAGCGGGCAAAAGCTAGTTTGACATAAAATCCATACAAAATATGTCAAATAAGTATATCATCATTAGCCAAGTACACGAATAGGTCAAATATTTGAACCGGTCGTTAATTCGTCACAACACGGTTATCTCCCACACCTACTAACTTCTTATCTTCCCTTGAAAAATCCCTGACTCGTCAAATACGAATTGTCGTTTAATATTTTTATATGGGATATCTCTGGCTAAATACCTTAACAACTTCTACAACCAATATACCAAATGCTTACTACCATTCCAAAACCGGCTATTACATTTTCAGAACAAGAAAAGGCTCGAACATAAGTTCGTTCGACGCGACGCTAGACCAGAGCGCTCGAGGCTCCCCCTTGCGGCGGGGCAGCGTGACCACGTTGGACGAGACGCTCAGTATCAACGACGCCGGCGAGTGGACCCGCGTGCACTACGAGTACAACAGTATTGAGACCAATAGCAAGGAGATGTGGATTGACAGGTAATATTTATATAGGTACCAGCTGAGCCAGCGATTACACCCGCTTTATTTAGGGCAACTGCTCCGCTCTTGTGGTTTATAGCGTGATGATATATAACCTTCCTCGATAAATGGTCATCCAACACAAACGGGCCAGTCGTTTCGGAGATTAGCGCGTTCAACTAAACAAACCCTTCTTTTTATTATATTAATTTATTTTTAATTATTATTATTGTTAATTATTTCGTTATATAATATTAATATACTGGGTGCCTGTTTTCAATTATACTTTCCATTTGATGAGTTATATTTTTTTTCTTCTTTTAGATATTTTAATATGATAAATTGGCCATGATAAATTAGCTTATTGGTAAATAAATTAATGGCATACTAAGTTTTTTTTTTAATGGTTATGTCATAAGCTTCTATTTCATAGGTGCATTGGGGTAATTCCGATTGAAATTTCTATGAGATGACTGAAGGTCTACAGTTTGATAAAATATTCTAAGAAGTTTTACATTTACTGCCGTTAGTTTTACATCAGCCTGTAATTAATGAAAATATTCGTGATAATTATAGGTTAGATACTTAAATATATAGATGAGAATTGAAAATATGGCACTTAAAGTATCTGCTCAAGAATTTCAAGAATAGGGAAAATTACGAACTATCTCGGGGCAATTCCGAAATAGTTCAAAATTCGCTTTTATTAGAGTTTGGAAGAACACTTACATGTCTTTTTCAATCGTTATCACTACATAACCAAAACAAAGCCCAATATTTTGGTAGTTTGACTAATCTCGATTTTTTTTACTTTATATTTCGTAATTACCCCAGGAAATAAAGCTCAGAAATCCAAGGTTCTCAACATTTTTCCTAAAGTATTGATGGAAAAGTTGATGTGAAGTGGGCTGGGGCAGAGCATGGCAAAATAGGTTGTGGTAGAGCGGAACGGAGAAAAATCGAGAGTTCTTTTATCATTATATTATGAGTGAAAAATTTCAAATTTAAAAGATATTTAAGGTAAAATCAATATTTTATTAGTATGTAAGAACATTAAAGCTCTTCGCAGTTCTCCATTTTTCACCTGTTCAACAGCCACAGCTAAATCTTGTGGTGTGTATGTTTTGCTTTTATTTCTTACGTAGGTTCGGGGCATGAGACCTCTGCAAAATATATTAATAGTGATGGTAAGTGTTTATGTATAATCATTATTCTAAGCGAAACTAGGTCCAATTTTAAGAAATATGGTCAAACTCAAAAGAATTAATCGTCCGTACCGTAGTAGCACGCGGGTGATACCGTGCGAATCGTCATATACCGGATGACTTATATTACCATCTTGAAAAACAATACGGCGTTATAGGTAAATGCCATAATAAACTTTGCCCGACCCGGGAATCGAATCCGGGACCGCACGTGCACATTTATGCCGCGAGACAAACAAAGCAGTCAGCAAAGTGATAAGTAGGTAAGAAATACTTTTTACAACACCACTTATGTAGGTATAAACCATTATAATTAAGTACTTGAATTCATTGGTACTTTTACGCAGATTGAGAATCACTGTCCATTACTATGAAAAATCTGTGTGGGGTTATTGCGAAATTTGGTTATGCCCTAATAAACCCGTTGGGGTAATTCTGTTTTATTTGGTAAAAGAGGACTAGGACATTGTGTTTCAATCTGAAATACGGTAAAGCCGATAATCTATTAGAAAAACAAACAATTATTTAAATAACTTACCAGAATTAGAAGATATTGATGTTGGGGTTATTACGAATCACTAATATTGGCGCGAAAATCACCCAATGCAGAAAACTTGACGCAACACACGTAATGTTAGTATTAGCGACGCATGACAACTGGTGCAGCGAGAATAATAAAGATGGCGCCTAGATAAATTATGCCAGTACAAAACTATCGTTACAATTAGTAGCTTTTTTTAACTTTCGGAATATACCCATTTTCGGTATTACCCCAATGCACTTACTTATTATGCTCTATTATTTTCGAGACGCTAAAAATGTCACCCAGTATATAGATTTGGTTAATTTTGGCCGAGGGTTAACAGATATTACTTTTTGATCCCAATTGAACCCCCTATCTTCCCGTGGGTGTCGTAAGAGGCGACTAAGGGATAACACGATGCAAATACCATCTTTGCGTAGAGACGGAAAACTCGACATCAAACCCTATACGACTGCCTCGTTGGTCTCGCGGCATAAATGTGCGCGTGGGATCGGGAGGTCCCGGGTTCGATTCCTGGGTCGGGCAGTGTTATTGGGTTTTTCTGTCACGAAATTCTCAGTAGCAGCACGGAGTCTGGAAGTGTGCCCGGTACGGCAATAGGATCGCCCCTTATTACGTGGGACTAAAGTATATCTGGCGAAAAGTGGGTGTAGAAATACACCTCTGCCTACCCCTTCGGGGATAAAAGGCGTGACGATATGTATGTATGTATGTATGTTGAATTTTGGCAAAGCTAAATACTTTGTCAAGGATTTAAATTGAATCAATATTATTTAAAAGTAAAACATCTTCTTACCACATCGAATTGTCCGTAAAATCAAAAATCAATGTAAGCAAATGATAACAAGGAATAAATATGTTTGTTTTATATATTTACATAAATGTGTATGAAGTTGAACAACACTTGAATTTGTGATGATGGTAGGTACTAAGAATTTCGGCGACCTTATCTCTTCAGTTAAAAATATTCCTATCTGATACAAGTTTCAAACATTTGAGGCTGCTTATTGCTTATTAGGGTTCCGTACCTAGAAAGGAAACACTTATAGGATCACTTTGTTCTCTGGCTGTTAGTCTGTCTGTCAAGACCATTTATTTTTGTTATAAGACTCGCTCTCGCTGCCCCGTGTCGCGGGTGAATTTACTAACTTTCCAGCAACGGCACAAAGAAACACTTGGAACATGCCGACAGCAATTAGTGGACTACACAAAGTATTGTCTCGTTTGGGAATCGACGCTATGCCAAGCGGTGAGGTTAGTGCTTGAAACACAACGCCATATGTGCAGTCCTTGATCAAAATGACATTGTTATCTTTGCAATAAAAATATATGTAACCGCAAAAATATACAATTACATGGATATCAGTGTCATCCATCGAGCGCATATACACAATATATAAATTGCATTCAGCAATACACTTAAGGTAACCAGTTATGCTTCATTTTAGATTTTGCTTAATCCAAAATATGAAACTTGCCTCAGTTTGCCTTGCAGATCAATAAAGGGTCTCACAAACAAAAGCCAAATAAATCGTTTTGAATCTTACTACACGGGAACATTTGTGAACTCTGTCACGCTAAGGGCCTATGCAAACCACGTTTTTTAAACGCGCCGTCGACGCGCGTTTCAAAAACGCGCGTCGACGGCGCTCTTTTTTCCAGCAGAGCAGTTTGTTGTCGTTTGTATCGATACAAACGCGCCGCACCGGCGCGTCTGTATCGCTACAAACGCGCGTCGACGGCGCGTTTAAAAAACGTGGTTTGCATAGGCCCTAAAGCGACTAAATAGATTTATAAGTGAAACATTGATAATTGGTATAGTTTGCACACACAATAATGCAAATGAATGGCCAGTATAGCCCAAGGGCTACCTTTAGTTCCAATAACTGCTCCACACGCGTGCAAGCTACATGTAGTATGAAAATAATATCACAAATATTATGTAGCTCAAAGTACATATGATTAGGTAAACTTGATAATGCTTTGTTGTAATAGATATTTATGCTCTGTCCATTACTTGTATTTTATTATTTACATTTGTCAGAAGTAAGGTAACGAGATACACTGATGTCAGAACAACATTATGTCACTGTTTACTAGGTACGTATACATTTGATTTGATTATGTTCTTGGAACAGTCAGTTCAAATAAAGTAGTAAAATGTTTAAAGTGTGCCATATTTACCCGTAAATATTTGGAGTATGATTTGAACTAGTAATACGTTAAAGATACATAAAATGTTTGGTGTATAGGTAATTTCCTATCTACACGAGTACTGCGTAAACAGAATATGCTACAGTAGAAACTGTTTACTATATGTAGGCAGGCTAGAGGATACGCCCGCATATTATTCATTTAATTCAACCATTCCTTCCCGATCCCTTGGGTTCATACCCAAGGGATATACTAGGGAAGGATAAACCGTCATCGGTTAATCCTTCCCTAGTGGGTGAACTAAAAAGGGATTTCCCGAAATGCGCTCCCTACGGGACCACGCGCCATATTACAGTTTCTTTTCTCAGTATAGTCCGTGCCACGAGAACATAGACTTTGTGTGAACAAAGAATTTCTACTAAGTGACTTAGCGACAGTTCTGTCAAAAAGAATGTCAAATCCAATGAGCGCAACGGTACATAGATACGTGTCATTGGAAACTAATATTGCAATGGATCGGGTTGTTATCGATATTATGCGCTGTTAACAGGATCTTTTGATGTTTTGAGGTACTGACGCCTAGTATGTCAACATTTGGCGTTAGTTCATTGAAATGTTACATTCTTGGGCTTAACATGCATTTATCAGAGGACAAAATAATTTTTTTTAGTTATCAAGAAGGGGTTAATGTCAAGGTAAATACAAGTTTATAGGATCGCAACGCTCTTCCCGCTGCCGGCATCTCGAAAAAGCGGGTGCAGAATAGCAGATGGCAATCTGTATATGTATGTAATCTGGTTATCTGTAATATTATTCATTGTTGGTCAATAATTTAATATTTTAGGATAGGTAGGCTACTTTGCAAATGATTTATTGTCTATGATTAAAAAAAAAACATGTCAATAATAGAGTAACATGTACTCTTTAATTATGTACTCTATCATTTACATACAATCCACAGAAGAATAACTGAAGCATGGAAGGAACGATATTTTTAAGAACAAATTGAATATAGCTACACTCTTCACTCATATGATAAATTAGAGTTGGCAGAAGAAGATGGCACTATGTTTGTCAGTTAGGGCTAAAGACAATTTGAACACAAATGTCGTAACTTTTTAATTTAATAGTGACTGAGCAAATCCGCTATCGATATCGATTAAAGTTTCAATATAGGTTCAAAATCAAACGGACTTGTAAAGTATATTATTTATATGTTATACATTTTAAATTCCGTAACTTTATGTCCACAGCAGTCAGAACGCTAGTTGATGGACAGTCTTTAAATAATTATTACACAAACTTGCATTTTTAAACTGAACTTATATATTTTTGTTTCAAATGGGTACTCAGTAGCACATAATCTTTCGAGGTGTTATTTTCTTATTTTCATGGTATTTTTCTTTACGCATCAACAGCCTTTTCAAGTCCACTGCTGGTCTTAAACCTTCCGTGGTGGAGGTTCGGCCTACTTTTATACCACACTAGCCAGACGTATTCGTATAGGGTTTTATTTCGAGATTTCCTTCTCTTGTTTCTCTTAGTCGCCTCATACGACACCCTCGGCATAAATGTTTATTTATACTTATTTATAGTTAGTTTTTCAGCTGTAATGAAAGCTGTAAGTGGGATTAATAAATATTAAATAAATAAATCATCACTCCCTACTCTCTCTCTAATCTCAATAACATATTTTTATTAGAGAAAGCAAATAATTAAGATAAAAGCAAAACTCATAGCTTAAGCATTATGATAACTGAGAATGGCATATCCAAATTAATTCTTTACAAGGATAGGAGATAGTCGACGACATGGATTTTATCAAGCAAAAAACATAAAAATTTACTTAAAATAGATAAATCAGACAAAACCTTGAATAGTGCCCAAAGGTTTGTTATTAACAATTATCACTTTATTGAAATTTTCTCATTACATAGTGTAGGTAATACAAATCTATGTGTAAAAAATGTATGTGCGGGATCGGACACTTTTCGGTCATACATATGACATACAGAATATTTAGAGAGAAAAAAATTGTGGCTAGACTAGCCTTCGATTTTATCTTGGGATCGGCACATTATTAGTCCACTAGTCGAACAAGAACAACCAAGTTTTGGTCTCTGGGCAGATGACATTTAACAAAATTTCTTTCAAATGACGATTCCCTTATTTTGATGCATATCCACTCAGTAGTCGTGACTATGAAAGCAGACAATTCTTATCAAACCTTCAAATTACTGTCCTTTAAATATTACTGTCTTTGTAAAGAATGATCAGATTTTTTCTATAGGTGTATTAATTTTTTTTGTAATATGATGGATTCTAACAAGCTTCGGAATTCATTACTGTTGCTGATAGTTTAAATAATAGCAAGTAATTATTTAAGCACTCACACTGGTATGTTTAGAAGGGAGGAGCCATTTGTCATTACTATAAAAAACATTCCGCAGTAAAATGCTTGGAACAAATTCTATGGTGCTTTCTAAGCACCCAATTTTCTCCACGACATACTGCAGCAATCCACTTATTTTATAAATCTTTATCACGTGCATATATAATCTAAAAAATAACGAGGTAAAAATATACGGTGGATAGACATATCGATAAGATTTTTTACAACACTTGAAAAGTCGATATAAATATTATACGACTAAATTCAAAATCATGATAGAACTGTTATAAAAGAAAAAATCACGAAGGTTATATTATTTGATGGCATAATATTGTCTAAATTGTATCTTACACGTCAGTTGACTGTGTTCAATTTGGGAGTACTAGGACGGTCTCTATGTATATTATCCAATCTCTTTGATACAATCAGAGATGTGCATTATTTGAAATACATATATTTGAAATGCAAATACAAAATGCAAAATACCTATTTTTATTTGAAATACTTTTTTTCGAAATGTATTTTGTATTTTATTTGAAATACTTTAAATAAATATTTAGTATTTATAAAATACAAAATAGTTTCGTTACATTTCTTATTCTTTTATCCAAGATTACCTTATTTATTAGAAATTGAAATTCAATTTCTTCTTGAATATGTAAGCTGTTCAAAAGTTTAGAAGGAGACAAAGATACCTACTTACTATTGATGTTTTATACCAGAACTGATGAGAATGCAAAGAACTCTAAGCAGTTTGAAAATGGATAACCTTACATATTGTGATGTATTGATAGATGTTATTAAAGAAAGTCTTAATAGGCGTTTTGAGAGATTTTATAAATTAGAAGAGCCAAAAGCAAAATATGGTATAATAGCAGCAGTATCTTATCCCTTTTTCAAAAAGAAATGGGTGCTAAAAGCCAACAGAGAATACATCAAAGAAGTATTTGTTTCAGAAGTGAGAAAGATAAAACAAGAAGACGAAAAGAGTTCCCAAGTCCAACATACTGACTCTGATAAAAAGAAGGAAAGGACAGAATCTTATTATATGTTTGTTGAGGACTCTGATTCTTCAGCAGCCAGTGATAATGTTAATACTACTACAATAGATCTGGAAACACTACAATATTTAAAAGATGAAGACAATACCTTAGAATCCTTGAACAGGTATCCAAATGTAAAAAAACTCTTCCTTAAATATAATACCTGCTTACTAAGTTCTGCCCCTGTTGAACGACTATTTTCTTTTGGTGGAATGATTATGAGGCCCGGTAGGCGGAACATGAAAGATGAACTCTTTGAACAAATACTAGTTTTAAAATCAGTTAAATAAAAATAAGTGCTTATGCTTAAGAAGGTATTTTATTTTCAAAACCTATTTTGAAAATACGTATTTTGCATTTTGTATTTAAATACTTTTATTTAAAACAATTTTGTATTTTTATTTGAAATAGTACTAACAACTATGCATTTGCATTTTGTATTTAAATACTTTAAGTAAACTATTTTTCACATCTCTGCATACAATGTACTCTATTTTTCCTTAATTTACAGAATAAATTAAGCGTAAAACGACAAAAATTCGGCAAATTTATGAACATTCGACCATTCGAACACAAAATCAAATATTTATTTTGACAATATAAATTTAAAAACATAGTAGCATAATTAGGCATTGAAAAAATACTGTTCAAAAAGTATAAAATCTAAAACACAACTGTTTGAAAAAAGGTTGTGAAGCCCTGAATGTTTGCTTACAAAAAGTCTATCTTCTCGTGGCACCAACTATAGTTTTGTCTTTGCATTGTCTGTCAGTCTGTCAATAACGGAACAATTTCACATATATTGATAGATCATACTAAAACATCTTACTAGCAAATAACCCTTACAATTTCTGATAAATTTTATTTTGCCTTACACAGTGCAAAAATTAAATCTAATAATTGTTTTTCAAGCGTAACAAAATTAAATACACTTGGTATGAAAGGGTCGAAGAACCTGCATGTCTAGCAGTGGACGTCTTTAGGCTGACAAGATAATTAGTAATTACTTTTTACTGTTCCTACGGGATTTAAGCCACGTAGGTATCTTTGTTTTGAGTAATCGATATTTCGGCACTGTTGAAAGCGCCATGTTCACGGATGTCATGACAAGATGATGTATGAAAACATGACGATAGCTACAATTAATGTGCGGATGTTACCTTACTTAAAATAGGAAAATCTGAGTCATATTATCTAGAATTCATAATATTTATCCTTTTTCCATTTCCAGTGGTATACCAAACGGTCTCAAGGTGTCTGTGCTGAACTGGTGCTGTGAGACGCTAAACTTGAACGAGCCGCTGTCGAACGATCTTCTGGCAGAGCTGGTGAGCAGTGACAAGCCCATCACGCTGCCTGGTTTACTCACATTGGTTGCTGATACTTTACCTAGGGTGAGTATTCATCTTTGGTGGAGCTGATAATTGCCGTTGGCGTTGTGTTGCTTCATCGTGTACTGGTTTAAAACCGTATGACAAGTGTTGCCATCGACATGAGAAGAAGAGCCTATTTATTAAGCTTGAAAATAGAGGTGGCATTCAAGGCTTTCGCCTTCGAGTCCGAGGTCCACTAACTAGTCTAGCCAGACCTTTGACCTTCACAACTTAGTCTAACCAGATCTTTGATCTCCGCAACTAGAACAGATTGTTCACATTGATTATACAGTGCTTGGGGTCTAAGGTGGACGTGGCGAGAGATCGCGTGTGGTGGTCGTAGTGACGAACGAGCTTTTGTAGCGGGTCGATGTATATCAGTGCTGCACACCATGGGCTAGGATTTGATATTTTTACTAGATAGTCCGATCCTGATGGACGGAGATGTTGATGTATTGCGTATGTATTAAGTGGATGTTTAATTTGGTATAAAGGTGCATTAGATTGAATTGCACTTATAAATAATTCGGTAC
Source organism: Euclidia mi (assembly GCA_944739405.2). Lineage (NCBI taxonomy): Eukaryota > Metazoa > Arthropoda > Insecta > Lepidoptera > Erebidae > Euclidia > Euclidia mi. The sequence goes on from OX123200.2 coordinate 22,394,761, forward strand.
TTATGGTTTACTGCCATTTTACGACGAATAATATGACGACACGCATACGCTTAACGACAAGATAAAAGTGGTTTGTAATCTGCGTCACCCGCGCATGTGTGACGGCCGATTGCTGACTAGGCCCGCAGTGTGTGCAGAACTCATTGGAACGTTTAAAACTACGCGCATTGACTTACTATCGCGTTAGGCTTTCGCTTTAGTCACTTTAGTATGAACACAAAGATGTTTTTAGGGTTCCGTAGCAAAAAATGGCAAAAAGCGGAATCCTTATAGATTCGCCATGTCTGTCTGACTTTCTATCTGTCTGTCCGTCCGTCCGTATGTCACAGCCATTTCATTCCGAGACTATTGAGACTACATACTTATTCGAAAATTGGTATGTTGATGTATTCTGTGAACTGCTTCACGGTTTAAATATAAAAATAAAAAACGGAATGAAAATAAAGGGGAGCTCTCCATACATATAACTAACTTGGTAAAATATTCTTTTTTCGTCGGTCTCATACTTGGTCTATGGATAGATATTTGAAAATAACAATGTGGTTTCTAAAACCTTGAAGTGAATCGTTTATAAGTTAGAAAGAGCTTTCCAACTTTTGAAGTACGAGGGTGACAAATCTAAAAATAATATATGCTGTAGATCGCAATAAAAACTTTCGAATGATATATGGTTAGCAGTTTTTGAGATATAAGTCGCACTTATTTAAAAACCGCAAACATAACTTTGTCGTCCATACAAACATTATACACCACTATTTTTTAATTAGTACAAAAACTTTAAGGACAGATTAGCGAAGACATAATTATCATATATGTGACGTAAGAATTTCACAATATCTATAAAGAGCAAAGTTATTATCATTTGTTTATTGTAGAAAATCTCACTTAAATCATAGTCATATTTTACAATCCATTCACTTATTCATTGATAATATTCCATCCTGCTCATTCGCATCCTCTCTGTCGCACTTATGATGTAGGTAGCCTTAGACAATAAAATGAAGCAAAATAATAAGTGTAGGTAGTTACTTTTTAATTTTCTTAATTCTACCCTCTCCTTCATATTTCAACCGGGCTTAGGACCGGCAAAATTTACCGTTTTACAAGTAATTAAAAACGGAGGTATGTAATTAGAAAGCAAACAAATATCAAAATAAAAGAAGGTATTCTGGACTAAAAGAAAATTGTAATTTTGGCGTTTTTATGAAGTTAGAATCAGCTGCTATTTACAAATTTCATCATCATCATGTCAGCCTAGATACGTCCACTGCTGGACATAGGGCTCCCCCAAGGTTCTCCACACAGACCGATTTTGAGCCGCCTCCATCAAATTATTATTTACGTAGGTAGGTAATTTTTACTTACAAGTATTTCAATTGTCTTTGGAAATGTCCACCACTATTGTCAATACACAGATTGGCACGTTTTATCAAATAGTTTTTTAACGAAAGAAGTACGCTTCTGTCTTTTCACTTCGTCAAAAGCGTCCAATATGCGCTGTTTTAATTGTTCGACACTAACCGGCTCATTTTTGTACACCCACAAAAAGAAGTCCATGGCCGTGAGGTTAGGTGAGCATGGAGGCGAAGCTACAGGGCCGCCACGACCGATCCACTGGCTTCCAAATTCTTCCCTGTACAAATGTACAGAAGCACTCGCGTTTTATCCACTCAAAAAGTACGCACGAAGCATAGCTACATACTCCCGTGATGTGAACTGGTAAGCCATCGAAAAAACGATGCGCTCACTACCGGCTACAATTTAGCACTGTTTGTCGCATTGGGGCGCCGCGCGGGCGCAGAGGGACAGGGGGGAATTTATCAATGGAGTAGTTTACTACTACCTACTACTAATTTACTACTGATAGTTTTAGTTATGCATTTACCAATTATTACGTATTTTTGTGAACAGTTTTGAGACAGGTTTGGGACTTAGTGTTTTTATTTTTTACCTACACAAATATGATCAGTTAAAGATACTTAGAGCCCTGTTATTTTTTTTGTACTAATTAAAAAATAGTGGTGTAGAACACAAAGTTATTTGTGCTGGTGAAAAAGTGATAGTGGTATATGGTTAGCTGAAGATGTTAGTGTTGCTGCTATGCTGGTATGTTTAGTGGATACCTCTGCTACGGAACCCTTAATGGGCGAGTTTGACTCTTGATTTAATTATTAATATGTTTGATATGTGGCTAAGATTGATTAGTGACGTATGTGTAGCTGCTCCCGCACACGCTGGTGGCGCGTCGCAGCGAGGCGGCGGCGCTGCTGGCGGCCGCGGCGGCGCTGCTACCGCCCGGCGCCGCCCGCCGAGCGAGGGCTCTACACGCGCTGCTCACGCTCGTCAAGAAGCCTGACCGTAGCGACACGCGCGCCATCTGTGAAGGTATGTAGCTACTCTCATACACGCTGACGTCGTTCCTCACGTTGCGAGGGCCGTCTACAACGGCGCGTAGGGCATGCGACTGCTGCGCACGCAGCCCTTTGCGGAGGGTCTCCGCAGTCAGCGCGTACCACGCTGCCGAGGCATAGGTGAGGCGGGTGCGGATGTATGCCTTGTAGGCGGCCAGCTTCGCACGGAGGGAAAGTCCGGACGCCAAGACAGGACGCAGGAAAGCTCGAGCGGTTCGTGCTTGGCTAACAACGTTCTTGACGTGTGGAGCCATAGTGAGACGACGGTCTATGGTCACGCCGAGATATTTCACCGTCGGGGACCAGTCGACGTGGTGGCCGAGCATGGTGAGAGGCGGGGGCAGTCTCCATCCACCCATGGAAATCGCCTGGGTCTTCGCCACGTTGACCGTCAGTCTCCAGTCTTCCAGCCAGGGCGGGAGTGCATCCAGTGTGCGCTGCATCTTAACCGCCGCGTGAACGGGGTTAAGGGAGGTGGTGATGTAGGCAGCGTCGTCTGCGTACAGCGCCAGCATGGCGCCTCCAGCGACGAGAATGTCGTCCGTGTACCTGATATAGCACACGGGCGAGAGGCAGCTCCCTTGAGGGACGCCGGCTCCGATGGGGCGCTCAGTTGACAGGACACCGTCGACTGTCACGTGGAAGCGCCTATCCTGAATAAAGGTGGCCACAGACTTGACTACTCGCCAGGGAGTAATAGACGTGGACAGCTTGTATACCAGGCCGGCGTGCCAGACGCGATCGAACGCCTTCTCCATATCGAGAAGTACTGCGACAGCGCTCTCCCTCTTGTTGAGGGCCACCGTCATGTGGTGCAGTACTCTCGCGAGCTGGTGCGTCGTGGAGTGTTCGGCTCTGAACCCGAACTGCTCGTCGCGTGGCTGACTGTGCGGCACAAGATGCAGCAGTAGAAGCTTCTCGAAGACTTTCGAGAGTGTCGACAGCAGCGTGATGTGCCGATAGCTTTCGGGCTTCAGTATGTTTTTCCCGGGCTTGGGTAGCATTATGACTCGGCCGAGTCTATATGCTGCGGGGAAGTGGCTTGTGCGGAGGATGCCGTTGAATAGCTGCGTCAACGTCGCGATTGCTCGCGGAGGTAGGTGACGCAGGGCTTCGTTGGTGATCCGGTCGGGACCAGGAGCTCTCCGCAGCTTGGTGCGGCGAATCATGACCTGACCCGTGGAAAAGACTACTGGATCTTCCGTGGGGGCTATCGGCGATTGGAAGTAGGACTCCTGACGCTGCTGGATAGCTTCTACATGCTGCATGTTGGAGGCTGGATTCGGCTGGAACTGGGTCTTCAGGTGGTCAGCTCATCGGTCATCTCCGCTCGGTCCTCGGGGCGGTAACGTGGGGTACCGACCAGCCAGGAGGGGCCTAATCGGAGGTTGCTTTCCGGAGAGCTGGCGGCACAGGCGGTGGATGCCTGACCAGTCTTCACCTGCTCGCTCGATGGTGCGGTGCCAGGACTCGGTGGCGACTGTCTCCAGTGCATTCGAGATCTTCGCAGCCAGAGCGTTGAGCTGGAACTTCATGGTCGGGCGTCGGGTGCGTGTTTCGCCATGTAGTCGGCGAATGCTTGCCAATCCTGGCGGTGTCGAGAGGGTACGCTGTTCGAGCCGGAGCACTCGACAGTGTGAGGAGTATGGGTTGATGGTCCGAGAGGAGGTGATCGTCCAGGACGTCGATTGATGGTGCGGTTGGCAGGCCGTGGATGACCGTCAGGTCCACACCAGACATGGTGTGAGGGCTGTCTGGTACTTGTAGTGCGTCGGGACCTCTGGCCCCAGCACGTCGTAGCCGTTGCGGTCTGTATCGTCCAGTAGACGGCGGCCGTCAGGGCAGGTAGTGGTGGAATTCCAAGCCGTGTGTTTAGCGTTGAAGTCGCCCGCGACTATGGTCACGTTTGGCGAGTCCAGCAGGGCGTGAACATCAGCCAGCGCTAATTTGTTGCTGGGCGGCTTGTAGAAAGCAAACACACAGATGGGGGCGGCTGTCGATGCAGACTTCTACGCCGAGGGCGCACGACGACTGCAGCGTTGGTAGGCAGCGGTTGGTGGACAATCCGTCTCTTCACTAGGACTGCTAATCCCCTGTACGCAGTCCCAGCTGGAGAGATGTGGTCCTCTCGGTACACGTGGTACCCTGGCATCTTCAATGAAAGGCTGGCCTTAAGGTGTGTCTCGTTGACGAGGACAATGTCAACCTGCCGCTGGGAGAGCAGCAACCTTAGGAGCCTGGTCTTCTCAGGGGACACTCCGTCGGCGTTCCAGTAAACAATGCCTAGGCTACTAGCGGCCATAAGCGCCATAGTTCGCCTACGCATTTGAGCGGGACCGGATCCCGCCTCCAGACTTCGGCATGAATCGGATGTCTTTCCCGCGTACCCAAGCCGCTTTTTGAGCTCCTTGAGGTGCGTCGGCCAGTCCGGAAGTACCTCTACCACGAGTGGCTGGTACCTGGTCTTCGCAGGAGCGAGTGTGGTGGTGTTTGCCACTGGGGTAGGCAGCGGTGCTGCGGCAGTGGTGGCGACAGTAGGCGCGGCAGAGGTAGACGCACCCGCTGTGGTCACGGTGGCAACGGCGGCGTAGGACGGCCCGGTCTCTATGGGGGAGACCGAGGTCGTGCTGGTTAGGCTGAAAGGTGGCGTTGTAAAAATCGCCTGCCTCTTCTCGGCCATCTGGAGGGGTGAGGGGAACCTCTCCGGTGAGATGGTCACCGGTGGCGCCGTGTATCGCGGCGCTCAGAGTGGCTGGTCCAGCCTGTCCGGTGGTGGTAGTGGTGCACTGGATGCACTGGGTGTCAGCGGCCTCTTCTCTCGCCGCTGCTGAGGCGCCATCTGCAGGAGAGCAACAGATGTCGCCAGAGGGATGAGGTGCGGTGGGAAGGCTGCGACGCGTTGGTCAGGCGTGACGCCCGCCGCTGGGGCAGCGGTGACAGCGGCAGTGAGTGCCGGAGCGGCGCCGGATGAGGGCACGACGCCGGATGAGCTGCGCGGGTTGCGGGGGATCGGCGGTCGAGGTGATGACAATCGGAGGCATCGATGGCGCCGAGAGCCTTGGTGGTACGACCTTGGGGACGTCCTCAGCGTCGGCGTTGGTTTCGGCGTTACGGGCAGTGGACTGCCCGCTATATACTCCTCACCCCCAAGGCCAGGTGTTATGATGAGGGGAGGTGGGTGGTGCGGGGCGCTCGGCTGACCTGGTCGTTAATCATGCGCTCGACGCCCGCCTGGATGGTGGCGAGCGGAGCGACACGCGAGCGCCGTATGCTGCGTCTCGGGAGGCAGCGGGTGGGTTGCCTTCCGCGATGGAGGGTATTGTTGTTGGGATGGTGGCGGCATCGCCACATCCTCACCGCGGCGAAAAGTAAACACCGCGGTCGAGACGCGGCGGTTGGAACGCCGAGCTATGTTGACGGCGCGGCGCGGTTGCGGCGCAGTGCGGTGATGCCGCGGCGCGTTAGCACGTCGCGGTCAGCCACGCGACGCGGAGGCGAGACGCGGACGGCATGCGACGGTCGACCGCGACGCGGTTATGTACGCGGCGCAGTAATGCACGTGGAATAGGTTGGTGGGCTGTCGTGCGCGGTCTCTGCCGACCCACGACTCCCACTGATACGGCCGCCGGGGCTTGCCGCTGGTGGCAGACCGAGGACTGAAATCAGTAGTGAGCCGTGTGATAATCCTTGAAAGTCGGTAGATGCACAATAATAATAATGGCGTCCCCGCGTGAGCGTGATGTGATGCACACGGAATTTATATAACGCGAGTCCCGAGCGGTGCGAGAAGCGACATCCTCTCGCTACGACGGCCGGCGGGCTTGTCCATCTACGCACACCAAAGCCCTTTTTATACCGACCGGATAACATCTCAACTCCATTCTAGTGTATTCCGGAACATTCTACAAACTGGATCAAACACTCCGGAGTTTAACAGCAACGCCATCTAGTATGGAATAGGTAACTTCCTCCGCTTGCTACTAGATGACGCATGGTTTCTCTTGTTATTCTAAACAAATATTTCATTTCATCAATTCGTAACAATATGAAAGTCAACTATTTGTTTAATCGAAATACTCTACAATCTCTACATTGTGAGGTAATATTATAAAGGTCGACTGAAGTTACAGAAAAATTTCCCTATTTTTCTTACTGTTAAATTATCCCGCTAGAGGGCACATTGTATTATAACGTAAATAAAAGGACCCATTGGACGACTGTTGACGTTTCTCTTTGGGGTATATAGTAGGCCTTTTTTCCTTTCAGCGATGCGCCACGCCCTTTAAGTATATTTTTTTAACTAGAGGATAGTTAAATATCCTTTTTTATCCATTATGTATCCACAAGGCCAGATAGGTAATGCGAAATTGAAAACAAAAACCGCGCACAATATTTGACAGCTTTGACTTTGACAGTTTTATTTACGTCGTGTTTACGTGGCGTCATCTGCGCCTAGCTTTGCGTAAGGTTCCTATTAAGAGAAATAAATAGAACCAATCAGATTTAAAACCATACTCTAACACCCAAAAATTAATATACAATTTTCTTTGACAGCTACGTGTCTGGTCGTGAAATGGGGCGGCAGCGGCGAAGTATTATCCTCAATAGCAGAACTATTAGCATCACGATCAACAGAGCGACGGATATTAGCCAGCCAAGTTTGCGTGGCCATCGCGCCATACGTACCTATAGAGTTATGCACATCTTTACTACTTAGCCTCGTAGTACTCATGTGTGAATCAAACGAACTAGAAATAAGGTCTTTGGGCTTAAAGTCTGCGTGTTTGATATGTCCAGTCGCTGAACACAAGTATGGACAACTCGAGAGCATAATGTTCAACTTCCTAAAGGACCCAGTTGAGAAGTGTGTGAAAGACACTGTTAATATTTTTGTTCCGGTGCTGGCGAGAACTGCTTTGATGGCAGGTATGCTATCTTTCAACTATATTACTTAATTAATTTGAGGTTTTGTTATTTATTTACACTCGAATTGATTATAAATAATATAATTATTACCAACTATTAAGTTCGTGAGCCTAGCGGAGAGACCGACAGACTGCTACGCAGCTATTTTTAATTTAATACGCACATAACTTCGAAAAGTCTTTGCTGCGCGCCGCGGATTCGAACCTGATTCTCTCTGCATGGCAGTCTATAGGTATCTCTACTCGGCTATCGCTACCATAGATGCTCGGCATATATTCTCTTATTTAAAACAAACATATTTAACTCATATTTTATCCACATTAACATACATAAAAGATTGCCTGGTAGAAATCACTTTTAGCGATAAGGCCGCCCATTGTACTGTATCTTATGTGAATTTCCTTAAATATTTGTATAAGTGTACAATAAAGTGTATAATAAAATAAAATAAATAATAAATAATTAATGTACCTGAGGTATGTTTTTTTTCTTGTTCCAGGCAAATTCTCAACAGACCTATGCAGTAGAATAATGACCAATTTGAACAAAGCGAGCGGTGATAACGAATGGAAGACTGTACTGTTGTATTTAGATGTGATCCGAGTGTTAGTGTTAGCTAAATTGGCCTACGTAATAAATGTACAAATAGTTAGGGACACCACCCTCACAAACTGTGATATACCGATTAACTTACAAGAAGTGCCGTTGGAGGAACAAGAATATTTTATAGATCTGCAATGTTATATAACGGACAGTTATGATGCCAAGATGCTGTTGGTAGCTATGAATAATATTATTAAGGAGAAACCTGAGGTCAGATGGTCGGAATTATCCTGGTTTATTAGCACGTAAGTAGTTTTTGATTGATTGATTTTTGGTATTAAAAGACGAAATTCCGCCCCAGGGATGAGACCCCTCCTATTGTAGCCAAATAACTGGGCTTGCTGATCCCTTTTGCACGTTAACTCTCCTGAGTAGCCTGAGGGATTTTATATGAGAACAATATTATTTTTTTATTGGCATGATGACTTTTGCTATGGGACTCCATGTATGCTTAAAATCAGGTGGCATGGAGTCATCAGTAAAAAAAACACGCACATTTCGAACAATCTAATTTAACGTATGCATTTTAACCTCTTGTATGCCGGAATAACCAGACACAATTAAAAAGCTATTGTGTCTCGCGTAGATCTGCGTTCCGGCATACAAGGGGTTAAAGTATGTTCGATAACTGCTACGTTCGCGCCATCTATTGACCAGTGGATGCTGTTACAGTTTCCTTTATTATCTTATAGATGTCGCTACTCGTTGCATATTTGAATAATTAACTTAAATTAAAAAGATTATTATCTTTTTCAGATTGAAACAAATCATAGAAATAGTCACAAACAGTAAGGTATTAAATCATACAAATGTATATGAACTACTAATCTCCATATTTAACGGTTATGTCGAGAACTTCGGCATACATTTCACGTCGTACATACTGAAGCCGATGTTCACCGATACGATAGCGGAATTGGAACACAAAATGGAGAAACTACACTCTGTCAATGTAGATAGTACAATAGTTGTTGGTGTTTATTTAGTCACTATATTACCTGCGCTGGATGACAAGACACAACATGGGGAGTTCTTGCAAAAGTAAGTATCATTATGAAAACATTTAAAAGTTGAAGCTTACACTTTCCTTGCAGTATACTCATCATCCTCCTAGCGTAGTCCTTATTTTAACCCGGGGTCCGCGTGCTAGTCTAACCGGATTTGGCTGAATATTAGCTTTTCCACAGAACGACTGCCTGTCTGACCTCCGCAACCCAAAGGGATAGTGATGTTCCATGGTTTAGACTAGTGTCAGTTTATTCAGAGGTACTGAATCCCCATGGGGTGCATAGGATTCCCACCAAGAACTTAGCGTCCCAAGCCAACCTCACCTGTAAGTGATGCACCTGCCGATCAACGGACGAGGCTCTGGCAAACAAAATATCCCGATAAGCGGCAATAGGCTCGCCACCTATTACGTGGGATCAAAACACTGGCGAAAAGTGGGCGTTTAATATGCCTCTGCCTACCCCTTCGGGGAAACAGGCGTGAGTCTATGTATGTATGTATGTATGTATGTATGAATCCCCATAACGGCTGTCAAAGATCTTGACTTGCCGGGACCGACGGCTTAACTATTTAAATACGTAAATAACTCCGAAAAATCTGTGGAGCGCGCCGTGGATTCGAACTCGATACCCTCTGCATTACAGTCTGTTGGTATCTCCACTAGGCTGTTGCTGTCTAAATTTTTAAATAATGTCATTGTGAAATTTGCTTTTATTTTAGGTGGATAATGTACAGCAGTATTCGCGGGCTGCCGGTGAAAATATTCTCAATACCGCTCAAGTGGGTAGCGGAACACAAACACGAAGACATAGACTTCTATTTACAACATTTGAGAGAATGTAAGTATCCTACAGCTACATGAATAATATGTAAGTACTAGTCGACGCCAGCGGCTTCGCACGCATATATTTTCGAATTTGCCGTTTTGCCCGATCCCGTGGGAATTTCGTGAAATCCCGTCTTAGTGCACCCCTACCACATGAGTAAATAAACCGAACAGAGAGACAGCTTCTTAAGAGCTTGTAAATTTGTTACCAATTTGGGTAGGGTTGTCACAATAGGTTAAGACAAATCGCTTGTTCGGTATACGACAGATTCTGGATTAGACAGATTCGTGATTTGACAGATTCCCAACTCGACAGAATCGTGGATTGGGCAGAATCTTGGACTTGACGGATTCGCTATACGGCAGAAGTACAGTTGTAAATAGAATAGCGAGTGGAACCAAAAAAGGCATGCACCTGAAACTTTTTTAAAAGCACGGGATAAAATATACATTTGTTACCAAGGACACGACGTGACGACGTGATTTATTTGACATTCCCAACGATACCACTAATAGTGTTGAATATTTTCTGGTAATATGATCTATTTTGCTAATAAACATAGGAATCTCCTTTAGCTATTATATGCCACTAGTTTTACCACGGGGATAGGTATCTAAAATAAGTTTTAAAAGAAATTGTGTAAGACAAATGAACGTCTACAAAACAAATGATCTATAAAATGATCAACCATCGATAGGGCTTACGAAAACAGGTGCATGCGATTTTCGACCTTATTGACAATTCATGACAGACTTTTTTTGGTATTTTCTTGCTATCTGACAATGATACGTTAATAAAATTATAAATTCTGAGTTACGTCAATAAGGTCGAAAATCGCATGCACCTGTTTTTTGTAATCCCTATCGATGGCTGATCACTTTCTGATAGTCATTGGTTTTGTAAACATTAATGGTTTTTTCACAATTTCACAACTAATGAGTTTATGAGGATCCTCTGGGGGATCGGGCTAGGAGATCCTGGTGGACAACATGCAAACATGTTAAGTATTTCGTTGTCAATATTGACAATATTTATTTCAAGTTCGAAATATTCGCGAAACTTTTGCTCGAGCAATTCAACAAATGCGACAAAATTATCAGGAGGTATACCTAATTAAAAAACCCAATTGTTCGTTCATCATCATCAGCCCCCAACAGTCCACTGCTGGACCAGGCCTCTCTGTAATTGTACGTTACCATCGTTAAAATCTTTGTAATGTCTGAATTATTTCATCTAGTATTATTTATACACACAGTACAATAAACAACCATTATTAATAATAAAATACCACGTTTTTACATTAAAATATTAAAATTTGCAACGTACAAAACAAACAACGTGCGTCGTAAATAGTCGTAATAACCCTAAGATTGTCAACTGCCTGTGTCTACGTAAACCGGTTTTTTCCAGTCTCGCCGCGTACACGACAAGCGGCCAGTGGTCACGCACACATAAGCCGCGTGCTAGTAGTAGTGCTACCGATTCGCGCTGTTGTATGAAGCTGTGTCTCTGTTCCGTTTATCTACTCACTAGCTGACCCAGCGAACTCCGTATCGCCTTTTTAAGAGTTTTTATTTAATTCCCTTTTTCCAAGCCCCTTTTCCAAAGTTACCATTGACTTAGCGCTTAATCTCTTATCATTCCAGGGTCTATAAATGATGCAAAAACAAACATAGATTTTTATATAATATTAAATTCCCCATTCCTTAAAATATCGGAGACGATAACCACATCGACTTAAAAAAAATCCCGTCTGCCATCTTTGATTTCCTATCCGCCATCTTGAATCACGAAATAGATGTTGTATTTGGATTCCCCATCCCTTCAAACATCGGAGACGATAGCCATATTGATTAAAAAAAATCCCATCCGCCATCTTTGATCACGAAATAGATGGTGTTTTTGAATTCCCCATTCCTTAAAATATCGGAGACGATAACCATATTGATTTTTTAAAACTTTCTCATCCACCATCTTTGATTTCCCATCCGCCATCTAGAATCACGAAATACATGTTGTTTTTGAATTCCCCATCCCTTTAAATATCGGCGACGATACCCATATCGACTTTCAAAAAAAATCCCGTCCGCCATCTTTGATTTCCTATCCAGCATCTTTGATCACAAAATAGATGTTGTATTTGGATTCGCCATCCCTTAAATCATTAGAGACGATACCCATATTGATTTTTAAAATTTTTCCCATCCACCATTTTTGATTTCCCATCCGCCATCTTGAATCACGAAATAGATGTTGTATTTGGATTCCCCATCCCTTTAAACATCGGAGACGATACCAATATTGATTTTTAAAATTTTCCCATCCGCCATCTTTGATTGCCCATCCGCCATCTTTGATCACGAAATAGATGTTGTATTTCGATTCTCCACCCCTTAAAATATCGAAGGCCATACCCATATTGATATTTAAAATTTTCTCATCCGCCATCTTTAATTTCCCATCCGCCATCTTGGATCACTAAATAAATTTCATATTATTAATCAGCGTTCCGAAAATCTCGAAAACGATTCCCATGTAGATTGTATCCTATTCGTTTAGCCTTTTTTTGCCCTTGACCAAACCCTCCCCCTTCTCGTTTGACCATTTTATTATTTTTGTCTGGCCTCTAAAAGTTGTGGGGTAATTTTATATAGCCTATAGCCTTTTGGCATAATTGGGCTATCATAGGCAATATCAATTTTTAAAATCCGACTGCTAGTTCCTGAGATAAGCCGACATTATCTTTTTGCCTTTTTAGCCTTTTGCCCGGCCCCAAAGGGTCGAAGCGTTATGTTATATAGCCTATAGCCTGCCGGAATAACTGGGCTATCGTATACAAAAAGAATTTTTCAGATCCGACCGGTAGTTCCTGAGATTAGCGCGTTCAAACAAACAAACAAACAAACAAACAAACTCTTCCGCTTTATTATATTAGTATAGATGTGGCCCTACGGTCCCCAAGGAACATACATGCTAAATTTCAGCTTCTTGCGCCGAGTAGTTTCGGCTGTAGCTTGTCTGTCAGTCAGTCAGTAACGCAAGGATTTTATATATTAAGATGATTGCAAAGAAAAAAAAAAGAAGTTTGTATCATCACATTAGCCTTTAGACGTCCGTGCTGGACATAGGTCTTCGCCAAGGTTCTCCACATATACCGATATTTGGCCGCACGCATCCATCCGCTGCCCGCGATCGCAATAAGGTAGTCGGACAACATTGAGTGGCCGTCGCTCCAGAACCTTTTCGTTCCAACGGCCATCGGTTCTTCTGGCTATGTGTCCTGCCCACTGCCACTTCCTCTCGACTATTCGATTTTGGATCGCCTATGGATCTCCTCGTTTCTGATTAAAGTTCGCAAGAAAACTTCGATCATAGCTCTCTTAATCGCACTCTGAGTGAACTTAGGCCTTCTGATCAGTAGGCCTATTGCGTATCTCAGTTGACAACTGAAAGTGATGATCACTTGGCAAAGTGTACATCAAATAACTGTCAAACAGCAAAATTCGTATCAGCTAACATCAGTGGCTAACTGAGATGACGTCATAGGCACCCGGGTGTCGCTGATAGCCACTGAACCTTATTTTGACAGATGATTGTGTATCGATAATTTAATATTGCGATTGTCTAAGCTTAGTGGGCATCAAATTGATAGTCACTTCGGTTGAAGTTGCCTTCGTGAAAGACACCACTCAAAGGTAGTGTTTTTCGAGTTGTAGTGATTATCACTGAAGCCTATATTGCAGGGAAACATTTAAAACTTACTTTGTTTGATTTATATAGTGTTCTTTGTAAACTTTGTAGATATGTCACGACCTTCATTGCTCAATTTTGCTGAAAAACAGCGGAAAAAGAAGCGAGTTCGCATCCAACGACGCCGTCTACGGGATGTTAGTGACCCACTCATGCAGTTGCCAGAAGGCGAATTTATTGCCAATTTTTGCTTGAGCAAAGTTGGTTTCCAGCAAGTGTTAGACAAAATTAATCCTCTCATGCCACAAGCTCAACGGAAAACAGCTGTGCGCAATAAATTATTAGTAAGCACTAATTTAATTTGAAAATATCTGGTTTACTTATACCTATATTTAAAACAATAATGTTTAACATTCCCGACTTGTTTGACTAAGTAACTTACCAATTGAAATGTTTGTATTTTGTAGATTTGTAGGTTTGTATTTTTTTACGCCAATGGGTCGTATCAGAGGAATATCGGCGCCTCATATTTATGCAAGATGTCTCAAGGACCAAGGTACCTACATTTAGCAAGTGCCTACATGAATTAAACACAAATACTTACCTATTTAATTTAAGTACGCAATGCAACAATACGTGATATAAGTAAGTATAGAATTAAAGTGACGAAAGTTTACGTTTACCAATTCATAGCAGACTTGTTTTTGTTATAGGTACCTAGTCTTTAAACAGAACATAGTGGTATCACCATTGCATGGTTGGTATCAAAATTAATTTGTATTTCGTAAACTCATTACAATATCACAAAGTCATTCACTTTTCACAGTATCTACATAATATTAGTTTAAAAACAATAGAAATGAAACAAGAATACTCAAAAACGTTAAATAAGTAATACTAATAAGTAATAACACTTACGATGAATCTTGTTTTACCAAAATTAGATTGGGCCTTCACAAGCGAATAGCTACACAAAATCAAAACAAATATTTTTCAACTGTTTATTGGACAATGGATGCTGACATATTTTCCAACAATTCGCGGCAAATTCATGTCTCAGAAGTGAATTTTATTGCTAAATTAAGAAGTCTTACAATCCATATAGTTTGAATGGTCCAATGGGTATTTTTAAATCAGTCGCATAGTGTCGATAAAAAATAGAGCGACTAAATGAAGTGTTAACAACAATTTGATAGGCACTGACAATATGTGTCATACGCAATACCAAATGAACCTTGATCTCGGTTGACATCAAACTTCGGTGTACATCGAAGTGGCGATGGTAACTGTAACTGTCAAAAATACGCAATAGGCCTGCTGGCCCATAGTGAGCGGCATTTTGTATCACATTTTCTCCAAATAAATATTTTATTTGCAAGACTTAAAACTTTTGTCACCAATTGATAAATCTTCATGGGAAATCTCGAATGTCGGCCACACATTTTCAAAATGCATCTTTGTAACTGACTAATTACAAAACGTCATCGATATTGACTATTATTCGAGGCTTTGGTGGTAATGAATTTTTTTTACCTTCGATAGTGGATATGAACATGAAAATATATGCCTATCCAGTAACTTCTGTCAAATATTCAGTCCCTTTTTAAAAACAAAATAATTATATCATACAAGTTTATATAACGGGCCTTAATCCAACAGTCGAAACTTTGGCAACATATCTTATACTAATATATAAAGCTGAAGAGTTTGTTTGTTTGTTTGGTTGTACGCGCTAATCTCAGAATCTACTGGTCCGATTTGAACAATTATTTCAGTGTTAGATAGCCCATTTATCGAGGAAGGCTATAGGCTATATAACATCACGCTATGAGCGACGGGAGCGGAGCAGTAGCCTTAAATAACGCGGGTGTAACCGCGGGCTCATCTAGTTATAGATATTTAAACTTAATAAGTTGTTTTTACGCAATTAACCTCCGTTAAATAAACTTGTATGATGTACACAAATCGCGAAAGTTTAAAATCTATTAAAATTATGATAATGAAGTAGATGCGATAGGTTATCTAGATTAGTAGGGTAGGCAGTTTAGGTGGATGAATGGATGTATGCATAACTATTTTTAATTAGTGTCATACCTATTTACATTCATAAGATCATATTGGGATATTATCTTTATATTACCAGCAATCACCGATGTAGTATTTGATTGATTACTTTAATTCGTCATTACTATATGCAAAAATAAAGGTGTCTCATCGAATTCTTGACGTCGCGGATAAAACTAAATGATGATTACCTTAAAATCGTTAACTGTGTGCTTTTTTTAAGCTAATATGTATTTATTGTAATATAGATTAATGTCTAAAACTCTTCTTGATAAATCCTTGATAAAAATATGTCAAATGAATAGCCCGAAAGTCACATTCATAGCATACTAATGAAAGGAAAGAAGGAACCCACCACGCACCCGCGAATCGCCCATCCCACCTATTGCAATAAAAAAAAGATTGACTATACCGAAAAGGAGTTTAGTATTGTCAACCTTTTTCTATATTTATATTTTTGTGCCGCCAGTAATGCCTGATTCAATTGACCACATACGTGGCGTTTTTATTGCAATCAGACTAATAATAATTTTTTTGTTAATATTATCCTCAAAGTGCTACACTATACTAGAAGTAGGCATATACCTACTTTCAGACGAGAATCTATGTATGCTTGTTTGTTGCAGTCGCAGCGAGCAGTTGCGAGAGCTCCAGTGGCAGCACGATCCGCGTATACATCGCTAACCTCATCACCGAGCTGCTGAATGCGACAGAGCTCAGTGAAAAGTGCATAGAGAGACAGATGCTGCCCGCTGTTATGGCGCTCCTACATGATGAAGATGCGTAAGTATAACAAAGAAAAGAAGATGCAATATTATCCAGTTTTTTTTTATGGAATACATTATGAGACATTTCTCTGTCGTGCCGTTCAATCAACAGACACGAAGATCGCCCAGACTCGGAACATCAAGTTGTTGATCACACAAACTGTTGTCGATAGCTGTGGAGATATCGGCATAGTAAAATAAGAATAGTAGGTTAGCTAAGGCCGCTCGGCGAGTTAATTGCCTACAGTACTCTTGCGTTGACGCACGGGTTGTCACTTGTTTACACCGTGGCGCCGGCTTTGTCGGCGCGCGCGCTATTTCGCCGCTTTTTTAAGTGATCGCGCTGAATACTTCACAATTTAAGCTTGCATATATTTTTTTTTCAAATACCTACTGACTACCTAAGCGTTATATAACTATCATTTAGATAATTATATAACGCTTCATAACGCCTTTTATAACGAGAAAAATGTAACAAGTTTAATTTACTGTCGTTTAACACATTGTATAATATTAATAACGTTTATTACAAAACTGGATGTACCTACATAAACAATTCGAGCGGGCGAGCAGTGTAGTACCTACATGAATGCGCGCGATCAGACGCGCGGCGCATCCCGTACTGAAGCCGCGCCCGCCGCGCTCGTTTATGAGATTGTGTGCGTGAAAAGTGCGTGCGTACACGGCGCCGGCGACTCACGCGTATATTCAAACCGGCGGCGGCCGATTTGTATGAAGCTATCCTACTATTCTTTTTACACTATGATATCGGGCTCGAATGCATTGCGCTTACCACTGACTTATCGCAGTTATATGCGTACTGAATTGTTAATTATCGTGTATCGTGCCTCGGAGAGCACGTTTAGCCGTCGGTCCTGACTGTCACGAAGATCTTTGACAGTCGTTTTAGAGAGTCAGTACCTCTGAGTAACCTGACTAGTCTAAAAAATGGCATATCGCTATCCCTTTAGGCTGCGGAGGTCAGGCAGGCAGTCGTTCTGTGGAAAGCTAATATTCAGTTAAATACGGTTGGACTAGTTAGGTGACCCTGGGTTGCTACTGGGATTTAAACTTGGAGGATGATGACAACGTGTTGTCGTGTGTGGGAAGGGAATTAAAATCCCGACACTCGGTTGCCAGACAGTGGCGAACGTACCAATATTACTTTATGAAGTCTATATAATCTAATAAATCTTATTTCTCGTTTTGTTTGCTTAATCTACACTATATAATATTTTAAAGAGGAAAAATTTGTATTTTTGTTTGTTTGTAATGGATAAACTCAAAAACTACTGGACCGATTTTAAAAATTCTTTCACCATTAGAAAGCTACATTATCTGCGAGTAACATAGGCTATATTTTATTTTAGAATAAATAGGGGCCCGTAAGATATTTGGGTTTTTTGGGTACGCGAAGTAGTTCCTTCAGGACGCGGGTGAAACTGCGGGAAACGGCTAGTATGTAGTATATTGAACGAAACAGGCAAAAAATGTGAACGTCGGAATGGGCCATTTTGTTTTAAAGTGCCACTTCTGAGAGCACTCAGTTGATCTGTATGCTTATTAAGAATGCAAACATTAATTCTTTGTGTAGACGAATTGTTGTATTGTTTCACAGAAGACATGAAATAATTGAAATTAAACTGTTTCTTAGGAAAATGGGGTGACAGTAATCTTCTAATGTGACGTTACAGATTAAAAACAAATTGAATTATAATATCTTATCAGTAAATAATAGCATATTGTAAAATAATTGGTTTCATAAAAGTTATCACTTTTAGAGTTATTGCTTATCAAATAACATAATTGGACCGTGTTGTGCAGAAATGATCCAATCCACAAACTAAGCAAAACCAAGGTTTTCATTCCAAACAATCGAAAATGATCTCTATTTTCATGTCACAAAGACACATTCAATTCTGTCAACTATAAATATTATTTTATGATGTGTTATACCAACCCACAACTACGAAAGAAACTTAAAAAATAAAGCAAATATGGTTCAAAACTCTTGAAACATTAAAGCAAATAATAGTTAGGATATAATATTTTTTCAGAAATGTTCCATGCGCCTTGATCTTACAGCTTAACAGGAAATGTAATTTGCTAAAATGATTCAAAAGCATTTGGTACATTTCTGCAAAATGCACCAAGAAATTGCATTTTGCGATAATGATCCAAAAGCGTTTGAAACATTTTGTACAGAATGTTTGGAAGAAGTTTTTATTTCCGCAGAAATTATGCTGCGAAATTGATTGTAATAAATTAATAATCTAAACAGTGTCATTAGCAGAATGATATTTTTAAATAGAGAATTAAGAATATAATACACATTCACATTATTAACGAGGCAACATTATTTAAAATACCTTCATATTATCAGATAACTTAAAAAATAATGATTGGATCATTTCCTTTAAATTAAAATTTTATTTGATCCACAATATTTAACAGTTTTGCTATAATGATCCAACATAAAATAATTAAAATATATACATTGAAATTCCTTATTTTGCCACCAACCATTCTAACATTTTTCAGGTATATCACTACTCAAAAATAAAATGCATAAATTTTTTAATTTGCAATATTTATTTGCTGCCAAAAATAAAAAGATCTCAAGGTTCAAAATCAAAGTCTGACATCATCAATTATTTGGTTACTTCCTTTTAAATTTTCATAAAATGGGCGACAGTTAGCAGGTATTAACTCAAATATTGACTTCAAATCATCAAGTTTAGGTTGGGCTATTGCCTTGCCATCGAGCCACAAAAGGACCAATTAATTCCTTTGGATGTTAACTCAATAATTCTTTTTCCTGCCCGCTTTTTAATACCCAGTTCTTCGAATTCCGATTCTTCTTTGATGTCACTTCGCATGAAAATAGAAAAAGGAAACTCTTTCTTCAAAAGACTTTCTTTAGTACAAAGCCAGTTAACTTTCTTCTTACTTGTGTACACTTTTGTGTTTATAATATTTTCTTCGATGGTTTTGCAGTTCAAAAAGTTTTCATTTTTCATTCTTATGACCTTCAAAGGATTTCGTGTTTTACATTGCCTCATTATATTCATGTAATCATCTACTGTGTATATCCTTTCATATTCTTTCAGCTTTGACTCTATTTTTGAAAAATCCGTATCGTTAAGCAGGAACGTGAACGATCAATATGATGACACAAACCCACCACCCACCACAACTGGCGTTTATAAAATACCACATTCGTAGGATGGGAATACAATAGTGGCATACACTCGGCTTCTGATGACAAAGGTCACTGCTATGTATGGGTTGAAGGAGAAGCCGGTAGAGGGGCCCAAGAAGTTGGTTCGTGTTTACTTCATCATATTGATAATGAGGTGCGTCCACACACAGAGCACCACATATTTTGTGAAGTGATTCTTGTGGAGGACAAAATCGCAACATCAAGCTAACTTTAATGTTGAAGACAGCTCTACATTCACACACCAATTTGAAAAGTATTTCTTTAAGATGTTTAGAGCCAGGGCTCACATTCCTGCCTAATGATACGGATTTTTCAAAAATAGAGTCAAAGCTCAGTGAAAAGATAATTATACACAGTAGATGATTACATGAATATAATAAGGAAATGTAAAACACGAAATCCTTTGAAGGTCATAAGAATGGAAAATGAAAACATTTTGAGCTGCAAAACCATCGAAGAAAATATTAAACTTAAACAGAAAACTGTACACAAGTAAGAAGAAAGTGAACTGGCTTTGTACTAAAGAAATTCTTTTGAAGAAAGAGTTTCTTTTTTCTATTTTCATGCGAAGTGACATCAAAGAAGAATAGGAATTCGAAGAACTGGATATTAAAAAGCGTTCAGGAAAAAGAATCATTAGAGTTAACATCCAAAGGAATGAATTGGTCCCTTTATGGCCCAATGGCAAGGCAATAGCCCAACCTAAACTTGATGATTTGAAGTCAATATTTGAGTTAATACCTGCTGACTTTCGGCCATTTTATGACAATTTAAAAGGAAGTAACGAAATTATTGATGATGTAGATGGGTTTGGTACAGTCCCAGACTTTGATTTTGAACCTTGACTTCTTTTTATTTTTGGAAGCAAATAAATGTTGAAAATTAAAATATATGCATTTTATTTTTGAGTAGTGATATAATAGAATAAATACCTGAAAAATGTTAGAATGGTTGGTGACAAAATAAAGAAAATGTTGGATCATTATAGCAAAACTGTTAAATATTGTTATTCATACAAAATTTAATTTAACAGAAATGATCCAATCATTATTTTTTAAGATATCTATTAATATGAAGGTATTTTTAATAAGCATTAAGTCATATAGAAATCTATATTCAATTGTTTATAAACCTATAAGTATAAGATGGTGTATTCGGATCACAGTCACAAAAGAAATGAACTTATGTTTTAAATCATCATAACTTTTCTTTTAGTTTTTGTGGGCTGGATCATTACTGCACAACACGGTCCAATTATGAGTGACTTGGCAAAATTTTGGAACGTCTTATATAAATTTTGCAACACAAAACATTAATTACCTAATTTAAACCATGCAACCACATTTATGTATCAAATTACCAGTTTGGAAATTTGTTTCCCAGCAACAAATTTCTGAAAACTATGTTGGAAAACGACGAAAAAAAATACACTTTAGCTGCTACGTAGACTCGTAGAGGGTCTTGGGCTCAAGCGCAGTACCACGCAACATTGCCTTTTCGAAGTTATACGGAATTAAAAGTCTGATAATCGCTTGCTAAAACATCATCAGGAAAACCTGCATGCTTGAGAGTTCTCTCTAATGTTCTCGTAACACATGTGAAGTCTGTCAACCTTGGCCAGCATGGTGGACAGGGGCCTAAACCTTCTTATAATGAGAAGATGCATGTGAATGAGGTTAAAGACAAGGCTGACGTTAGATGTTATTAATATGTTGCCTAGTTGTTCTAGTTGCATTCTAGAATTTTGCCTTGGAGGCCAGGGTCTACTTATTAGTATAACCAGCTTTGACGGAATATTAGACTTTCCATACAGCCAAACGCCAACCAAAGGTATAGCAATATGCCATAGCTCAGACCAGTATCAGCTTATTCATGGATACAGACTCCACATAACGAATGCCAATGATGTTTATGTCTGTCGGGACCGACGGCTGAACGTGCTCTTTGAAGCGTGGGGCTAGCGGTAATTAACAATTTAATACACACATATCTTCAAAAGATAGTAGTGCTCGCCCTGGATTCGAACGCGATACTCTCTGCATGGCAGTCTATTGGTAGCTCCACTTGGATATAGGCTTCGACGAATATAAATTATCTAGAGGATGCCCACGGCTACGCATTCACATTATTTTTCACTATTAAGGCTAGTGTCCACTAGGCTCGCCGAGCCGAGCCGAATCGAAACGCAGAAAGTCGCCTCCTATATATTTCTATGAACCTGCGTTCATTAGCGACGAGCCGCGGCGCGCCGAATCGAATCTACCGCGCGCATCGCTCGTCAGGCGAATTTCTGCGGCGACGCGTTTCGGCTCGACTCGGCGCGCCTTAGTGGACGCGGGACGCGGGTCAGCGGATGAGTGTAGACGGGTACTACATGGCGTAAATACCTACATAAAAAGTTATCGAAATGAATGAAGGGCTGTTAATTTCGCTAGTTCAGAAATATACTGAAATTAATGATCATGACTGCCTCATTAGTCTCGCGGCATAAATGTTGCACGTGAGATTGGGAGGTCTCGGGTTCGATTCCCGGGTCGGGCAGTGTTATTGGGTTTTTCCGTTAGGAAATTCTCAGTAGCAGCACGGATCTGGTAATGTACCCGGTACGGCAATAGGCTCGCCCCTTATTACGTGGGACCTGAAAATTCATGGCGAAATGTGGGTGTAATATTACACCTCTGCCTACCCCTTCGGGGATACAGGCGTGAGTCTAAAAAAAAATTATGATCATGAAGATACTCATTATCATGACGAGCAGCGCAGACAAAATATATGGGAAGAAATAGCGGGAATAATGAACGAATTTGAAACAAGAACATTTCTTCGTCCGAGCTATCCATCATTGACAACACAAGCACAACCTACAGCAACCAGTCGCCAACTGCTGGCTTCGATTCGATTCGTCTGTAATGAACGCACCCGGATAAAATGCGACTCGGCACGATTCGACGCGGTTCGAATGTAGTCGATGCCAGGCTTTAAAGCGTTGCTTCGCGATCTCGTGGGCATTTCAGGATATCGCTTCCTAGTGCATCCCTACGGTCTCTAAGGAACATACATGCCAAATTTCAGCTTCTTTCGCCCAATAGTTTTGTGGCTGTAGCCTGTCTGTTAGTCTGTAACGCAAGAATTTTATATATACAGATCAACACAAAACATTTAATAAACACGACTCTTGTAAGACGGTTGAAACGCCGGTAATACAGAGGTATTTATACCTTAATTTAGTTAAACATCGCGAGTAAGACCCGTTTGAATAAAATTGTATGAATGATTTTTTCAAAACATTTTGTGTACGTTAGGTCTGTACGCGAGGTAGCGATAACCTCGTGGGGTAGCGTGACCCGCACGTGCCTGATCCGCGGGCTGGAGTGCGAGGCGCAGTGCTGGGCGCCGGTGGACGACCTGCTGTCGGCCGCCGCGCCTATAGGGCACAAGGAGGCCGCCAGGACGGCTGAGGCGCTAGCCCTGCTCGTGCTACCCACTGTGGACAATCACGCGGTCTCCGAGAAAGGTATGTTTTAGACTTATATTAATTATGCAAAGGGTCTTTAATGCGTTTATATTTTGCCCTGATTTTTCGGCATGGGTTACACTACACCAGCCGTGGGCACGGGAAGACTCTGTTTCATTCCTTGTCTGTCACAAGAAAAACTGTCTAAGGAAAACACACGAAGCAAATCTTTGAGAAGAGACTGAGTACTTGACATCAAACACTATACGAACCCAAATATTCAGCTACATATGGTAATAAACATAAGGATTTACATTATTTAAGTGTTAAATAAGTTACAGGCGGATTTTGAATTTTTCCTAAAAAACGGGACCAGATTTTTACTTAAAACTTATCATGTATCTTCCAGACAACCTAGTCTATCATATAGTTAAGCTTGTGTTTATGCACAATTGCCCAAAGTCCCCACGATTGATTCGCACCATCATAATTATCATGAATGTTATATAGATTACTCTATTTCGGACTAAGCATGTGGATACCCATCCGTTTTAGAGAATGAATCAGAACTTTGTGTAATTTGGACGAGAACAAAATACCTATTAATGTTTTTATGTCTGAAAGTTATTAGCGAGCCACTAAAATTGTAACGTCAACTTACGTCATTCGTACGTTTTCCAGAATATTTTATTTAAGTAAATATAATTGTCTATGTTTACTATATAATTATGACGTCATAATCTTGTTTCGTCCTCCACATGATGCAGATAATTTATCACGATAAGCAAATAGTCAAGTCATGTAAGATTGTTTTGATTATTTGTTTTAAGTGCGAAACCTCTATGTAAATACAGATTATTTTTATTAATATGATTTTAATGAAAATAAAATCTGGTGTTGTTTTTCTGGATTTGACACTGAATAGGCCAAATAATAGCAAACGTCGGCCAAAACTTTTGTTGAAAGTTGGTTGTTGATATGTGTATACTTTCATATTTATTCCAAAGCAACACGGTCTAATTTGAGCCGCCCGCATCCAACTAATTCCCGCGATCCAAATGATATCGTGAGTCCACAACGCATACCTAAGACTTTTCCTGTCCCAACGGTCGACTTGACGACTTCGTGTGGCTTGCCCACTACCACTCCAACTTGACTGTGCGGAGTGCTATTTATGTTATCATAATATGTTATGTACTTTAGTTCTCCTACACATCTCTTCATTTCTGATTCGATCTCGTAGGAAAATCTCAAGCTCCCTCTTTTCTGAATATTCTCCATCGCTCACAGAGTGACCTTAGCCTTCTAATAAGGGCCATAGTGAGCAACTACCGCCGTTCGGTAGGCCATCATTGCCAAGTGGCAACACATACTGGTCAAAGACTTTCGTCTTGAGAGCCTGCGGAATATTGGGCGTAAAGAGAACCCGCAGTGTCTCAAGACGAAAGTCTTTGACCAGTGTGTGTGGCCGCGGTGATAACCTACAGAGCTGAGGCGTGAGGCGTGATCGCAGACACTACGGGCCTTACCAGAAGGCTCAAGGGCACTCAGAGGGCAATGGAGAGAGTTATGCTCGTAGTGTCGTTGACATAGCTTTCCGAATAGCCAACCAGAAGTGACAATGGGCAGGGTACGCAGCTCGAAGAACTGAACTGATGGTCGTTGGAGCATGCGGATAATGGAGCGACGACCACGTACCGGACGATACAGTAGGGCAAGGTGGACCGACAAATCTGGTTACCATCGCGGCAAGCGTTAGCATGTGGTCGGCTCCAAATCGGTCTGTTTGGAGAGAAGCCTACGTTATTTGTATAATAATATAATTATATGTTATCTATAAAAATATACGTGGGTGTAATAGTTATAATAAATCATTTAGATGTGATTTTCATGTATTGTCTAGCTGTGTCGCTGCTGTGCGCGTTGTGTCACCGGGCGGCGACGTCGAGCGAGTGCCTGGCGGCGCTCACGCCCGGCCTGCAGCTCGCCGCGCACCACTGCCGCCACCACGCCGCGCTACTACCCGCGCTCAGGTACACACATGTTGTGTTGTGTTGTGTTGTGGTGTAGCGTCGAGCGAGTGCCTGGCGGCGCTCACGCCCGGCCTGCAGCTCGCCGCGCACCACTGCCGCCACCACGCCGCGCTACTACCCGCGCTCAGGTACACACATGTTGTGTTGTGTTGTAGTGTAGCGTCGAGCGAGTGCCTGGCGGCGCTCACGCCCGGCCTGCAGCTCGCCGCGCACCACTGCCGCCACCACGCCGCGCTACTACCCGCGCTCAGGTACACACATGTTGTGTTGTGTTGTGTTGTGGTGTAGCGTCGAGCGAGTGCCTGGCGGCGCTCACGCCCGGCCTGCAGCTCGCCGCGCACCACTGCCGCCACCACGCCGCGCTACTACCCGCGCTCAGGTACACACATGTTGTGTTGTGTTGTAGTGTAGCGTCGAGCGAGTGCCTGGCGGCGCTCACGCCCGGCCTGCAGCTCGCCGCGCACCACTGCCGCCACCACGCCGCGCTACTACCCGCGCTCAGGTACACACATGTTGTGTTGTGTTGTGTTGTGGTGTAGCGTCGAGCGAGTGCCTGGCGGCGCTCACGCCCGGCCTGCAGCTCGCCGCGCACCACTGCCGCCACCACGCCGCGCTACTACCCGCGCTCAGGTACACACATGTTGTGTTGTGTTGTGTTGTGGTGTAGCGTCGAGCGAGTGCCTGGCGGCGCTCACGCCCGGCCTGCAGCTCGCCGCGCACCACTGCCGCCACCACGCCGCGCTACTACCCGCGCTCAGGTACACACATGTTGTGTTGTGTTGTAGTGTAGCGTCGAGCGAGTGCCTGGCGGCGCTCACGCCCGGCCTGCAGCTCGCCGCGCACCACTGCCGCCACCACGCCGCGCTACTACCCGCGCTCAGGTACACACATGTTGTGTTGTGTTGTGTTGTGGTGTAGCGTCGAGCGAGTGCCTGGCGGCGCTCACGCCCGGCCTGCAGCTCGCCGCGCACCACTGCCGCCACCACGCCGCGCTACTACCCGCGCTCAGGTACACACATGTTGTGTTGTGTTGTGGTGTAGCGTCGAGCGAGTGCCTGGCGGCGCTCACGCCCGGCCTGCAGCTCGCCGCGCACCACTGCCGCCACCACGCCGCGCTACTACCCGCGCTCAGGTACACACATGTTGTGTTGTGTTGTAGTGTAGCGTCGAGCGAGTGCCTGGCGGCGCTCACGCCCGGCCTGCAGCTCGCCGCGCACCACTGCCGCCACCACGCCGCGCTACTACCCGCGCTCAGGTACACACATGTTGTGTTGTGTTGTGTTGTGGTGTAGCGTCGAGCGAGTGCCTGGCGGCGCTCACGCCCGGCCTGCAGCTCGCCGCGCACCACTGCCGCCACCACGCCGCGCTACTACCCGCGCTCAGGTACACACATGTTGTGTTGTGTTGTGTTGTGGTGTAGCGTCGAGCGAGTGCCTGGCGGCGCTCACGCCCGGCCTGCAGCTCGCCGCGCACCACTGCCGCCACCACGCCGCGCTACTACCCGCGCTCAGGTACACACATGTTGTGTTGTGTTGTGTTGTGGTGTAGCGTCGAGCGAGTGCCTGGCGGCGCTCACGCCCGGCCTGCAGCTCGCCGCGCACCACTGCCGCCACCACGCCGCGCTACTACCCGCGCTCAGGTACACACATGTTGTGTTGTGTTGTGTTGTGGTGTAGCGTCGAGCGAGTGCCTGGCGGCGCTCACGCCCGGCCTGCAGCTCGCCGCGCACCACTGCCGCCACCACGCCGCGCTACTACCCGCGCTCAGGTACACACATGTTGTGTTGTGTTGTAGTGTAGCGTCGAGCGAGTGCCTGGCGGCGCTCACGCCCGGCCTGCAGCTCGCCGCGCACCACTGCCGCCACCACGCCGCGCTACTACCCGCGCTCAGGTACACACATGTTGTGTTGTGTTGTGTTGTGGTGTAGCGTCGAGCGAGTGCCTGGCGGCGCTCACGCCCGGCCTGCAGCTCGCCGCGCACCACTGCCGCCACCACGCCGCGCTACTACCCGCGCTCAGGTACACACATGTTGTGTTGTGTTGTAGTGTAGCGTCGAGCGAGTGCCTGGCGGCGCTCACGCCCGGCCTGCAGCTCGCCGCGCACCACTGCCGCCACCACGCCGCGCTACTACCCGCGCTCAGGTACACACATGTTGTGTTGTGTTGTGTTGTGGTGTAGCGTCGAGCGAGTGCCTGGCGGCGCTCACGCCCGGCCTGCAGCTCGCCGCGCACCACTGCCGCCACCACGCCGCGCTACTACCCGCGCTCAGGTACACACATGTTGTGTTGTGTTGTGTTGTGGTGTAGCGTCGAGCGAGTGCCTGGCGGCGCTCACGCCCGGCCTGCAGCTCGCCGCGCACCACTGCCGCCACCACGCCGCGCTACTACCCGCGCTCAGGTACACACATGTTGTGTTGTGTTGTGTTGTGGTGTAGCGTCGAGCGAGTGCCTGGCGGCGCTCACGCCCGGCCTGCAGCTCGCCGCGCACCACTGCCGCCACCACGCCGCGCTACTACCCGCGCTCAGGTACACACATGTTGTGTTGTGTTGTGTTGTGGTGTAGCGTCGAGCGAGTGCCTGGCGGCGCTCACGCCCGGCCTGCAGCTCGCCGCGCACCACTGCCGCCACCACGCCGCGCTACTACCCGCGCTCAGGTACACACATGTTGTGTTGTGTTGTGGTGTAGCGTCGAGCGAGTGCCTGGCGGCGCTCACGCCCGGCCTGCAGCTCGCCGCGCACCACTGCCGCCACCACGCCGCGCTACTACCCGCGCTCAGGTACACACATGTTGTGTTGTGTTGTGGTGTAGCGTCGAGCGAGTGCCTGGCGGCGCTCACGCCCGGCCTGCAGCTCGCCGCGCACCACTGCCGCCACCACGCCGCGCTACTACCCGCGCTCAGGTACACACATGTTGTGTTGTGTTGTGTTGTGGTGTAGCGTCGAGCGAGTGCCTGGCGGCGCTCACGCCCGGCCTGCAGCTCGCCGCGCACCACTGCCGCCACCACGCCGCGCTACTACCCGCGCTCAGGTACACACATGTTGTGTTGTGTTGTAGTGTAGCGTCGAGCGAGTGCCTGGCGGCGCTCACGCCCGGCCTGCAGCTCGCCGCGCACCACTGCCGCCACCACGCCGCGCTACTACCCGCGCTCAGGTACACACATGTTGTGTTGTGTTGTAGTGTAGCGTCGAGCGAGTGCCTGGCGGCGCTCACGCCCGGCCTGCAGCTCGCCGCGCACCACTGCCGCCACCACGCCGCGCTACTACCCGCGCTCAGGTACACACATGTTGTGTTGTGTTGTAGTGTAGCGTCGAGCGAGTGCCTGGCGGCGCTCACGCCCGGCCTGCAGCTCGCCGCGCACCACTGCCGCCACCACGCCGCGCTACTACCCGCGCTCAGGTACACACATGTTGTGTTGTGTTGTGTTGTGGTGTAGCGTCGAGCGAGTGCCTGGCGGCGCTCACGCCCGGCCTGCAGCTCGCCGCGCACCACTGCCGCCACCACGCCGCGCTACTACCCGCGCTCAGGTACACACATGTTGTGTTGTGTTGTGTTGTGGTGTAGCGTCGAGCGAGTGCCTGGCGGCGCTCACGCCCGGCCTGCAGCTCGCCGCGCACCACTGCCGCCACCACGCCGCGCTACTACCCGCGCTCAGGTACACACATGTTGTGTTGTGTTGTAGTGTAGCGTCGAGCGAGTGCCTGGCGGCGCTCACGCCCGGCCTGCAGCTCGCCGCGCACCACTGCCGCCACCACGCCGCGCTACTACCCGCGCTCAGGTACACACATGTTGTGTTGTGTTGTGGTGTAGCGTCGAGCGAGTGCCTGGCGGCGCTCACGCCCGGCCTGCAGCTCGCCGCGCACCACTGCCGCCACCACGCCGCGCTACTACCCGCGCTCAGGTACACACATGTTGTGTTGTGTTGTGGTGTAGCGTCGAGCGAGTGCCTGGCGGCGCTCACGCCCGGCCTGCAGCTCGCCGCGCACCACTGCCGCCACCACGCCGCGCTACTACCCGCGCTCAGGTACACACATGTTGTGTTGTGTTGTGGTGTAGCGTCGAGCGAGTGCCTGGCGGCGCTCACGCCCGGCCTGCAGCTCGCCGCGCACCACTGCCGCCACCACGCCGCGCTACTACCCGCGCTCAGGTACACACATGTTGTGTTGTGTTGTGGTGTAGCGTCGAGCGAGTGCCTGGCGGCGCTCACGCCCGGCCTGCAGCTCGCCGCGCACCACTGCCGCCACCACGCCGCGCTACTACCCGCGCTCAGGTACACACATGTTGTGTTGTGTTGTGGTGTAGCGTCGAGCGAGTGCCTGGCGGCGCTCACGCCCGGCCTGCAGCTCGCCGCGCACCACTGCCGCCACCACGCCGCGCTACTACCCGCGCTCAGGTACACACATGTTGTGTTGTGTTGTAGTGTAGCGTCGAGCGAGTGCCTGGCGGCGCTCACGCCCGGCCTGCAGCTCGCCGCGCACCACTGCCGCCACCACGCCGCGCTACTACCCGCGCTCAGGTACACACATGTTGTGTTGTGTTGTAGTGTAGCGTCGAGCGAGTGCCTGGCGGCGCTCACGCCCGGCCTGCAGCTCGCCGCGCACCACTGCCGCCACCACGCCGCGCTACTACCCGCGCTCAGGTACACACATGTTGTGTTGTGTTGTGTTGTGGTGTAGCGTCGAGCGAGTGCCTGGCGGCGCTCACGCCCGGCCTGCAGCTCGCCGCGCACCACTGCCGCCACCACGCCGCGCTACTACCCGCGCTCAGGTACACACATGTTGTGTTGTGTTGTGTTGTGGTGTAGCGTCGAGCGAGTGCCTGGCGGCGCTCACGCCCGGCCTGCAGCTCGCCGCGCACCACTGCCGCCACCACGCCGCGCTACTACCCGCGCTCAGGTACACACATGTTGTGTTGTGTTGTGTTGTGGTGTAGCGTCGAGCGAGTGCCTGGCGGCGCTCACGCCCGGCCTGCAGCTCGCCGCGCACCACTGCCGCCACCACGCCGCGCTACTACCCGCGCTCAGGTACACACATGTTGTGTTGTGTTGTGGTGTGGTGTAGCGTCGAGCGAGTGCCTGGCGGCGCTCACGCCTGGCCTGCTGCTCGCCGCGCACCACTGCCGCCACCACGCCGCGCTACTACCCGCGCTCAGGTACACACATGTTGTGTTGTGTTGTGGTGTAGCGTCGAGCGAGTGCCTGGCGGCGCTCACGCCAGCACCGCGCCAGGATAGCATGAGTTGAACTTCTGGCAGTCGATACCGCCTTGAGTCTGGACTAGTCTAGAGAGCCTACTACTACTTCGTATTAATGCAAAAAATACGGTCAATGCCGAAATTTTAGCTTCATCTCTTTCTATAGAATAGTAAGTTCATATCGCTGACTGCAACTAAAAAGTTTATTCCACAACTTTATTTTGTAATTTCTTTCCCATACAGAAAACTGGAAGAAGGCGTGCAGCATCCATCTCTAGCACAATATAAAGCGGCGATAGAAGCTCTTATCCACAACGTAGCTGGTACAAACATGAGTAATGACGTCATCAGAGAAACGCCACCAAGACCCGCAACCAACCTTCAAGCGGCACAGGAAGTAGGCAGACGAGTCACGCAGATATTCCAACAGTCCAAAACTAATATGAACCTGCAAAATATATTCAAGAAGAAGACTTAGTGAGTGTTGGAATTAAAGGTAGTCTACACAGTATATGTTTATCGCACCGCGTAGTGAGAGAAAGTCATAATCGGAGGTCAAGAGGCAATCTGATATGTTTTTTTGCACCGAAATCTTAATTTCAGCTTGGAAAATCCCGAAACTGCAGTCAGTCCGAATCTCAACGATGATAATTATAATCATAAATTATGCTATTGGAATATTGTTATTTTTTCGTTCTTTATAAAAGAAATAAGTATAATACATCTATATACTAATATAATAAAGCGGAAGAGTTTGTTTGTTTGTTTGTTTGTTTGTTTGAACGCGCTAATCTCAGGAACTACCGGTCGGATCTGAAAAATTCTTTTTGCATACGATAGCCCAGTTATTCCGGAAGGCTATAGGCTATATAACATAACGCTTCGACCCATTGGGGCCGGGCAAAAGGCTAAAAAGGCTAAAACATTATGTTGGCTAATCTCAGGAACTAGCAGTCGGATTTTAAAAATTGTTATTGCCTATGATAGCCCAATTATTCCGAAAGGCTATAGGCTATATAAAATTACGCCACAACTTTTAGGGGCCAGACAAAAATAATAAAATGGTCAAACGAGAAATGGGAGGGTTGGATCAAAGGCAAAAAAAGGCTAAACGAATAGGATACAATCTATATGGGTATCGTTTTCGAGATTTTCGGGACGCTGATTAATAATATGAAATTTATTTAGTGATCCAAAATGGCGGACGGGAAATCAAAGATGGCGGATGAGAAAATTTTAAATATCAATATGGGTATCGCCTTCGATATTTGAAGGGGTGGAGAATCGAAATACAACATCTATTTCGTGATCAAAGATGGCGGATGGGCAATCAAAGATGGCGGATGGGAAAATTTAAAAAAATCAATATTGGTATCGTCTCCGATGTTTAAAGGGATGCGGAATCCAAATACTACATCTTTTTCGTGATTCAAGATGGCGGATGGGAAATCAAAAAAAGGCGGATGGGAAAAATTTAAAAAATCAATATGGGTATCGTCTCCGATATTTAAAGGAATGGGGAATTCAAAACCACCATCTATTTCGTGATCAAAGATGGCGGATGGGAATTTTTTAAAAATCAATATGGGTGTCATCTCCAATATTTAAAGGGATGGGGAATCAAAATCCGACATCTATTTCGTGATCAAAGATGGCGGATGAGAAATCAAAGATGGCGGATGGGAAAGTTTAAAAAAATCGATATGGTTATCGTCTCCGATGTTTTAAGGGATGGGGAATCCAAATACAACATCATTTTCGTGATTCAAGCTGGCGGATGGGAAATCAAAAATGGCGGATGGGAAAAATTTTAAAAATCAATATGGGTATCGTCTCCGATATTTTAAGGAATGGGGAATTCAAAACCACCGTCTATTTCGTGATCAAAGATGGCGGATGGGATTTTTTTTAAAATCAATATGGGTGTCATCTCCAATATTTAAAGGGATGGGGAATCCAAATCCGACATCTATTTCTTGATCAAAGATGGCGGATGAGAAATCAAAGATGGCGGACGGGATTTTTTTTAAAGTCGATATGGATATCGTCTCCGATATTTTATGGAACGGGGAATTCAAAAACACCATCTATTTCGTGATCAAAGATGGCGGATGGGATTTTTTTTAAATCAATATGGGTGTCATCTTCAATATTTAAAGGGATGGGGAATCCAAATCCGACATCTATTTCTTGATCAAAGATGGCGGATGAGAAATCAAAGATGGCGGATGGGAAAATTAAAAAAAATCAATATGGTTATCGTCTCCGATGTTTTAAGGGATGGCGAATCTAAATACAACATCTATTTCGTGATCAAAGATGGCGGATGGGATTTTTTTAAAAATCAATATGGGTGTCATCTCCAATATTTAAAGGGATGGGGAATCCAAATCCGACATCTATTTCTTGATCAAAGATGGCGGATGAGAAATCAAAGATGGCGGATGGGAAAGTTTAAAAAAATCAATATGGTTATCGTCTCCGATGTTTTAAGGGATGGCGAATCTAAATACAACATCTATTTCGTGATCAAAGATGGCGGATAGGAAATCAAAGATGGCGGACGGGATTTTTTTTAAAGTCGATATGTGTATCGTCTCGATGTTTTAAGGAATGGGAAATTCAAAAACACCATCTATTTTTTGATCAAAGATGGCGGATAGGATTTTTTTTTAAATCAATATGGGTATCGTCTCTGATGATTTAAAGGATGGTGAATCCAAATACAACATCTATTTCGTGATCAAAAATGGCGGATAGGAATTCAAAGATGGCGGACGCGATGTTTTTTAAAGTCGATAGGGGTATCGTCTCCGATATTTTAAGGAATGGGGAATTCAATATTATATAAAAATCTATGTTTGTTTGTTCATCATTTATAGACTCTGAAATGATAAGAGATTAAGCGCTAAGTCAATGGTAACTTTGGAAAAGGGGCTTGGAAAAAAGGGAATTAAATAAAAACTCTTAAAAAGCGATACGGAGTTCGCTGGGTCAGCTAGTCATTAAATAAAAATCGAACAAATCATAAATATTTATACTCAATCTTAAGTTTGAAGATTGTTTTGATCATTGTTTTAATAAGTACATGCATTTTATAGAATAGACTGTGCCGTGTTATTACTTTAAACACAATAATAGTAAATTGAAATCTACGGATCTCAGGAGCATCTATTTTCATTAGAAAATCACTGTACATAGATACATACACATAAATCACATTACATAATTCTGACCTCCGATAATGACTTAAAATGTTTTGCGTCCTTTTAATATAAGTTCTACTCGTCAGAATGTTAGTGAAACGCTTGGTAAGCGTATAATTGGTTGTTGACTAAAAAGTATCGATCATATGAATTACATAAATCACATCAAAACTGTAAGACCGACTCAGCTTAGATGTAATAAAACGAAAGAGTATTTTGTGTAGTTGCGGGTCCCACGATTGTAGATCAGTTGCCCCACTGTACGATCAGATAAATTAGGGTCTCCCTTGTTTGACCGAAAGGAATTTGACAAATTTTCACTTCCCAAAAAATTTTTCGCGTTATTTCATTTGCCAAATTATTACTTAGCAAAATATCTATTCACAAAAAATTGTAACGCAAACCTAATGTTTGGGAAGTGAACGTTTAAACTATAACTTGTTTACCAACTAGTACTTTCAACATATTTTATTTAGTCAAATATTTCAGTTGGAATAACAGTTTTTACGCAAAATCAATAATTATCCTAATCTAAATAGGTAGTTCAGTTCCGGCTAACCTACTAAAAACAATCTTATTTTTTTATTACCTAATGCAAATTTTTTCTGGCACTCGCCGGCCGCTACCGCGGCACCGCTCGCTTCGCTCGCTCGGCTCGTGCGTAGGAGGTCACAGTTCTAACCTAACCATTTTTTTAATAATTAACCTACTCTAACTACTTCCAAAAACAAATTAATATCACCAAACGTTTATTGTCTGAAGATTGTCTGCTGTAACAAATCATTTGATTAAAGACCAAATGCCATAATGACATTATACTTGGTAATATTTTGCCAAGTAAAAATTTGACCAAATAAAAATATGCGTAGGTACTAAAATCATTCGAAATATTGCAATGGTCTAAAAAAAGGTTGCTAAAATTTGTTTGGGTAATGAAATTTTGTCAAAATCTTTTCGGCAAAACGGCAGGATCCCGATAAATTAATTAGCGGATAACAACAGTTGTTATCTGCTAATTAATTTATCGGGATCCATCCATCGGGATAAAGTTACTTTATGACATACTAATATCGTTCAATTTTGCATGTATCTTTATGATAATGCCTATATAAACGTTGTGAAACTTTACCCAATTATTTCTATTGATACCTACATGGCAACTGGGCTTATTTTAAAAGGATGTCAAAAACGCAACTGTTGTCCTTATAAATAAATGAAATAGAAAAGTCAATACCGTTTATTAGATAAATAACCCAGACCACATATTTTTTAAACAAGTATATTGCTAAGTAATAACTTGTTATCAGAAATACCAGGCCATAATCAGAAACACTTAATTTAAATAATAGATTGATAGATGTAATGCAAGTATTTAGCATAAAGATAATATGTAGATAAAGCAGGCGAGCCATAAGCTTGAATGTAAGTGAAATTGTCGTGTTGGTAGAAAGATTTAATAATCATACATTTGGTTTATGTCTTTCTCTTTGATGACGTATGGGCATTATGTTATTGTATCTAATTGGAAACATAAGTATTGAATTTATTAGGATTATTGAATATTATTAAGAATCAGAAACTGCTTTTACTTATTTGTGTATCTGCTGAGCATTCGTCTTAAAAGGGGGAAACGTGTACCAAATACATTTTCTTTCTTTCTATCGACAAGCATTCAGGTTGGCTCGACTATTCTAAAAAAATGTCTCTTCGGTATTTAGGCGGGAAATAGCAGCACGCGTGATTCTATTTTCAAAATCCATGTCACTTGGTTGTGGATTTCCATAGATGAAAAATGCATTGTGCTTTAATAACTAAGTCAAGTGATTTCGATCGAAATAACGCATTCCTAATGATATTATTTTACATTGTATCCTAATTTATTAAACAAGTACTTAATTAGTAATTAATTAGTTATTATTGTAACTTAGGATAGTACAAATTAGTGCAATATATGAATTGTTATGACATTTTCTTTAATTATATTCGATTTATAATCTAATTTACAAAGTACTTAATGTTTTTTAAATTTATTATTACCTGTATCCCGGGAACCAGCGATTATATTTGTGATATATTGCGATGCGATGCGAATACAATGGAGTAATAACGAAAGCATCAGCAGGGACAGTTAAAATTTAAAAAATATTACCTCCATATAATAAAATGAAGTCTCCTTTCATTTCTGTCTGTCTGTATGAGCCCGATATACTCAAAAAGTACCAAACAGATTTTGTACGGTTTTCACCAATATGTAGTGTATGATTCCCTCGGGCGAAAGAATCCAAATAGAGGTCAATCAAGCAACATTCACTAGCAGATCAGACAAGTCGTTTTCAATTAAATGAAAGATTTTTGTGCTTTAAAAATCGTCTTCCTTTTGTAAAACTTTTTATAAAGCTAAGTATTTTGTATGTATAAACATTTGGTCCGATGTGTTAAAGGCATAGGTTGAAATTAGGTCCTTACTAAAATATTGGTTCTCAAAACGAAGTATTGATAAACCATAGCATTTTAGTGATTTCCTTAAAAATCAATCCATAAAAAAGGATATTGATTTACTAGCTGTACCATAAGGATACACCGTTGTTTTCTGTATCTAGACAACAACACCTCCTACCGGGTCAGATTATGTAGCACCATGAAGTCTTCAGTCATCTTACAGTGAAGATCCTATTAAAATCAGATATGCCTTACTAATAGGACAGACAGACTCCAAATTAAAAAAGTTTATGTTTATGTCTTGTTATCATGTACTTGAAAACATATTTATATTGTAATCATCGACAGACAATTTAAATGCATTTTTTCTTGATGTAAAGTTTACCAGGTACCGCAGTTTAGGAAAATATAAATTTATTGCCAGTGCATAAATCCACTGCCGATTTCTAGATGTTGCTATTTCTATGTTAAGATAAACTAAACAACTAACGAAAAGGAAACGTGTTTGTTTCGTTTTTAAATACAAGAAAAGAGTTAAATATTTTTAGAAAGAACACGCACCAGTATCATGCTTTTTATGTCATACCAAGAACTTACTAGCATTTTGATTTTTATATGTAGGTTGTAGGTACGTTATCAATAGCCAGTGCCTGTTTACTCAACCACTTTTACCACAATCAACCGTATCGCCTCGCAATGTATCAGTTTTAATTTACAACATAGCTATCGAGGTGCTTCCCGATTAAGCGTATAAATGTAAACACACATATTTATTATAAACTATACACTCATGTGATAATTTATGTTACAATTAACCATGCCTTCATGATATGATAAAATACTCTCAATACTATATTTTATTGCTATGAATGTATTCTGTACATAAAATCAAATATGAAACCTTAATATAGATTATTTATTATAACCATTTTACTAATGTTACCTATTCTTCGCGTATCTTTGCGTACTCGGTACGTCGTCCTATCCAAAGAACAAGGGTCTTCGCTACTAATATGTATACTTAGAGTAAAGTTTTGGTAATTAATTTATTTTTATTGAGGTTTTTGTATATTCGCTTCCACAATCAAGATGTCCTTGGAGGTTTAATACATAGGTAGGTACGACTTAAGCCGCATGTCTAATATCGACTCAAAAGTTCATACTGTCAAAGAATTATGTGCTTGCCAATCAGTGCGCTCAACCCATCGTGACAAGGAAAGGAACAGTCATAGGCTGGGAGCCGGCAAAGTCGCTCATACGATTGACCAGTATGCAACCAGTACGACCGTAATACTATATGCTCTTCAACGATGCGGCAATAGGTATGCAACATGCAATAAAAGCACTTTTGTGATACGTTGTGGTATCGTAATACATACATATTTATTCACACTTCACTTTGAAGTGTTTGGAATTATGAGTAATGTAAGTCATGCTTCAATGTGACCTATAAACCTACAACCAACCTACCTGTACAAATTCGAAGCCTGGTCAGTCACTTACCTAATCAGTGATTCAACACGAGTTTCCGAAAATTATTTGATCACCGGCCCTAAAAGTACCTAAGGAAGGTAGTAGTTAGTATGAAACGTTTGTAAGGCATTTTAAAAATGATCTCGTTGTTTCCTAGAATACCTAGATACAAAAAACACGTGGGTACGGAGCAGTTATTTAGATACCTATCCATAAATGCCGCAACTGTTCAAAGCCAGCGAAGCCAATTACGTTATTAGACTTTGAATGGGACCAAAGAATATTCTTGAAACCAATGTTACTCCAGGACCAAAAAAATATTTTTGACCAAGTTCGCCGGACAAAGATTGCAATGTAAAAGGATAAGTACCTACCGAATTATGCAACAATTTTTAAACGCGCATTAAAAATCTAAACATACTTTTTATGTTTTGTTGAACTGAAATTATATACCTAAATAATCTTGAACGTGTGGTCTATGGTTAGACTATTGTTGTCGTCCATGTCGTCCCCTTGTTCTTTGGAAAAGACACCATATTTGGTCGCATGAATCTCAAAGCATAAAATGTTACTTAGACCTTAGAATAGAACGTAACGTTATAGGTACAGTACGCATAAAGTAGACAATTGTTACAAATTGTTAATCCAGTGCTTTGTAAACACACGATTTATTGGCACACAAACATAATTGGAGGTTGTGTTAACATTGTGAAATATATAAATTTTATTTTATAAACACTGTTTATTATTTACCTACCCTTCAAAATTTTTGACATCAACCTCGTACAGAGTGGATGAAACAAGAAATTGTAAAGAATACGAGAACATCCATACTTGTGAGATTAATAAACTACTGGCATACCCATAGATATAGTAAACAAGGCCATACCTCATGTTATGCCCAATATAAATCTGATAAAGGCCTCATGCCAAATAGGTGTAACGCCAAATATTATTAGGTACTGGTAGGTAGATGGGCAGGTATGCCTGCAAGTGAAACATGCATACATACATAGACTCACGCCTGTTTCCCCGAAGGGGTAGGCAGAGGCTTAAACGCCCACTTTTCGCCAGTGTTTTGATCCCACGTAATAGGTGAAGCAGTCCGTATCGATCCAGATAAGAAAATCAAGTAATATTGTGTATTTAACATTAACAGTCAAGTGCAATGAAAACTTTGAAAACAAGAGCACATTGAAATTATATACTTAGAAAATAAAGCAGATCTAAAAACATATCAAATATTAAGTACCATTTCCAAATATTGTCATAAAAATGAGAATCCGTTACAACAGCATTTCCCAAACTAACCCATAGTTTTCGCGAGCAATTCTTGAGAGGGTCCTGTCCTGAAGGGTCTACCACGAGTTTTACATACGATCGTCACGGTGACGATATAGCCTAGTCGACGGGAACAACCGAACAATTTCCATACATTTTCTTAAAGCACCTAACGGATAGAGTCCGCTAGGGGGCGCATTTAGAAAATGTATGAAAATTGTTCCCGTCGACTAATCTATATCGTCCGTCACTGTGTAAAACTCGTAGGTACTAGGTACTACACCCTCTGTGTACGGTGACGCTGATTCTAATTAGGATAAATAATACAATTCCGCTACTTGCGACAAGAGAATATTGACATATGACCAATTTTGGTGGGTCTCAACTCGACATGAGAATTTCTGTTTGACGGGTTCATCCAACCAACTTTGGTTACAAGAATCATCATATTTATGCGTGCCTTTCGCAAAAGGGATGGTAGGTACCTAGTAAAGTACCTAAGTATATGGTTTGTTGACTTACTTATTGCTTCGTTTATTTTCGTTGCCCGCCTATTTTCGCAGCCATGGAGCGAAATGGGTAGTGAAATTTGGTACAATTTATTCTTAATCCGTTACCACACGGAAAACCCAACACACTAAGTACCTAATTAAAATCCTTTCATAAAATAAAGTTTGTTCTGATCTGTTTATACTGCAGGTGTAAAGGCTCCTACACACAGTGCCGGCGGCTTTGCCGGCCGGCCAAGCCGCGGTGCACCCGGCGGAGAAAAAGCCGCCGGCGCTGGCATGGACGCCCGGGTATACTAGCGTACCGCGCGGGTTGCAACTTGCAAGGTCATTTCGCTTCCGACAAGCGGTAACGTAGTGTGTGGTTGCAAGCGATGCGGCTTTGTGCAAGTTTCTTCGGCAGATGCCGGCAGCACGCCAGGAAAAAGCCTGTGTGTGTAGCAGCCTGAAGTAAGTTTAAAAAAGTACCTACCTGCTGCTAAACATAGTCTACATCTACATAATTATGTGTACCTAGAGTAGATATACCTAACTATTTTTCAAGTACCTATCATCGATATATATGTACTAATATATGTCAATGGTACCTATAGGCAGTTCACTAGAGAGATCGTCTTGGCAATTGCTGCTCAACCCTCGTCCCTAATGTAAGTACCTATACCTAAGCAGTAATCATACGTCATCCGGAAAGCAAAAAGCCGCATTATGTTCCGTTAGTAGGTAATATTCATAAAAAGCCCATCATTGTTGCTACTTTTCTAATAGTCCGAGATCCGTAGAAGAGCGACCTTCACCGATCTGGTTATTGGATGAAAAGTATTTTATATCAAATATTGCATGCTTAAATATACCTAGGGTAGACCGAGGCGAATCGGATCACTTTTTATTTGAGGACATAAAAATCATACAAAAGTGTAATATATGTAACTTTATTGGGCATAACGGTAAGCAGTAATTATTTAGCTACATATTATACATTTCAAAACTAAAACAACTCATAAATTTTGCAAAATATAAATCAAAATTAAAAAAAAGTGAAATATCCGATTCGCCCCAATTATCGGGGCGAATAGGATCATACATAAAATTAAGGTTTTCTCAACATTATAAGCTTTTGCACCAATGGCAATATTAAAATAATAAATAATCAGGACAATATTAATTACTAAAACATAAATCACATGGATACGGGCCTTCTTTCCCACCCAGACCAGCACTTTTTCATGGCACCATTCTTTACGTGATGATGGATGAATATTTTTTTTTATCAGTAAATACAAAGCAAATCTTTGTGCTTCGCATTCGATTCTTATTCAAGGTGTTTTTTTATTATTCTTTGTCTTAATATTTTCTTTGGTATCAGTCTGTTTCTACTTTTTTCACAGCTTTTTCGGCAGTTTTAAGTTTCTTCTTAGCATCTCTTTCGTCAAGATTAATCTTACACTGAGGTGGAGACAAATGCTATATTAGTTTTATTGTCTACCATGTGTCTTAATGACGTCATTGGAGAGAGAAACTATTCTTTGTAAAATTGTGTGTCGATTTTTTTACATCTCAGCAGCCCGACCCAAGATTAATTCTTAGGCCAGTAATTCACTTGGGGCTATAATTTTTGTTTGGGGACCATTTTCCTGCTTGGTCTCCTTATTGTTTGTCTTTTATATGTGTGAACCATCTTTAATTGAATAAACATGCTTAATTATTCTCAAAAGTAAAATAAATCATTTTAAATAAGTGATCCGATTCGCCCCCGATGACGCGATCCGAATCACCCCATCTTGAAGACTTTTGAAATAAACATTTCACATATAAACCTATAATACTGTGCTTAAAAATTAAAATGTTTCCTAAAATAGACCTATTCCCAAACCGTTTAAGCTATATAACTCAAAGTTTTAACACAAATTCTTACATTAACACCAACAAATAGTAAGCATGTACTTTAGATGAGCGTGAAAATTGTAACGCACACAAAAAGTTACTCTCTGGCTAGCGGCGCTGACGCTCAAGTACTGGTCGGATCGAACCGCCACCGATGTAAGGTGGTGCGGGGTGAAAGTGGCTTGTGAGACGTCAGTAGCAGGTATTCCTTGTCAACGCTGTATTACAAATATTCACAAATTTCTTATTTTGATCCGATTCACCCCCTGATCCGATTCGCCTCGGTCTACCCTATATCGAGAATGGGTTAGCAAAAAAGTCCGGTCCAGACTAGGAAAAGTAGAAAAAAATGTATTTGGCTTTTCATTTAATATTGAATATACGTGTTTAATGAATAAATTTAGTACTAACTGAATGTAGGTATGCACATAATGCACCCTAAATGGTACGTTAACATGGGGTTGTCGGTTTTCTTGGAGGATTTGGTAGGGTTGCCAGGTATAAACACTTCGACTGTTAAGTTGTTACTAGTAATATTTATTAATTATTTTAATAGACAAATCTTATATTAAAATGACCGCTATTTCACTGCGAACACGATGATATTGGGTTGTCTACGAAAAACCTGTCAGGAAAAGCGGTTGGCAATTTTTTTTAGCCTGGACCGGATTTTTTTTACCAACCCATTCGCGATATATTTTTTAACATGCAAAATTTTATATAAAATACTTTTCATCCAATAAACAGATCGGTGAAGGTCGCTCTTCTACGGATCTTAGACTATAATTGTTGTCAGTTATATAATATTATATCCCATGGCTATTTAGTAGCTACCTCTCAGTCTACCTATCGTAACATGTACCTAGGTATGTGAGTAGGTATTCACTGCACGCCGCGAAGTGTCTAACTGCTAACGGGTCTAATCTATATAAATAAAAATGAATCACCAAAACGTTTGTACGCGCATGACTTACAAATGACTGCACTAAATTTGTTAAATCTTTCTTTTATGTACCTATTCTTTATTGTCAGGCGAAGGTTTGTATGAAAAAAGTAAAAGCAAAGAAATATGGCGGTACGAAGTTTGCCGGGTCAGCTAGTAGGTACAATACATACTTAATAAAAACATCCTTGTTTTTGTTTTACTCTTATTTATTTTCTGAGAGTAGGTAATCGTTGCTTCGTCTGGCTAGTCTAGCGTAGGTAGGTACCAATAGTAACTAGGTAATCTAAATCGACCTCGACATCAAACCGGTTCTGGCCCTGACCTTGACGATCGTTTTTCTATCGTTCTATCAATTACCTTTACTTATAAAATATCTAGATAAAAGAGTAGATACTGTGTTACACTGCACACAGAAATGTGATTTGGATGCCTTGGGATACGCTTTTGTGTAAAACACATTACCTACTGTAAGTCTTTAGCTTATACCTAAAAGACAAACGTAGTGTGAATATTTCCAGCATCGTGTGGAAGTTTAAAAACAGTAAATCGGTATCATGAACACCGCACTCAGTTTCCTTATTCCATGAGCTACGTTTTCTAAAAGCGCCTCTACCAGATAGAGGGGCGCTTTTAATAAATGTATGGAATCAAAATTGTTCCCATCGATGGGGACTTGAACATCGAATCCACGTTATCTACTCAACGCGTTGTGGAAACGATCGTCACTGCGGCATTCATGTACCTACTAAATTAATGTTGATTCACACCATCGATACTGATGTAGGAGTGGGCAGTCTAGGTCAATTTTTAAACTAAGCAACATATTTCTTAAATTGAACTACTTAGCCAGATATCGCATTGAAATCTGATAAAAAACATCCCATGTGATCACATCACAACGGGGGTTAATATCCTGCGCACCGATTCGAGTTGATCGACGATGGTAACAATTGCCAGTTAGGGTTCCGTACCTAAAAGGTAAAAAACGGAACCCTATTACTAAGCCTCCGCTGTCTGTCTGTCTGTCTGTCCGTCTGTATGTCACCAGGCTGTATCTCATAAACCATGATAGCTAGAAAGCTGAAATTTTAACAAATTATGTATTTCGGTTGCCGCTATAACAACAAATACTAAAAATAAAAAAAATGAAAATATTAAGGCTGGGTCCCATACAAAAAACGTGTATTTTTTCGTATTTTTTGCTCAAAATTATTAACTGTAACAGGTAGACGCTTTAAATTTTCACAGAATATGTAGTTGTATATTACCTTTCAAAATAAATAATTAAATTTAAAAAAAGTAAATAATAAAGGGTACAACAAACGTAATTTTTAAGCAATTTGTTACTCGATCTTAATAAACAGGTAGAAACTTATAAAGTATTTAAGTATACATATGATGGTACGAAACCCTTCGTGCGCGAGTCCGACTCGCACTTGCCCAATTTTTTAAAGAGTGTATGTGGTGACGGTCAGTACAGCCACGGTAATTTAGATTATATTACTGTGGTTCAGCTTCCTAGGAGTCCTTCTAAATGTCATTAAACTTATCTTAATACCTACTATTGTTAATGGGTTGGCATAAACCTGTTGTCGACGGATCGTCTTGTCATATTTATGCTTCTAGAGATTCAAGTAAACAAGAAAACTAACAAGTCATATTGATGGGCTTGGCCTAGGGACACGTCATAACGTTATCAGTAGATAAATACAATC
Organism: Euclidia mi; assembly: GCA_944739405.2. Classification (NCBI taxonomy): domain Eukaryota; kingdom Metazoa; phylum Arthropoda; class Insecta; order Lepidoptera; family Erebidae; genus Euclidia; species Euclidia mi. The sequence goes on from OX123200.2 coordinate 22,438,407, forward strand.
TCGCGTACGACATTAATTTACGACATATTGTGATAATGGGACTCCAGACGCAAACAATGGACAGTGATTGCAAGATTTTGCTTGACATGAATTAACTAAAACATGACGCTACCTACAATTATTTTTTATTTACTTAGGTTAACATCAAATTTCAAAACATTGCACAACTAGTGTAATAATAACGTAACTGAGAATCATACTGTTTGGCTTGTTGATTGTGGTTAGTGACCCTGGCAAACCGGCGGTCGGGGGTTCAATTTCCATCCAGGAATACATTTCTTGATGAGCACCATTCTTTTCTCTAAGTCTGGGTATATTTTCCCTACCTAATAATGTTGGTATTTAATTAATTATATAGGTAGGTACATGCTCGCAAGGAGGGCGGTATATGAGGCATAGTTGCCGAGTGTGGGATCACCTAGACTCGAAACAACACTTTGAGAAACGACACCGTGTCAATCAAAGATCACAAGGAACCACAATTACCACAACATTAGACGCAGTGTTGAACGTAGGTATTACTACGATAGGTATTTACTCATAGAAAAAGCAGTCGAATGAATGAAGAACCATATTCGGCTGTTTAAACTGTTGAAGAGTTATGAAAATTGTGTCAATATTTATTCAACTAGCAAGCTCTGTTCGAACATGGTTCCCAATTTGAAGTAAAAGCGGTTTCACAATAAATAGTAGCGTTAATAGCCGCTACAGCGTGGCCGCTACCCATATCTCATTCATCACTCCACGTACAATCAAACAAGTTGGCGCTGAACCAGTTTGAAAAAAAAATCCCTTGGCTCGCTCATAGAGTCGAGGCACACTAGAAACTGGTTTTGTATACGAGTGTCAATGTGCTTGTAAAGTAGCACTGGAAGCGAAGATGTCTTGCTGAGCGATTCTCGCCCTTATGGTGGTCTAGCGGGAAGTTGCTCGACTGTACATAAGTAACTATTACCAAATCGTCCTAATTAACTCATATCCTTGTTACACAAATAAAAAATTACAAAAAACGTATTTGGACATCAATTATATCACTATGTCGTCGTATGTAATGAGATAAGATAGCACAACCACAATATGTACCATCATGGATATGTACGAAGTGAAAACTATAGGTAGGACTGATAACATTTGAAAATAAACTACATGTTAATGAAATTGTACTTTAATTTAACAAGAGACCGAACATAATATCAAAATCGTGGCATAATCAATCACGGTTTGTTACTTTGCTTTTTCAGGTGGTTTATTCCTTCTTCTTTCTTGGGCGCATACAGCATACAGAGCTTGTGTCCAGCATATTGTAGTTAGCGTCTCCTTTAGCGCGCGATTCAATGAATTTGGCGTGAGTCTCCCCCGCTAAGCAATATGCCTTCACCGCCGGGACATTCTTCATAGCTTCGATGTATGTGGTCTGGTGACAAATAGATATATCATATAAAGCAGCCATTCTCAAAATATGCTCCACGGAGCCCCAGGACTCCACGAAGCATATCTAGGGCAGAGGTTCTCAAACTTTTTTTAAGCGATGGAACCCTTTTTGTAACCAAGTATTTGGCGGAGCCCTAAAATAAAACAAAACTTATTCCTAAGTGTACTTTATAACCAACCTAATTATTAAGTATGTCGCTGTGCGTTCGTCGAAACATTCGCCCTTTATCTCGCGAAGTATTTACACCTTCGGACTTTCACAATAGCAAGGGTGCGTATAATAGTCAAATAAACTACTCCTCTCATTCTTCTCATCACATCAGCCTATTGCGTTCCACAGTTAGACGCAGGCTACCCCAGGCCACGACACAAGACGAATAGGTCTTCTGCCGGATAATCTTGTATCGGAATTTGTCCCTCAGAGAAATCCTATTAATAGCTCTCCGAGTGACATGTAATGTAGGCAGCGCATGCCAGAACAGTCGAGGTTTCAATGTAGTTGAAGACTTTTTCGACCGTTTGTACTCTTTGGGCTTCTGTATAACCTACAATACAGTATGCACTGTATGGATCTGGCCCACGGTACTAGAGCCTTTACGAAACCTAGCCTGTTCTGGAGGCTGGAAGGCGTCAAATCTTGCTGCCACGAGTGATGACTATTGAAAGCTTCCAAAACAAGGATAAAACCTTAAAGACCTGCTTTCTAAGGCACAAGACAAGCGATGATTAACAATTAAATAAGCGCATTTTTAGGGTTCCGTAGTCCACAAGGAACCCTTATAGTTTCGTCATGTCCGTCCGTCTGTCTGTCCGCAGCCTAGCTCAAAGACGCCTGGTGCTAGAAAGCTGATATTTGACATGAATATAGACATACGATATTGCAACAAAACTGTAGAATAAAATTTAGGAAAATATTTTTTTAAGGGTATCTCCCCCTACATATATAGTGGGGTCGAATTTTTTTTTTGGTTGAGTACCCTCTTGTGTGGGGTATCATTGGATAGGTTTTAAAAATATATTATTAGTTTACTCAAATCATTTTTCGATCAAGTGATTGGTTTGTCAAATATCAAGCTTTGAAGTGATAAAAATTGTTAGTCTCAAGTGTCCCCCCCTCCCCCTCTGCCGGCTAAACTATTAATTTGGAAGGGGTGAAAAAAATCACAAATGTAGTACATATAACGAATCTAAAAGGAAAACTATCACGGCTAAGTAGACATCACTAGTTTACGAGTAATCGTCGGTTAACTTATAAATACCTATTTCTGTGAGTTTACATTGGGAGCGCTGGCTTAATCTTAAAGATTCCGATTAAAGATCCGTTTTTAGTCTCATGTGAAACAGAAGTTATTATCAATAATGACCATTATGGGCAACTACGGAACCCTACATTGCGCGTGGCCCGACACGCACTTGGCCGGCTTTTTTGGAATGTTACTGGTTACTGGTGCGCGTCGATTATCTATTCGAACCCGAACCCTCTGCATGACAGTCTGTTGACATCTCCACTAGGCTATCGCTGCCTTAAAGTTGCATTCAGTTTAGAATGTGAATCAATCAAACTGTTAGATTATTTTTACTGTAATCGGCTATCTAGTACTTTGGTTATATTTTAGTAATTTTATTTGAATATGAGCAACATTTTCGTTGAGCCCGTAGATAAGCTATTCTCAAAGTTTGCTCGGCGGAACCCCAGGGCTCCACGAAGCATATCTAGGGCTCCAGTAAAAAAAGAGATGTCCAATGTACGTGTTTGACACTCAATTTAACCGATTTTTATTGATATCGATTTAAAATTAGTAAGGAAAAATATACTTAGGTACATGTATTCAATTAAATATAAAGATTTTGTTCAATTTAGTTCAAACTCTTTTCATTTCCAAGTCATAGTTAATAATAAGTAAATCTAATAATCTAAGTTAATAATAAGTTATAGTGATATATAAGTAAATCTGGCCTTTAAACAGAGAAAATAAATTTTATTGTAATGCTTGGTTTAATAAATCTATTTCATTTTATATCATAAAATATTTTTATTATTATAACAAAAATAAATGAATTCAAAATCAATTATTATAAAACTTATCGATTACAATGTTGTGTTCAGGTACATAAGATGAATCATTGGCCTAGACTATCGCCCCGCGCACCCCGCTTCATGACCCGCGTTGTTCCTAAAGATGTTTACTGCGCAGCATTCTGCGCGAACTTGAAAGCCGCCAAGATAAGTGTACTAAGGTTCGAAACAAGAAGCTAGAACAGAGTTTAATCTATTCTAGGTTCGAATTATGTAATATATATTGAAACTAGTACTGTTTACAAATTGAATTATCATTTATTTTTTACCCTATTACTCAAGGTTTCTCTACAGGAAGTTGGTTTACCGTAGTAAACACCGCACAAATAAAAAACAGTTTGTTTTACATAATAATGTAACATTCACATATAAAGACAATTCTATGCTAGAACCTTCCCAAAACTACTTCAAAGAATAAAAAAAATATAAAGTATAATAATTGCCAAAAATTCTTACCAGTAATGCATATTTAGTCTTGTCAATTGCAAACTCAGCCTTGCCGAGTTGTGGCAGAGCCTCGAAACGCTCCAAGAATGGCCACAGGGTATAATCTACCAATCCTGGACTGTCTCCATGCAAGAACTTGATGCCACGGCTTTCTAGCTCTTTCTGCAGATACTCAAGACCTTTGTGATAGTTTTCTACCATTTCAGGCTTCAATGCTGGTGCGTTAAACGCTGCGGTGTAGTATGCAGACTGAGCCTGTAAATAATTATTGATTAACACATTGTCATGTTAAGCCACATTACCGCCGGCCAAGCCGCGTGCACCCGGCGGCATGCAAAGCCGCCGGCTTTGCCGCACGAGGGAGCCGCCGGCATGGCCGCCCGGGTAGGCCGGCGTGCCGCGCGGGTTGTAACTTGCTACTTTTGTGTGGTCGTACTATACAACTGGAATGATGCCCGGCGGCTTTCTGCGGCAGATGCCGGTGGCACCAATGCCCGAAAAAAGGCAGCGGTACGTATCGCGCGGCAAAAGCCGACGGCCCGTGCCTCCGGCACTGTGTGTAGCAGCCATTGGTTATTATTAGGAATAATATAATAATAATAATAATATTCTACCACATTTACACAACACCATCTAGTCGCAAACTAAGCAGAAGCTTGTATTATGGGTACTAGATAATGGATAAACATACATATATACTTTTTTTTGTTGTAAATACATACATATTATACATAGAAACACCCAGACCAAGATAAACATCCATGTTCATGCAAACATATGTTTGACTTGAGCGGGCATCGAACCCGCGACCTTCGGCGTAGCAGTCGCTTACACTCCGGGGGCGCCAACCGGTCGTCCAGAATCATTAAGTAATAATATTTTTTTTAATTTATATAAATAATATTTATTTCTATAACAATTACTATAACAAATCTTCATAAAATGTAGCTAAGCTACTCTATCTTGATTAAACCAGCTTTTAAACAAAGCAACTGTATCCATTATTTTAAAACAACTGCATCCTAAACAGTCAATTTTCTGAGGAATTATGTGGCCATCAACAGTCATGCAGATGAACAGAATCAACTTACTGCAGCAAATCCTTCGACAATGATTTTATCTTGAGCCCTGCGTAGTGGGTCCGTGGCCTGAAGGGGCACTTCAGGGTACTTTTCATCTAGATATGCGTTGATTATGTTGCTGTCAAATATAGCTTTGCCTTCTTCATATTCAAGAGCGGGAACAGTACCTAGTGATAATAAAAACTAAGATTATTTGATTTAATTTACTGGATATCATTAGCTGCAAACAGAGGATTTAAGTTAGTAGATGTGCTGCAGTTATTTTACATATTGTAGCTTTTTCATTCAAATCCTGCACTAGCTCATTGAGGATGACTTTACTAACAGTTTAAAATATACAAAAATAGTGAAAACTATTTTCTATGTATCTCACATATTTATTGTGCTGTATACATTTTAATCTGTCATCATTTGAAACAAATATTTAAACTGAAATTGTAAAAATTATTACTAGGAGACTATAATTATATACACACACATAAAATAAAACAATTATTTCTATACTTTAGTACCTAACAATTAAAAACCAATACATAAAAAGGGCAAAGAAAATTTTTAAAGGGTGTCATGGAAATCCTCCACATCGCCATCAGTTGGGAGCGTGTCCAGAATGCTGGCAGCATTGTTAAAACTTTCTTAAAATAGAGTAAAATCTGGTACTAAGACTGGTATAACATCCAATAGACAGTGTCATAACTTTTATCCCTAACAACAGTCACTCATATCATTGCACAGTCATAGAGACAAACCAAGACAACTACAACATGCAAGGTCTTTTCATTTCTTATCTAACAGGTAAACAACAGTATGAAATACCCAGATAGATGATAAATGGGAACATTTTGCATTGGTCAATTACTTTTCATTATCTTATTAGAATTTAGTATATTACCTAACTAAAATTAGTGTAATATTTTTTTTGTTAATTTGAATCATCTTGGATTTGACAGCTTTTTGTTTAAGATATGAATGCCTGTACACTGTAAAATAAATTATCTGCCTCATCATATATCTTCGTAGATATTATGGTATCAATGAGAGTGTTTATAAAAAAGACTGCACATTGCGCATACCTTTCGGGCTGAAGTTAAAAATCCATTCCGGCTTTTGGTCCAAGTTGATAAAAACGGTGTCATATGACAGATTTTTTGCATTTAGAACAAGGATAGTTCTCTCAGCATAAGGGCAGAATCTCATGGCAAACACACGAAGTTTACCACCATATGGAGGCAGAGCATCCCCTAAGAAATAAATTTATTAGGTTACATGGAAAAAAATATAAAACGATCTACAAGATTAAAATGTAGATACGATTAATACACATTATTTTAAATTACCTACCGGTTTGTAAATGTTTTTCCGACATTCTGAAACTGTTTTAGCTATTCACACTTCAAACAGCCTGGCGCAAGTTCCTAAGAAAAAACCGAATGTATGAAACGTGCTATCTTTTTAATGGCTACTATTATATGTATAAAACGTGAAGATAGCATCCTTCACTATGTACCCTTGGAACAGTATTCTTTCAAAGTTAGACGGGTTATACGTACATCACCGCCTTGGCTGTCAATAGTGTCAAATGTCACAACTGTCACATTATTATCCAGATTGAACTTTGCCGCGTTATGTAGTTTGTTAATAAAACGTAAAAAACATACTGTAAAAGTGCTTTGTGTATACCAAATAAATGTGATTTTACACTTCTAGTGTTAGTGTTACTATATTTATTTGATTAGCATTGAAAGGAGCGCAATGAAAACAAGCAAAATAACGTGCGAAATATGGCATACAACAACATGCCGGTCAGGCAATGAAAAAAGAGTAGGTATTTATGGCAAAATGTCCCTAGATAAAGATCAATGAATATTTATAATGTTATATAATGTGATATATTTCAATCAAACATAAAAAATAAGGAAATATTCTAAAGTTTCATATCCTAGTACTTTGTACGTAAACAATAGTGCTGCCTGTCAGTTATCGATAATCCGTGATTAGAAATTGGCACAAGGACTAAAAATTCTATTCTTTTTTTCTTTTAAGATGTAAATGGGTAGCTGCAACTGGAATCCAAGACTTGATTTATGTGCCCATTGAAAAATTACATCAGTTGAACTATGTGTGTGGCAAGCATTTTAAGCCGAAAGACTTAAAAAAAAGGAACTCAAGTCAGAAAAACAGCTGTGCCTTGTATCTATAGACATTTCTTTAAATCCTATTACAGAAAAAAATGTTGAAAACCTTTCCATTACATGTACATACATATATTATCGTTTAGTTCTGCGTATTTTTCTTCGCTAATCTAGAATAGATTTATAGAATAGGGTAATTTGTTTGAATAAACACATAAATATTAAATACATCTTTTATTTGTGTTGGAAAAGTATAATTCTAGTCGAAACATAATTATAATTATTTCTTACCGAATATTATCGATATCGATATTTCGTTAATCACTAGAGGGTACATCCCTATATTGACAAATATGACAATGCTGACAACATAAAAACGATGTCAATTAGTATCTTTATGTTGGTACGAGTTCTCCCTGCACGTTTCATACAAAGCTGAAAGTCTCGCATGATCTATGGCACATCCGCCTCTTCTTACGTAGTATTTGTATACTCTTTGCTTCAAAGATATCGAAAAGACAAAAGCCTGTTTTGTAAGGAAATCTGGGAATTTATAGAAATAAATGAATCAATTCAGTTCATTCAACTTGGAGTTGGAATGTCATGTGAAGTGAAGTCATGTCATTTATGTCAAGTCAAAGATCGGTATTGCCATTGCGCAGATTCAGTATATGGTGCAGACATCAAAAGATCCATTTATTCTATCGCAAAATAAATATCTATTAATGTGCGAATTGTGCGATGCTAAGATTCTAACTACCTAGCGACTCTAGCGGCGAATTTGTAAGTTGTCCGGGTACGACACTTTTACAGCTCAATCAATTTACCACTTTACTATTAACCTCGAAGCAAAAGTGTCGTACCCGGACAACTTCCCAATTAGCCGCTAGAGGCGCGCCGCATAAACTTTGCATTGCCAATAGCCGTTTAGAAAACAGTTGATATAAAGGGCAAAAATTAACATAACAAAAGAAAACCGAAATACAGGTTTCAATTAGATTGATATTAAATAAATTCTATACATACAAAATATAAAAGGTGATTATAAATGATTTGGTTTGAGAGATTATCTATACATACATAGACTCACGCCTGTTTCCCGGAGGGGTAGGCAGAGACTACGGAACGCCATTTGCAACGATCCTGACATATCTCTCTTGCTTCATTCACTCCCATCATGTTCCTCATGCATGCTCTTCTGCTCAGGGTACTTCTAACCTGCCCTATTTTTAGGATGTCTCCAATCTGGCCAAAGAACGTCTGCCTAGGTCTTCCCCTTCGTCTTGTCCCATCCACACTTGCCTTATATCACATAAATAAAATTGGAGTGTCTGTTTGTAATATCAAAAGAAACGCTTTTTTCTAAATGCTTATTATGGATGTATACAAGGTACATATACCGAAATAACCTATTTTTTCATTTTTGTCTGTCTGTTTGTTTTCGCTAATCTCTGGAACGAATGGACCGATTTTGACGGGATGTTCACTGGCGGATAGCTGATGTGCCAAGGAGTAACTTGGGCTATAAATCAACCGGGTACGCGAAGTAGTTCCCTCAAGACGCGAGTGAAACCGTGGGAAACAGCTAGTAATTATATAAAATTATAAATTCTTATAAAATAAAGTTTTTTATAAAATAAAATCGTTCTTTCGTCCAGTTTGTCTATATGAACGCGATAAACTCAAAAACAACCAAACGGATTTTTGTACGGTTTAAACCAATAGATAGCGTGATTTCTGAAGAAGGTAAGATGTAAGTATATTGTATAATTCACACGGGTGGGGTGGAGCTGTGGCCAAAATCAAAAAGTTAATTATCGCTTGTTTCACAGTGAAGGAAAACACTGTGAGGCAACCTGCATGTCTGTGAATTCTTCATAATGATAAATAGATCGTACTAACGCAGCGCCATCATATTTATTGTGTGTGTTGATCCGCTAGAAAAGTAGTATGTTTTTAATTTAACTAACGTAGCTTTGGCAATCCGATATAAACTTTGCTCTGAATGTAATATTGGTAATTAGGGTAATAACATACTATAGTCTTCTGTGCGGAAAGAGAATGGGCGTGGCGAAAATTGGAACTAACATTCGTTCGAGTCCCTTTAGTAATTTTTAACTTATGTACGTTCGATTGAAAATTGAAAACCCTTCTGTAACACAGGCTCAACAGATCAAGATTTTTACTCGCACTATCATAAATTAACAATGTTGCCAACATGAGAAATACGGTAAGTACGTATTGTTGCGCCCTCAAATCAAAAGTCTGTTCTCTTTCCGCACAGACTCTAGCTGACCCGGCGAACTTCGTACCGCCTTAAATGAAAAAAAAAATTATAGGTATATATAAACCTTCCTCTTGAATCATTCTATCTATTAAAAAAGCCACATTAAAATCCGTTGCGTAGTTTTAAAGATTTAAGCATACATAGGGACAGACAGACAGAAGACAAACTTTGTTTTATACTATGTAGTGATAGTACGGGCTATAAATGCGTATTAACGCGTTGGTGTAATTTGCAATCATAGCGATGATAATGTGCATCATAGAGAGCACAATACTATATGCTATTAAACATTTTCAAAATCTTGTGAAATAAACAAATAAGGTGTAATAAGATGAAAACAAACCGTCCGCTCAATTTTGTTGTAAGCTAAGTACGAGTTGCGACATTGCGATCCCAAATGCTTCGGTGACTCGGAGAGGCCTCGGCTTTGATGGCTGTTCGGAGTGAATTTACTAGAGCTACCGCAGGCCTCTCAATATTAGGTTGTGTTGGTTAACCCGCCAGAGGCTATTAGAATTATTTTCTGGGAGTAGTTCAATCGTGAACTTTGAGGTCGTTATTATACGGGTAGCTCTGCTACGAGTTCCCCGTAGTTACTACCCATATTGGAACTATAATAGGTACAGAGCTACTTATGTCTCGACAAGTATCACGCAAAATCGGTTGGTTATAAAAGCATGGACCTGATCTCGTAGTATTTTATCAATAAATTGTAGTAGTTTTTATTAATATTCGGTTAGAATATTAATAAAAATCGTGTTCATCCAAGCTTAATATTTTATTGAGCAGCTTTTTCACATCTTATTTGTAGTAATATTACTCCAGGGATGTAATCAGTACCTACCTATCGCCATACAGACTATTAGTAACGCAACAGATTTCGTGCCTTATTTATTATTTTTACCACAAGAACAATTAATTACCTAGTATTTTTTAATAAACTCACACCTACAGGTTACGGAGGTCAGACGGGCCGTCGCTCTGTGGAAAAGCTAATATTCAGCCAAATTCTGTTAGACTAGAAAGCGTACCCCAGGTTGAAACTGGGATCCCCAATGTGGGATCTCCACCTTGTCGTGGTGGAGGGGCTCAGTAACCGTGGCTTGGACGCCCACGGTGAAGCTAAGCGGGCTTCCGGGAGTGGACGCTCCACGTGGGCTTGAGGGAGGCCTGCGCAGGATGCGTCCAGGGGTGCGGGTGCAGGGGACAGTTCTGTCTCTGTCTGTCCCTCGCAGTCAGGCGCGATCGCGGCAGGAGAGGCGTGTCGGTGTTGCGTTGCCGCGCGCCCTATCTCCCGCGACCAAATGGGGGCGCATCATTTCTTGCGTTGCGGTGCGGCCGCAGAGGAAATGGAGATGCAGTGTTGTCAGGTCGCCGACCTCCCTACCCTCTGCGGCCGCTGGGTGTTTAGGCGGCGGAGCCCAAAAAAAAGAAAAAAGAAGGTTGAAACTGTGATAACGCTAGGAGGATTATGATGAGACTCACGCTTTTATCCCTCAAGGGGTAGGCAGACCCATATTTCACCATGAATTATTAGGTCCCACGTTATAGGGGACGAGCCTATTGCCGCCACCGCCACCAGACTCCGTGCTGCTGCTGAGAATTTTGGAAAAACCCAGTTACACTTTTGCCCGACCCGGGAATCGAACCCGGGACCTCCGATCAGCAGACGCAAACGCTATGCTCTGGACCACGGAGGCATTTAATTTGTCTTACAAATGAAAAAATAGGTAATAAAACCGCCATAATTTTCAGCTTCAGTCAATATTTTAATTTTTGGTTGACAATTAAGTAATTGTTTAAACAATAAAATATGTAGATCATCGTTTTCATTAAAGTGGGCTCTTGCTGCCTTGAAGGTTGCCTTATACTATAACGTCGAGTCTAGATTTTATTGTCGCAATCACCTACTGGCGCTGCACACATAGCACATAAGGGAGGTACAACCTGGTTCTGTGTACCTATGTCGACGCGTGATTCTTCAGACAATCTATTGAGTTTAGCAAAATAAATTGTATCTGAAATCAATTTGGAAGCTATCGTCAACTGTTTTGAATTTATATCTCTTAACTGCAAACCTATAGATCTGCCCATTACTTCCCAATCTTCTGTTTTCATAGGAATCGACTTATGAGAAGCATTCTGGTGCTCATGTTTTTTGTAAACTGTAATCTTTTGTTTCTTTTTATGTTCTGTTCTAATACTTTCTTGTGATGTTGATGGTTCATAATCGTTATCACTGTTGCTGTCGTCTAAAGTTGTTTCCTGTAAAATTCATTAAATGGAATTATTTCCTGAAATTTAATATAGGTAAGATTAGAAAACCAAAATGTTGAGGCTAATAATTTTGGGACCACAAATACAAAAGTATTATAATATTTTATATAACGTAAGTTACTTGTAAGGAAAAGAAACTTTCATTTTTTTTTTTATACTAGACTAGAGGACATGACTGATTCTAATTATTGCTCCTTGACTGATTCTGTTACGTTGACTTGATTAGTAAAGGATTGATACCAAACAATTAACCTTGAAACTTATTTTACTAATAGCTTCTCAAAGCAATTTACGAGACTTACTTCGGTTTTTAGCGGATCAATCAGAACAGAGCGACGAGTATCTGTAGAATAACGGCCACTAGGCTCATACAAATTCGACAAGAAATTTAATTGTTCAAAGTACCACAATGAAGGTTCATATATTTCATCAGCACCGGACCGTATAGATTCTTTAACCTGAAATTAAATTATTAATATATTTCTATATGTCTATGTATATCTTTATAAAATTTTGTTATTGATTCGATTCATAGCTTAAAATAGTTTTAATTATAATCTAAGCTGCAAAGATATGAGAAGCTGGCAACCCTACAACCAATTGTCATTATTGCCAAGCGCAAATGACATGAAATTGACATTTCAATTGCAGCCAGTGCGAGAACTGCGAGACGGCCAGAGCCAACCAAATAACCAATTATGTACCTAGTAGTGATCTGTGGAGCCAATTTGTAATTGCCAGATTGATAATATACTGATCTGTGCATTTGTGGAATAAAATTGATCACACGATTACTTAGGCACATAATTAAAACCTTGAATGTCAAGTCAACCGTAGCATTTTACTACTGTCTTGGTTCGTACTGGTTCGTACATGTCCTTATAATATATGTATTATACAAGAAAATTACCTTTTTCAATTCTCTGAAGTATGTAGTTCGCATATTCTCCAATTTCTTTTTTAATGTGTCGACTGACGCATCCATATCAAAGTTGTCTCTGTAAATCTGGGTTAGAACTTTGTAAGCGTCGTTCCGCATGTTTTTGTTATTGTACATACTATGTGATTTATCCCACAAATGAGGGAAATCTTTGTGATATAATTCTAATATTTGCATCCACGCTTTGCGGTCTCGTGCTGTCGCCATTTTGATATGATTATCGTACAGTTGACACTACGCACTACACATCCACTGAGTACTAATACGGCGGACCAACTGCCGCATGTGACGCAACAAAAATTGCCGATTACGTCGTACGATTTTCAATTCTAAATTTAGGGTGGGCAAGATGATTGATTTATGGCGGTCGGACGCGCGCATGGCACAGTGTTTCGTTTCACACGATCCGCTGGTCGCCTTACAAATTGGCTGTCAAGTAATTACCAACCAAATTGTCTTATTGTTTCGTAAACCATATAACAGGTTAACACAGTCATGTATGTAGCGATGACAGATCCTACAGAGGTCTTATTTTAATGGACCTTGATGCTTGATTAACACAGTCATATTGAAAAGGTTAGGTACCGTAAAACCGGCCAACATTGCCCTTGGCGGATATCTTTGCCCGAACATGAAAAATAACTAAAATCTTGAATCTTATATATAAAATCTTTGCGTTACTGACTGACTGACAGACACGCTACAGCCGAAACTATTGGGCGCAGGAAGCTGAAATTTGGCATGTATGTTCCTTGGGGACCGTAGGGGTGCACTAAGAAGTGGTGAGGGATTTCCCGAAATTCTCACGGGATCGGCCAAAACGGGTAAATTAAAAAAAAAATGCAGGCGTAGCTGCTGGCGTCCTCTAGTTATAAATAAATCTAAATAGCTGACAACATCATTTAATCTTTAGGGTAAATTTGAATATTTTTCTGACAGCACTAAATATTAATTACATTGCTAAGTTCACTCAGTTGTCGGCGAGACATGTTAAAAGTAGGACTAGTGTGAGGTGGTGCCAAAATCTTGTTTTACGTTTTTACACACTGACAGCGTACGACATCTCTCAGGTAAGTTATTTCAATATTCGAGTAATAATAAGTACCAAGCTTCATTTCTATGCTAGTTTGAGACCTTTAAAACATAAAATCTTCTAGATAATGCAGTGGGCAATGATTTCCGAACTTGCGTGAACATAGGAGTGACAACATTGCCCACTGCAAAAATCATGTTAGGGTTGGCACCCATTATATCTAGTATTTTTTAAATTTAATTCTGTACCTAGGTATTGGAAATCGGTTGTCACGCTGTTGGCATGTGATGCAGAGGAATGAGAAACATGTTAGGTACGGGGAAGTTCTGAGTAGGCATGAGTATAATTAATGTGGATGGCTATAACAGTAGGGAAAGACGAAAGAAATTTCTGTCCAAAGTACTCGAGGCCTGTGTACCTGTGTTCATAAATAGTTCACCAATTATATTTACCACAACTCCCTTATCAGGCCTTTTCAATCTGGCTTCAGGCCTGGGCACAGTACAGTGACAGCTCCCCTTAAAGTGACTGACGATATTAGGCGTGGAATGGAGACACTAAAGTTACCATTTTAGTGTTAATTGACTTCTCCAACGCGTTTAATACAGTCAGACATGATGTCCTTTTGTCTATCCTTTCTTATCTTATGGTCTTTATTAAATCTTTTTAATTAAATATTTTAGCTTTAATAAATAAATAAATAAACAGATTATTATTTATTACATTAGTGTGTGGCAACCCTAGCCTACCGTTTTAGTTTGTTTGAAAAAACGTTTTAGTTTATTTGAAAAAAAAGTGTAACATTGCCCACCTCAGTAAAATTAAAAAAATAACGTTTTTGATATATTGATCACGAAGGATGGCAACTTTGCATAATTCACTAAAACATACCTTATTTTCAAAGCTTTAGAACTGATAGTTTTAGAGAAAATAAGGTTGAACAATGTTGGACGGTGGTGCGTATAATTTTGCCCGGCTCTTTAATTGCCTTTTCCTAGGATTCTGTTAAAGCTAGAAGCTCCACATTTCGTGATTTAAAGCCTTTAATAGTAATTGTTACCATGGTATACTTAATTACGAGTTCTGGTGATTATTTTTTTCATAATCTCAAAAATAAGTAAAAATGTGGGCAATGATGGCCGGTTTTACGGTATTCCCATCTGCATAATAATCACAGAGTACCTTTTTATATAGGGTAGGCCGAGGCGAAACGGATCACTTTTTATTTGAGGACATAAAAATCATACTAAAGTGTAATAACTATATGTAACTTTAATTGCCAAAACGGTAATCAGTAATTATTTGGCTACGCATTAAACATTTCGAAACTCAAATTACTCATAAATTGTGCAAAATGTTAATCAAAAGGTAGAAAGAGAGAAATATCCGAATCGCCCCAATTATCGGAGTGAATAGGAAACATAAGGTTTTTTCAGCATTATAGGCTTTTGTATCAAAAGCAATATTAAAATAATTAATAATCAGCACAATATTATTTACTAAAATATAAATCACATCGATACGGGCCTTCTTTCCCACCCACATCAGCACTTTTTTCATGACACCATTCTTCACATGATGGTGGATGAATGTTTTTTTTTATCAGTTAATACAAAGCCAATCTTTGTGCTTCGCACGAGAACCTTTGATTCTTTTCAAAGTGTTGTTTTATTATTATTCTTCTTCATATTTTCTTTGGTATTCAGTCAGTTTCTCTTATTTTCACGGCTTTTTCGGCAGTTTTTAGTTTCTTCTTAGCATCCCTTTCGTAAAGATTAATCTTACACTGGGGTGGAGTCAAATGCAATATTGGTTTTATTGTCTACCACGTATCTTAATTACATCACTGGCAAGAGAAATTCTTTGCAAATTCGTGTATGGTATTTTTTAAATCTCAGCAGCCAGACCTAAGATTAATTCTTGGGCCAGTACTTTGTTTGGGGCTATAATTTTTATTTGGGGACCATTCTTCTGCTTTTAATCTTTATTGTTTGTCTTTTATATGTGTGAACCATTTATAATTGAATAAAAATACTTAACTATTGTCTAATGTAAAATAAATCATTTTAAATAAGTGATCCAATTCGCCCCCGATGACGCGATCCGAATCGCACCATATTGAAGACTTTTGAAACTAATATTTCACATATTAACCTATAATGTGCTTAAAAACTAAAATGTTTTCTAAAATAGACCTATTCCCAAGCCGTTTAAGCTATACAATTC
Organism: Euclidia mi; assembly: GCA_944739405.2. NCBI lineage: Eukaryota > Metazoa > Arthropoda > Insecta > Lepidoptera > Erebidae > Euclidia > Euclidia mi. Next base: position 22,454,339 of record OX123200.2, read on the forward strand.
AAAGATTTAACGCAAGTTCTTACATATTTACACCAAGAAATAGTAAGCATGTATTTTAGATGAGTTCGAAAGTTTTAACGTACACAAAAAGTGACTCACTGGCGAGCGGCGCTGACGCTGATGTACCTACCAGTCGTATCGAAACGAAACCAATGGCAGGAGGTGCAGGGTGGTTTACTATTTTTTACTAAGTTTAACAAAAAAACCTACGACAAAAGATAATTAATAGGAACTAACTTAGTAATAGTGGCCACGTGCCAATGTCACAGAGCTCATGGTAAGCCTCCTTGTCCCTAATCGCACACAAGGTGAAAAAAATTGGCACAACCAATTAAAAAAATATAAGTATTTTTCTGATATTGCTTGTTTCTTCGCGGCAACGAGTAGCTCTCGCGGAGGCCAACAACTTTGCCCCCTATGAATGTTGCTGTAAAACTGTCCGTTTTCGAGTTATTGACACATTTCAATGGATGCGTAAAACTTTAAGGCCCCGTACCTCAGAAACGGTGCGCCGAAGCGCCATGGTTGTTGAGAGCGCAATTGCTTGTAATTACGATACGAACACGATGCCGAAATAAAAAAATAACAATAAGCTTTTTTTAATGTACAAAATATATATATAATACTACAAAAAGTCCAAAAAAAAAATTCATTAAAGAATTGTGTCACAAACCTAACCATATATTTTTTATAATTTCTGTGACCATAACCCATATTGCCTCTAAGGCTACACACTGACTTTTTAATGCTCATTGACAGTTAGTTACGGAAAGTAGCACGATCAAAGCCGCGGGCAAAAGCTAGTATTATTATATAAAGTTACTAGCTTTTGCCCGCGGCTTCGCTCGCGTAAATTCGGGGTTCTCTGGTTATAGTATATCATCTATGTTCGGCATAACATAAATCTCCATTATGAAATAATTATGTCGTTTTAACTGTTCAAGAAATATAACTGCAAAAAGTATTTACGCATACAAACTACTTAGTAATAAGACTTAGTAGTAGGTACTCAAAATGTTATCCGGTATCTGTGACGTTTCGATAGAGTCAAATAGAGTGGCCAATATAGCGACTGATTTGACTGTCAGGACCATTAGAATTTAACAAAATACTCGACAATCCGAATTTTGCGGATATATGTTGTCGACTCGAAATCTTTATTTTTTAATGTTTTATTATTCAGGTAAGGTTTCGATGTACTCCTTGACGAAATTATTAATATAAGATTTGACACTGCGATAGCAGCACAGTCCGTCGGTTCCTATAATTAGTTAATGAATAAAAACAATCATATGACATAATACAGGTTTCGCAAATGTTTTACTTAGAAAATAATTAAACTGCTAAAATATTATTTAAAAAATAATCACATGACCAAATAATTCGTTTGCCAAATTGGTGATTTTACAAAAAGTTAGAAGATAAATTATTAGTTTTGAAAAATAACTAATTTCTAACCAATACTTACGCGAAATTTTGAAAATATTAACTTGCATGATTGCAATTTTCATCTTGGACAGATTATTTATTGGCAAGTAATAATTTTGTATTAATACTAATTACTACACACTGCCTGAATTAAGCGAAATAAGTAGAATTTGGTTCTGGCACTCGCCGGCCGCTGCCGCGGACGCTCGCTCCGCTCGCTCGGCTTGTGCGTTGTGGTCGCAGTTCTAACCTAACCTAACCAGTCATCGTTTCAGTTAACTCTACACGAACATTGTTGTATTAACGTAGATTTTAGTTAATAAAATATTTACCAAGCAATGCATTTTGTCAAATGTTATTTATGGTTTACGGTGTTTTGCCAACTAACATGTTTAAAAAATTAATTAATTTGTAAATTAATGTTTTAGCATAATAATATTTTTTTAGTAGGTAAATATATTGTCTAATGAGTAGTTTATTAAACAATAGTTTGTAAAATAATAAATTTATCAAGTATAATTTTGTCAAATGTTATTTTTCAAATGAAAATTTGTCATTTGTTTTTGTCAAATGATCGGACACCGGTGCAGGGTAGAAGTGGCTCGTGAGCCGCCAACAGCATGCGTTCCGTATTCGCTTTATTAAAATTATTCACAAATTTCTTATTCTGATCCGATTCACCCACTGATCCGATTCGCCTCGGTCTACCCTACGATAATAATCTAGCTCAATTTCTGTGTTAAAATTTGTTGATACAGAATAAGATATGGTGCTTATTTTATATAACTAGTTGAATATGAGCATGGAAATTATAACTATTAAAATGAAAACGAGGTAGGTATAGTTTGTTTTTTACACAATTTCATAAAGTTTATTATTCTAGTGTCACCAGATTTACGCTAAAAAATAATTTACACAAGGCAGGCAGGCACATAATTTGTGTGGGTATAGTGACCAGTCGAACTGTGGAGTGGATGAAGAAAGGTAGAGAGAAATAATAAACCATGGCAATCGGATATCCCTGACTTATTATAATTATTAACCAGCACAAACATGTCCACATAGCTAGTCGAACTTAAAGGAACCTAGTGGAAGAAATACTTATAAACCTTATGGATCATTAATTTTTTTTCTGATACGTTGGTCTTGGTACGGAAGCACATACTTATCTAGTTTTTGTAGTCAGAAACCAGGCTATATAAACCAGTGTACCATTTTTAGCGACATGACGTAGTCAAAATTAAAGATGCATAGGTACCTACCTACCTACAAAATATGTCACGATTGTCAGGGCTGGTAATGAAAGACCAATTTCAAATTCAAATTCAAATTCAAAATACTTTATTCATTTGGGTCCCAATGTGACGCTTATGAACGTCAAAATAATAAATTTATAAAATAATTACTTAAACTCAAATTTAAAACATTATTACTGTATGCTTCTACATTTACATTTACTGCCACGTTCGCAAAGCAATAGGTAGAACCATGAGAAAGAACGGGCAATAAAACTCACCGTCACTCTTTTTCATCGCCAGGTTTTGCATAATACACAATTTACATTTTGTAAGGTGCTGCAACTGTTACACCTTCTATATCTTTTGACTTTAGTTGTTCTTGTGGTTATCGATTCAAGACATCAATACTCTTTTGGGCAGATACAATTTCGCATGGAGTCGCTAAACTGCTTCAGGGTTATGCCATTGATGAAAGACACTAGGTAGGTACCTACTTACGCCTTTAATTTAGGTCATTTGCTTGTTCTGTTTTGTACATATTGGTAAAAGATATTATGTTTACTATCGCCATCATCAGCCCTGTATATAAACGGCCCGTCTTCTCTCTTCTAACTATGAGAAGGGTTATATCCATAGTTCACCACGCTGCTGGCCAAGTGCGAGTTGGAAGATATATAGATAACTCTCAAGCATGCGGGTTGCCTCATCATGTTTTCTTCCGCCGATAAGCAAGCGGTAATTTGCAATTTCATACGCACATACCTAACTCCGAACAGTTATTGGTGCATACCTTCGATTCGAACCCGATATTATAGTAAAAACAGAAATTCTGTTTTTACTATGCCGATATCCTTCGTGCAGCAGTCTGTCTCCTCGGACTAGGCTATCGCATGTTGTACAACATATTTAACTTCAGTGGCGTAGCGTGGGTATTCGCCGCCCGGGGCCGATCAGAAATTTGCCGCCCCCTCTACTTTTAGGTACCCTACTACTTCTGCCAGAAGTGTAACGTTTGTCGGGAGGGTTTCGGGTCGGTATGTTTGTATGTTCATTAGTTTGTCTTTACACCCCAAACGGCTTCATGGATTTAAACAAATTAGTTGTCATTTGATTCGTCTCAATTGTAATATCATAAAGCATAGGGAATAATATGTTTAGGGGAGAAACGTGGCAGCTCTTAGCGGTATTTATGTGTCGCGCATGGCAGCGGCCGTTTCTTGGCTGCAATATATAACTTAGTGTCTAGGTCTAGACAGCTTCAAGGATGTTCATGAACGAAATTTGGAGGGGTTTTAATCAACTATAGCAATAGATCCTAACCAAGTGCTTTGTGTTACTTTTACATTTTTCTACAGGATAAATACCTTATACCTACCGCGTAACTTTGTAGAATACCCTACATCTGTGAACATGGCGCTTGCAACAGTGCCAAAATATCGTTTACTCAAAACAAAAGTACGTGGCATATAATTATCCCGAAGGAAAATGAAAAAGTAATACTAATGAACACGAAAGTTTAAATTCCTATGGTCCCGTCTGGACCTCGCTCTGGTCGACATCCGGGATGTCTTTGGTTAGTGGTGCGTCAGTGAGGCTCGGTGGTCGTCAGTACTAGGTCCAGTTGTCTATACGCGAGATATACATACAAGTGTGGATAAAAACTTTCAACCTCTTCGAGAATCTCGAACTTTGAGTTGAGGGTGCGGTCATCCGAAGTTCCTAGTTTCGTTAGATCGGGCCGCCTCAACTGCAGAGCGAAGAGCCCCATGATCCCAGGTTTTCCTCGATCACAGCCTCCATGGCGCGGGTGTTAGAGCGTCAGAGGTCACGCCGCATTAGCTTGCGTATTTGTTGGCTTACGGCCCTCCCATCTGGCAGAGACAGCTGACAGCCTCATCATTTCGAGAGTCTAGGCTGAAAGTTTAGCCTAATTGTTTTTTCTCAGTGCGCTGAGGACGTTTCGGGACCAATCTCCTAGTGCCGTCAGTACCGTGACCACTGTGTCTGTCTTTTAATTAATGCTGTCGGTGGTTTCTAATAACAGATTGAAACAATTCTGCAATTCTAGTTGGAACTGCTCAGAATTCATGGCTGATTGGGGCAACTTAGAGTCGGCGAATAGACTTCATTGACTGGGCTCTTTCAGTTGTAAGGTTCATATTTATGTAGAGAGCCTCGTACTAGTCAGTGATCGCTTTCAGTGTTTAAACTATTGATCACCGAGTTGTCTAAATATGTGCTTTCTGCCCATCGTGTAACTCTTTCTTTCTCACATTGTCGGAGCTTCGCCAAGTCCACTATCTGTGAGCTTCTTGAAAACGGACTTAATTGAAAAGAGCTTCGTAGAAAATAACTACCCCTATGATTATGTTGAATTTATTTTCGTTGAATCCCAGTTTATGCCACATGCCGTAGACTCCGATTTTCGTTTCACTTCGTCCTTCTCCTTCCACTTTGGCATTAAAGTCCCTCATTACAAAGTTGTGTGCCTTAGCTATGCCCTCGTACATGGGCTCAGCTTTCTTGTCAGGGAGAGTTAAGGTCGGTGCATATACCTGTATCACCTTTAGGCAACGTCGCTATGTGCGTAACAGTCCGTAGTCAGAGATAAAAACCAAACTACTTAAAATAACATGTAATTTGATATTAACAGCAAGCATCTCTAAAATCACTTTATTATGCTCTACTTGGATCTTTCAAAGTCTGAATAAAATGATGACGCCTTGGAATGGCTTGTCTCCTCGTCTAAGTACATAAGATGGCCTGAATCTAAGGTAATGGTATCCTCCTCCGAATTGAGGGCGACCGAGAACTGGTGCCATTGTGCGTTCGTGCGCGGCATTACAGGATGCTGGCGCAACCGGGTGACGTTACTGCCCGTCACTATTTTATGGCCTTTACGCAAACGCGTTATAACGCCTTGATTTCGCTAAAATAAGAAGTTGAGATGCGAAATCTGTAAGTTTATGGACAAAACCCGCGTCAAGTACCACAGGGTTATGGCCAAAAATTCGCAAAAGGCGTTTGTAATTTGTGACTTTGATTTTAACGCGAAGATCACAAATATTGGAGTCAAATTAATGTCTTAGAATACCTGTAGGTACCTACGTGCTTTCGTCTCTATTCAACTATAAAGATTATGTTGTATTTTGGAGCAAATCAAAAATTGGCATTTTATCTGGGGCGGCGGCGCCCCATTTCCTTACTGCGCTGGCACCGGTGTGCGTAAGGACAATAATGAAACAAAGGATGATTTTGTTTTCGATTGTTGTTCTTTCCACTGACTCCGTGCCACCGCGCTGTCCTACATGAATGGGGTAATTCATGTGTTTTAAAATATGATATTTTTATTTTTGATTTTCGCGGTGTCATTTGCCGCCCCCTTAAATGTGCCGCCCGGGGCCATGCCCCCCCCGGCCCCCCCCACGCTACGCCACTGTTTAACTTGATATGTTATACTAATAGTAATTTCAAAATATGTACCTATTAATTTATTTTCCATGTTCATGGATACCACGTTAACTAAATCTAAGTCAATTATACGTGGTCTTTGATTAGGTAAAAACAAAGGTAGGTAGATACGTACTCAAAATTGCTTGAAAAAGAAAGATTTACATGCACAGCCCCTAGGTACTGCCCTTAGTGTGCCGTACCTACTGGAATCGAATCCGTACCCACACTATCCGACGCAAACAAAATATTTCATTTAGAAATGACGTAGGTACATCGTCGTTACGCTTGCCAAACCTGACATGTGCATTTTTTGATTTTTTTTGTTTTTTCGCTAGATGTTGCTACCTATTAAAGCCGCATGCTTTGTAAAAATAATCATGTGCGAAATCTATGTAGAAAAGGACTTGCCAAACTTTTCATGTGTAATACTTGCTGTGAAAAGTCTGACATGTGAACTCCAAACACACATAAATAGTTCTTTTTGTGTGAAGAATTTCACATATCAGGTTTATGTCACTGACATGTAACAATTTTGTGAGGAAATGTCGTAAAAGGTTAAGTTATTATTATGCAATAATAAACAATATCATTAAAAAAACATATTTTTTTGCAACCACATGGGTATATTTGTCTTAGGATAATCAGATAAACTTTTGTATAAAACAGTTTTTTTACGCTCCTGAAAAGTGGTGTAAATGCACATAACAGATTTGGCAAGCGCAACGACGACATTTTATCATAATCATAACTAGCACTTTAATGAAATTCGGTGCAATATCTGTGTGATTTGGCCTGATAAAAACTAATTATTATCGCGGTATAGCCAAATTCATGCAACGATATCAAAGAGGTCAACTATAAGATATAAAAAAAACAGTCATAACTATTTACAATCATCAACTAATAAAACGCCATGGATTATTCGGTATTACTGCTTATGGATATCGCAGATAATGTTCCGAAGTTGATGTTAACACAATAAAATACTAGCCGAACATTCGACAGTAGATACAGGTATTGAGCCTACTAGTCGACCAAGCCAACTAGACGAATGTCAACGTGACAAAATTCAACATAATTCAACAATTATAATCCAGAAATTACTTATTGTAACGTGCGAACGCGGCGTGTGAACGTACAATGCGCCTGCAATCGGTACTAGGAATTTCTGGATTATAATTAATGAATTATGTTGAATTTTGTCACGTTGACATTCGTCTAGTTGGCTTGGTCGACTAGTAATCGTTTTATCTCTGAGTGTTGAATCGTGCGCCGTGACTTGACATTTATTAAAAACAAATATGATATTATCATCCACTGGTTTCGCAATGCGTATATTTATATCGTCGTATCATGGAGTTCGTTTAGTCGGACAAGTGCTGGGATACGTATTGCCGCGAAACATGTCCTCCGCCAGGCCTAAAATAAATGTTAACACAAAACATTTGACAAAAGGTTAGTTATGATTCTTTGTTATTTTACGGACCTCATACTCGTAATTAAGTTTAAAAATAGATAAGTCTGCCAGTCAGACTTGTTTATTACTTAATTCTATTTTTATCCACTTTGCTACTCAAACTTGTTTTTCTTTCCTCGACATAATAATATAACCTATAAATTTTGATTAGTGTATTCTAATGTTAACTATGCTTATTAGCAGATGCTCCGCTAATTATATAAATACGATTCAAACCATTCTATTGAGAAATAAAATCTTCCGAATATCCTACTTGTTGGGAATGGACACCTAAACTTCTTGACATTGTTGTAAGTATACTTAAAGATTATTAGCATAAATATTAGCTACTTGGCCTACTTACTAACATGCTAACCAATTGCTAACTTCATTATCTTGATCTTGATAGTTTTGACACTTGACAGTTTATACAAGCATTAGACATACTTGTACCTTGTACCAAGTACAGAGTTAATTATTTTACGTCGGCCATTCTTATCTAAGTATATGGCAACCCAGACGGGTTGCCATATACCTACTTAGTTAAACGGTATAAAATTATAAATTAACCGTGGGATGTTTTTTTATAATAGGTATCGGATCTAGTAAACAAAACTGATTTGTTTTATTAAATACATAAACAGAAACTAGGGGTAGGTTTTTGTATATCATCAAATCCCTATCATCCAAAAACCTATTAAGAATTTAGTAGCAAACGGAAAAAGTTATAATTATTAGGCTTTAAAGAAAGAAAGAAAGAAAGAAAGAATCATTTATTTGCACGAATTATGGTATATAAAAATAGGTGGTGTATAAAATAAATGTGCTTAGCATATTTCACCCTTTGGGCATGCAAATTTTATAAATAGACTAGCTGACACGGCGAACTCCATATCGCCTTTTAAGGTCTTTTTTCTTAGACCTTTTTTTTCCTAAACCGCTTTTCCAGGAAATTCTGAACGAAGTTACCAAAGCCATCAGTGCTTAAAATCTAAAACTCTGAAATTTTGAGTTTATAAGGGTATACAAACGAAAGGTTCCGTAGCTAAAAAAGGAAAAAATCAGAACCCTTATAGATTCACCATGTCAGTCCGTATGTCACAGCCGTTTTATTGCGAAATTATTGTAACTACGCCTTTGAAAATTGGTAGATAGGTACGATTTCTATACAAACATAAAAATGAATGAAAATTAAAGGGCTTATCCCTACATGCAACTGACGTGAAACATATTTTCCATGAGATAGATCTGTGAAATTATTTTGAGGTTCCTAAAACCATAGTTTCGCAAGGTCAATAATTTAAAAGACAGCTTCTAAAGTGGTAAAATAATTGCACCACCGCTCCTCCCCTCTCTAACTTTTTAAGCAGGAGTTTAAAATTATCACAAGGTACACCATATTAATCGGCGTCGGTCTTAGACAACCTTTTAGGATACGGCAGGTATTGTGAAGTGCAACGTATACTTCTTTGGCACGCGTATTCGCCAGCAGAGAAGCTGAGTGAAAGTCCTGATGTGCGGAGCAGATGGGGTGAGGCCCCCAAAGAAGACAAAACAAGCCGATTTAGAAGGTTGTTGCGGGAGTTGACCTTTATTTTAGTCTTCCGGCAGTGCGCTTTACAAGTTATAGATCTGTCAAGAGTGACCTCAAGATAAATAGTGTTAAGGCGTGGTGAGATTTTATTGCCACCTCAGTTAATGTTGAGCCCTCGGTCAGTCTGGTTATTGCGCACTGCGGAGGTGAAATGCACACGATCTTGTTTTATTTGGATTATTCCGGAGAGCATTTTCGTCATAATAGTTTCCGAGACCAATTCTTTCATTAGCGTGTCTTCGGCATCTTCGGAAGCAGATGCGTGGGTTGCTATTGCTAGGTCGTCAGCATACAAAAATCTTTCCGTTCCGGGGAAGCTGAGTAAGTCGTTTGTGTACTTATATAATAAAAACAACTGTTCGTGTGGTGACGGATTATGAATACGGATTGTCACCACCCCATATCATCCCATGGGTGTCGTAAGAGCCGACAGAGGTAGCATATTATGCAGAGAACAGCACTGTAATAGAAGGAAAACTTGATACAAACCTTATACCAACCCGTTTGTCCAGCGTGGTATAGTAGGCTAATTCCTCCTTTCAAAGGAGAGGCCTAGTCCAGTAGTGGACTGTTAAAGGCTGATGGTGATGACGATGAAAGGGGCGGAGGCCAGCACACTCCCCTGAGGTAAACCGTTTTTTAGCTGCCGCCATCTACTAATAATATAATGCGTATAAAGTTCGTATCATTTATCATTGAATTATTAATTGAAAAACATTAAATTGTTAATTTTATCGCTTGCGCTTGTCATGAAAATCTTTGATAGTCGTTGTGTGAAGTCTGTAACTACCTATGATTAAACTAAGCCTAGGTTAAGAGCGTATACGCCTCGAGCGGCGGCTCGAGTTTAGGTTTTTGTAGTACCGCGGTCGCTAGGCATGAGACCGATATATCAAAACGAAACTGAAATCCGATTGCAGTCAGAAATCGTATCGTATCGATATTCCAATATCAGAAAACCGATTTTAGAAAACGCAAAACAATACCACGATAACGCAAACAATCTAATACGAACCAAACGAAAACGGTGCAAGCGCAACCAAACTACAAAGTAAATCTTACGTTTTCGATAGTTTTCATATTCATTCGTTCTCTTTCACTCTACCCAACGACTACTTAGTTAGAATGAGAGAGAGCGAATTTCATATCCTTTTCTTTCTTACTTAGTGATCCTTTTAAAGAGCAAACGAGATGAAGCGAATCGATCGTTGCCAAGCAAGCAAGTAGTCGTGCGTTATGGATTTTGGCGGTTTTATGAATTGCAGATTGAATAGAAAAATAAAAATAAACGTCGAGGCGATAATATCTAATTCAGATTGCAACTATTTAATGTTTGTTTTGAAAATTGCAAATAGTTTTAATAGTTATTAGGGATTTATGTTTGGAGAGTTTTGACTTGATCGATGTTTATTTGTTCACTTGACCTAGGTGACACGTGCACTGCGATGCGCGCGTAATAATAATTAAGTACCTATATTTGGTTTTCGTGAAAGTTATATTAGGATTTAAAAAGTTTTATTGTTACGTTGTTAGGATTGTAATGTGTAAATAAATAGAAACAATTCGTGTTGTGACTGTTGTGTAATTTTAGTTTGTTTGGCGACTGAGTTTTTTAACAATTAGTTTTAGGTAGTTAGCAGGTTAGGATTGTAAAGTATAAATAAATAGAAAAAAATCGTATTGTGTAATTTTAGTTTGTTTGGCGACTAAGTTTTTTAACAATTAGTTTTAGGTAGTAGGTGTTTAGGATTGTAAAGTGTACCTAAATAAATAGAAACAATTCGTGTTGTGTAATTTTAGTTTGTTAGGCGACTGAGTTTTTTAACACTTAGTTTTAGGTACTTATTTAGTAGGATTTCTTTTCAATATGTCACGCAAACCAAGCGAAATATGGACGCATGACATGACAATACAATAAGAATTCGATTGTTTGCGTTTGTCTACGCAACTAGTAACTACGCTCGTCGCTCCGACATCCGCTACAGAAATCGATTTCTAAAATCGGTTTTTGAAATCGTTTTCAGTAACTGAAATCGAATTTGTATCGGTTTGCGGAAAAATCCGAAAACGCCCATGCCTAGCGGTCGCCCGCGCACCGCGCATGCGAGACCCGGCGCACTGTGACGGTATCGCGTGGAATAATAATCTTGATCCTTCTTGCTATACATGAACAGTATTCGTCTATGTAATACGTCGATTATGATATGATAGTATTCAAATTAATTATTTTCAATGCACATGAACTTAAAGGTATCAAATAAAGCTAGATATTATTTGTTTAGTAGGATGAAGTTTCTCAGGATAATAACGACTCTTTATAATAATTTGGCGCAGTTTTATTATATGAGAGCATAGACTAATGATTGGTCTCGCTCTGCTCTAAGCGATACCAATCATTTGTCTAAGTATGAGAAATAATTTATAATTGTCATCTACATAATTGTCACATTTCAAATATACATCTATTGCGTTATTGATGCATGAAAACCCACGAATAGCAATAAATACAAAACCAACACAGTTAGCTAAAAGAAAATACTTAATTAATTAAAAGCATCGATATATATGTACTAAAGTACTAGATGTAGCATTCAGAACATTTACTTTGTTCAAATGCTTTGCATGAACATACCGGCAAAGCAATCTAGTGTCACTTTGACTTTCCTGCGGTGTGGGTCCGCTTCGTTTATTGACGGTGTGGGGACGATATATCGATAATTTGAATCAGAACTTGTATCTGTAGTAGCGTTAGTCAATATTTTTAATTATTTATGTAAATAAAAGGGTTAAATGTATCATAATACCACATTAAAATGTATTTCTTTATTTTTATGTGACGTCATTTACGATCATAGACTAACTACTATGCAGAAATACATTGAAAGTGATTGTAGGTAAAATATATGACTAAGACCAGACTTCGTGAAGGTATTGGTTTTAAAAGGTTTTTTAGTTTGATTAATGTTATAAAACCAATTTGACGTTGTATAACACTAATTCTGTGTTCTTTTTATTTTTTGGTATATTGATCGTAATAACCGTATTAACGAATATTTCAACACTTCATCATAGTATGTACACATTTGCAGTTATAGAAAAATACGCAAAACTAATATTAAACCATGAGGCCGAACAGATCCTGATTTCCATTATCCGACCAATAGATAAAAAACCACAAAATTAATTGTGTTTGGTGGCAATTGAATAGTTATTAAAATATATTTTGAGCATTTCTTGCTAGAGTAAATTTATCTGCAATTTCAAATATTTTTTTTAGGCAGGACTTCAACCCGCGTCTACGTCGATACTGTACCGACTAAGCTACTCAGGCCACTTCGTCAGAGATTTTTTTAAATAGTTGGTTTCCATGGTAGCACATAATGCCATCTGCCACATGTGTAGGTTTAGAACTCTGTGGTCAGCAAGGGCATCTTTACAGAATGACAAACAATCCTGCCTTATATATAAGAATATGTTTAAGCAATTCTCATAGTAAGATAAATATCAAGTTTAAAAATTATAATTATTCCTGAGGCAACTAAGGCAAGTCTTGAACTTACGCCCACGAATACATTTTTCTATTTTGCAATAAAAACATCTGAATATGTTTATAGATTCAATTTTTTTACTTAAATAATTTCTTTTATTTTCATAAATAAACTGTTTTTATTATGTTGACGAAATATTGTAGGCAGAAAACATCTCTTCTGTGATGTAAATAGTCTTTGCAAATGGCAATAAGCAGCCAGTAGCGTTAGAGAACTATTGGATACTCATTGGTAAGATGTCAGGACAGGTTGTTGTTGATTGGCTATAATAATAACTAGACACTGTAAGTCATTGGCGCTGCTTGCGCCTGCGTGTTGCTCTAGTACGATTAGACGTCATACGTTGACAATTTGAACAAAATATTTATAGGGAATACTCCGTCTATCGTTAGAGTATATGTCAATGATTAAAAGTATGAAAATATATACAATATGTTAATTTGCATTTGCAATATATTTTAATTATACAATATATATTCAGTGTGCGATGATATAAATCCCTCTTTTTATTAAATGTTACTTAGATAGTAAATAAGAAGACCAATTCTTCGTATTTTATATGACATTGAAATTATATTTTGAACGAAATGAGATTAAATTTTCAAATTGACTCAGAATTGGTATTCTTCTAATTTAAATGTAATTATCATCTAATTTGACTTCTATTGTTCGACGTTGACACATTGTTTAATTAACAACAGGCAGCGATAACTTACTGGAGCTACCAACGGACTGCTATGCAGAGGGAATCGGGTTCGAATCCACGAAATGCTAGAACGATGATGATGATGATGACATTGTTCAATTAAAGATCTAGTCACGATAACATTCCAATATCTGTTTATATAGGAGAATACCATTTGTGACATGAGTATGACACTGACATTAGATCGAAACTGCATTTTGAACAAATATAATTAGAAGAATTGGGTCTCAAAATAAACTGTTAACTGGTGCAGAATAAGACTGCATGGTAGGTACGTGTGCTTGTGTGTGTTAGGTACCTGCAATGCGCGCACGTGGTTTTATTTGTTGTTCTAAAACCAACTTCACGTTGTAGCCTTTTTAATGAAATACTTCGGTTGGATCGTATCAAATATATACAGATATAATATGTAGGACTTTGTTGTGTTTTATGATTTATGCTTATACTAGCTGTCGCCCGCGGCTCTGCCCGCGGCTCCGCCCGCGTGGATGTCGGTTATCGCGACAAAAACTATTCTATGTCTTTCCTCGGATCTTTGATTGATCGAAGAATTTGTTATAATAATTGATCTCCTAACAGAAAACCTCATCATACTGGACAACTACTGCTTAACCGCCAAGGATGTATATGGTATAGTGCAGATGGGCTCTTATAGTTCCTCATCAGATGTTTCAGATCTTCGATTTTTATAAGACAACAGAAAATGCTCATCAGACTGAACAACTTTTGCTAAAACGTCAAGTCTGTACATGTGATATAGTTATAGCACAGAATATGTAATTAGTACCTACGGTACAGAAATTTCACTTCCAAGTTTAGGTATGATAAACGCAAGCGTCCGGTCACCGGACTAGTCTCAATAGGCTGGCACTCGCTCGACTTGTCGCACACGCAGCGCACGCATCCCCGAAACAAAAGTAAACAAAAAACTCGCCGCCCGGCCCCGCCGCTAGCCGACAGCCCTGCCAGATTGAAGCGAGACGGCAGACAGTTCTTGTAATATGAACGGTATACGCAATGTAAAAGGTTGGAAAACAACCTTTTCCATAATAGTAGGTAAATATCTCGGGGATATTGCGTCTTTTTTATGGAAGTAAGACAGGCCTGGTTATAGCCTATATGTTGCCTAGACCTAATAGCAATATAACAAAAAAGTTTATTTTAAATACGTCCAGTAACTTCGGAGATTAGCGTGTACAAACAGACAACCTATATAGATATACATAAAGACAGTTTTTTTTATTCTTGCTCCATAACTGTTTCTTAGTCTCCCTGAATTTATTTTTTGTAAATATATTCAATGTACCGAAATATTTTTTTTACTGTTTTATTAAATGTTTCAAGGCGCCATATTAGGTAAATTATGAAGCGGTCCGTTTCCGTCAGTCTCGCCCAGCCCCTGTTTGACCGCGATAGGTACTATACTAACCAGTAACCACTAGATTCCAGATGTATTGACCAACACGTTAGTTTAATACGTAATACATAAATAAAGTTACATCAACTTTTCATATTTATAAAAAAACTAGCTTTCGCCCACGGCTTCGCCAGCATGATATTTTAATAAAGAGTGGCCTATGTACTTCCCCGGGTTTCAGACTATCCATGTCAAATTTCATCACAAACGGTTCTGTAGATGAGCCGTGTAGCATACATATAAACAGATAATACTGAAAAATTACTTTTGTTTTCATAATCGTTGAACTTCAGGTAAAGATTAGTTATGTAAGTATATTATTGAAGTTATGAAGAGCTTATATACCTTCTGAATATAACAGCAGCAAAAATAAAATCTGAAAGCATTAGGTACCACAAAGTACATATCAGACAATCAGACCGTCCCTCCGCCTCGCTGTGCTTACGCTGCGCTTAGGCTGACCTAAAATCTGAATATATAGTGATGACTTTTAACTATTCGTCCAAACTACATACTGTAAAAGACAAAGTTAGTGTTAGTCTACATTATACACCTAAGGCAATAAATCTATCAATTTTGAAAACAATTTGATAACTACTCTAGAATGAGCATATAATTTTTTTTTTGATGTGATACTGTTTTATTTCAATAAAAAATTATGTAGTTAGATTATGTACTAAAAAGTAAAAAGTAATTTGGTAAGTTCTACTCGTAGCTCCCAGATCGCACTAATCAATCTTGAGTATTGATCAGACAAATATAAAATCGTAGGGCAAGTGAAATTTCTATCATAATGTTTACTCTGGATACGCTACACTCAAAATTATTTTTTTTAAGTAATTTTATTTTCTTCCGTGTGGTGACGGATTAAGAATACGGAATGTCACCACCCCATATCATCCCATGGGTGTCGTAAGAACCGGCAGAGGGAGCATTCTATGCAGACAACAGCACTGTAAGGGAAGGAAAACTTGATACAAACCCTATACCAATCCGTTTGGCCAGCGTGGTATAGTAGGCTAATTCCTCCTTTCAAAGGAGAGGCCTAGTCCAGCAGTGGACTGTTAAAGGCAGATGATGATGATGATGAATTTTATTTTTAAGTTTTTAGTTTTGTTGTTAGTTTGTACTTCTCATTCTATTTTCATAGTGAGCCCTTTTCTACCAATCAAGCCCTGTCATTCGATACCCATATTGAGTATTTGTGGAAAATAGGTAATCCGCCATTTTGTGGCGGCGGACATCTTGGATTTTTCAAAGTGAGCTCTATTCTACCAATCAAGCACTTTCGTTTGATACCCATATTGAGGTATTTGTGGAAAATTTGTAATCCGCCATTTTGTGACAGCAGCCGTCTTGAATTTTTCTTGGTGAGCTCTATTCTACCCATCAAGCCCCTTTATTCGATACCCATATTGAAGTATTTGTGGAAAATATGTAATCCGCCATTTTGCGGCGATAGCCATCTTGGATTTTTCATAGTGAGCTCTATTCTACGAATCAAGCCCTTTCATTTGATACCCATATTGAGGTATTTGTGGAAACTAGGTAATCCGCCATTCTGCGGCGACAACTATCTTAGATTTTTCAAAGTGAGCTCTTTTCTACGAATCAAGGCCTTTTATTTGATACCCATATTGAGGTATTTGTGGAAAATAAGTAATCCGCCATTTTTTTGCGGCAGCCATCTTAGATTTTTCATAGTGAGCCCTATTCTACCAATCAAGCTCTTTCATTCGATACCCATATTGAGGTATTTGTGGAAAATAGGTAATCCGCCATTTTGTGGCGGCGGCCATCTTGAATATTTTCAAGCCCTTTCATTTGATACCCATATTGAGGTATTTGTGGAAAATATGTAATCCGCCATTTTATGGCGGCAGCAATCTTGAATTTTTCACAGTGAACCCTATTCTACCAATCAAGCCCGTTCATTTGAAACCCATATTGAGGTATTTGTGGAAAATATGTAATCCGCCATTTTGCGGCGACAGCCATCTTGGATTTTTCCTAGTGAGCTCTATTCTACGAATCAAGCCCTTTCATTTGATACCCATATTGAGGTTGTTGTGAAGTAATATAATATGATCCACCATTTTGTATAGGCGGCCATCTTGATATTACAATCATTTAAATATTATCTTTTATTCTTGATGACAATAGGAGTGTGCACCAAATATCAGATCAATCTGTCATCAGGAAGGGGTAAAATTCCAATCAATAGCTTTCAGAGCTGAGGGTTTTTGCCGACTTTGTTGATACTTTTCCTTATATTATGGCAACATTATACAAAATCTTTATAAATTGTAGCCTATGTGTTATTCTGATGTATAAACTGTATTATTGTAAAGTTTCATCCAAATCCGTTCAGTAGTTTTTGCGTGAAAGAGTAACAAACATCCATCCATCTATACATACATCTTCACAAACTTTCACATTTATAATATTAGTAGGATACGTTGAGAAAAAAAAATACGGATCAAGAGGCTTTAGCCGCGCTATAAACGTTTTGGAATGCAATATTTACGTAAAATGGCGGACGCGGACGCGAGCGACAGGTTCATCCTCTGAGAGCGCTCAGCGCTGAATGGCGGACATTGCTTCGTGCTTCGAGATTTATAGGTCTTTTTAAAAAAATCATATTAATTACAAACGAAAAGTTTAGATTCCAATTTTTTATATGACTTAAAATGAATCTTAAGGTTTCTAAATATGTATATATCTTTTTAATAATCACAGTAGTTTTTTAGATATAAATGCAAAATTGCTGGCTAAAATTAAGCAAAATGAACTGTTTTGATCTCCGATTTTCTTGAAAATTATGAATGAAAGTACAATTTATTTTTTCTTCACTCGCTTGTATAACTTTGGCTTGTACAGTTTACATTTACATATAGAACGATAAGTTTTCATAGCACTAGCGACCATTAATGTTGGCCTAAGGTACAGAAATGACGAAAATGAGTTTTTTAAATTCATCCGTTTTAAAATATTTACTATAGTAACCCATATTTTTTTATTCACCACTCTCTTGATTAAGAACTGAACTTTTATATTTTCTGTATCTTTTACATTAATTGTTATTTATCCGTAACATAATAGAACAATAAAAACACGCAAAATCGCCTCTGACGGAATAAACGCTCTTATATTGCTATCCTTTCGAGTTGTGGAGGTCAGACGGCAGTCGCTCTGCCTCATCATTGTCTTGCCCTGGTCCCAATTTATATGGGGTCGGCGCAGTATGTCCTTCGCTTCCATACTTCTGTGTCACCAGTCATCCGATCGTTTACCCTTTTCTCTTTCATATCCATCCTCACACAGTTCATCCATCTTTTCCTTGGCCGTCCTCTCCCTTTTCGTCCTTCTACATGCATATTCATCAGTTTTTACCTACATACATCTCATCTCTCCGCGTAATCATTCCTAAATCTGTCCATTCTTGTCACTCCACACATCCATCGTAACATTCTCATCTCTGCCACATGCAATCTTTTCTCATCCATCTTCTTTGTAGCCACACAGTACGACAGGCCTTATAACCGACTTATACATGCGGCCCTTTAATTTCACAGGCATTTTGTGGTCGCATATTATGCCTGAGAACTGTCGCCATTTCATCCACCCTGCGTTGATTCTTTGCCTAACATCCCGATCAATTTCGCCGTCATCTTGCAGGAGTGAACCTAGCTAGCGGAAATCGGAGCTTACTGGTAGAAGTGTACCGCCGAGTGTAACCGGTATGGGACTGGAGAGACCGCCAAAGTCACAGAACATATATTCTGTTTTGGTTCTGCTTATTCTCAGGCCTACATTCTCCAATCTCTGCCGCCACTCCTCCAGCTTGCTCTGCACCTTCTGTCCACTCTCTGCCACCAGAATGTGCCTCTTCCTGTATGTCCGATGATATAGCATCCATAATTAACAGAAAGAGGTAGGGGCTAATGGCCGACCCTTGGTGCAAGCCTACGGCCACATCGAATCTGGCTGTGATACCAGCTGCGGATCGGACCTGCGTTCGGCATTCAGCGTACAAGGCTTGAATCAACGTCAGGTATTTCCCAGGTACCCCTTTCTTCTTCAGGGCCCACCTCACGACTTCAGGAGGCATTCGGTCATATGCCTTTTCAAGGTCGACGAACACCATTTGCAAGTTTTTATGCGCCTCCCTGTATTTTGCGCACATTTGTCATAGTGCAAAAATGGCATCCACCGTACCTCGACCAGGCATACATCCGAATTGGTTTCGTGAAACATCACTCTCGTCACGCAGGCGTCGCTCAATGACTCTCTCCCATACTCTCATACTATGAGGCATTAACTTTATTCCCCGATAATTGTTGCACTCCTGGATATCACCCTTATTTTAAAAAATGGGCACCAGGTAACTGTCGCACCATTCCTCGTGCAACAGGTATGGTCTCCTCGTGCAACACGCACTTATAATGTAGGTAGCCTTAGACAATAAAATGAAGTAAAATAATAAGTGTAGGTAGTTACATTTTAAATTTCTAAATTCTACCCTCTCCTTTATACTTTATCCTTGTTTAGGACCGGCAAAATTTACCGTTTTACAATATATATAATTAAATACGGAGGTATGTAATTAGAAAGCAAACAAATATCAAAATAAAAAAGGTATTCTGTAATAAAAAAAAAAAAAGGAATTTTGGCGTATTTATGAAGTTAGAATCATCTGCTATTTACAAATATTATTTTATCATCATCATGTCAGCCTAGAGACGTCCACTCCTGGACATAGGCCTCCCTCAAGGTTCACCACACAGACCGATTTTGAGCCGCCCGCATCAAATTATTATTTACTTAAGTAGGTATTATTTACTAAACTTACAAGTATTTCCATTGTCCTTCGAAATGTCCACCACCATTGTCAAAACACAGCTACGGGCACGTTTTATTAAATTGTTTTTTAACGAGAGAAGTACGCCTCTGTCTTTTCACTTCGTCAAAAGCGTCCAATATGCACTGTTTTAATTGTTCGACACTAACCGGCTCACTTTTGTACACTTACAAAAAGATGTCCATGGGTACACAGCTGCACTCGCGATTCCTCCTCTCAAAAAGTACGCACGAAGCAAAGCTACATACTCCCGTGATGTGAACGGATAAGCCATCGCGTCGGGCAAACGTAGACAAACAATTAACTGTTGCAGCGAAAAAATGGATGCGCTCAGTTCCGCTAGCAATTTAGAACTGTTTGTCGCATCGGGGCGCGGCGCGGGCGCAGAGGGACAGGGGGGACTTTATCAATGGAGTATTTTACAACTGTTACTACTCATAGTACGCGGGTCGGTCATAGTCTTAGTTGTGCATTTACCAATTATTACGTATTTTTGTGGACAGTTTTGAGACAGTTTTGGGACTTAGTGTTTTTATTTTTTAACTACTTATATCAGTTAAAGATACATAGTGCCCCGTATTTTTTTTTGTACCAATAAAAAAATAGTCGTGTATTATTTTGTCTAATGTGTTGTGCCACTGCCGTTCCCTCTCCTGTACATCTACGTAGATCTGTCTAGATCGGGCTTGCGACACATCAGAAGGCCTTACAAAACATTGCGCATTATTTTACGACTCTGCAGACGGCTTTATTTATTTAGAGTGGCCGTGCGCACAGCTTGATTCCAGGCTGGAATGTCGTCATTATTCAAGATATGTTTGTCTAAATATATGCATTCCATATTGTTTCAGGAGATCCGCTGCCTCCCTTCAATGGCAAACCGCGGCTATTCAACATGCGCTACTGCCCGTTTGCGCAAAGAGCCGTGTTAGCACTCAATGCCAAGAACATCGACTATGAAGTTGTTAACATCAACCTCGTGGATAAGCCGGAGTGGTTTATTTCGAAGAGCAATTACAGTAAGTTGAAATAATGTAATGAATGTAACTACATCTAATATATAAAATTCTCGTGTCACAGTTTTCGTTCCCATACTCCTCCGAAACGGCTTGACCGATTTTGATGACATTTTTTGTGCTTATCCGGTATCTATGAAAATCGGCCAACATCTATTTACAAAAAAAAAAAAAAATTTGCAAAACAACGTTTGCCGGGTCAGCTAGTAATTATATAAAATACATAAAGGTGCTTACATATTATTAAACATGTTTAACTTGTTAAGTATTACATTTTGTTACCTTCCGTCAGCCGTCTCCACATTTACTCAATTAGGTACAATTACATAATCTGTGCACATCTATTGGCGATGCTAAGA
Source organism: Euclidia mi (assembly GCA_944739405.2). NCBI lineage: Eukaryota > Metazoa > Arthropoda > Insecta > Lepidoptera > Erebidae > Euclidia > Euclidia mi. The sequence goes on from OX123200.2 coordinate 22,475,415, forward strand.
TTCTAACTAGCGACTCTAGCGGCGAAATTTAGAAGTCGTCCATGTACGACTCTTACACAGAACACTACTACTTTTGACACTTTTGACAGCTCTCAATACAATTACCACCGAAACCTCAAAGCAAAGTTGTATTAAAAGCTGTCAAAAGTGTCGTACCTATACAATTTCCAAATACGCCGCTAGAGGCGCGCGGATAATCTTTGCATCGCCAATAGCATACCATAGGTATAACAACAGATACTTATCTAACTTATAAAAAACATATCAAGCTCACAATACTAGGTACGATATAGATCACCTTTGAATATGTATGAAGCACGAAAGAGATGCGTGGCTTAGGTAGGTGCATATAAAAACAAAGCATAGTATTATTTATTTAATGCTGAAACTTGATCAAATAACTTTTAAACATAGATGCTTTATGAAAGTTTTGCATAAGTGAGAAAAAAGAAGGTAATATAGGTACCAACGTCACTTTTAATAACTACATACAATATGCTGGCACCTATTTAGTAGCTGATATGTATATGTAAGCTCAAAAATTCCATGATGCATTTGTAGTTAGGTACTTGGCCGGTACTTAGTTCTTTTATATTCTTCTTGACATGTCATCACCGAGACATTAATGCGTTTGTATGACACTACTTCGTGCTCGTATCTACTTTCGTATTATTACATAATATGTATTAGGAGACCGGCCTTAAATGATAGGCTCATGCTGTGACTAAATCTATAAGTTATGTTGTTTATGTGTTACTAAAATAACAGATCCCTATAATAATATGAATGTTCTACAGAATTAAACAGCATACCATTAATTTTGTTCCTCAGCAAAAGTGCCGGCGTTAGAAATAGAAGATGGATTATCCCTTGTCGAGAGTTTGGTTATAGTCCAGTACTTGGATGATGCCTACCCACAGAGACCTCTGTTACCCAAGGACCCCTTGAAAAAAGCTTTTGATCAAATTCTCGTGGAATCAGCGGCACAAGTAAGTAGTAATCTAAATTTGATACTCAGAAGTCTGAGCCTCTGAGCCACAGATCACTAAATAGTTACTTATGGAAATGCGACATCAATTTTCAAAGTTGTTTTCATTATATATTTGCGAAACTGCTGTTTCAATCCCTAGATTCAGTCAAAAGGTAAATAATCCTCTCGATGGTTTAATATTTTCAAAATAGGTTATTATCATTTTTGCGTCAAATAGCACCACGCCACACCTTCTAAGCAAATACTCCACTCAACTTTCGCTCGTAATAGGAAAATATTAAAGAAAATTGATATGTTTCAGTTGCATGCTCTAGTGTTCAGGCTGATCAAAGCGCCAGACACAATCACTGATGATACGCTCGCATCATTCTTCAAAAGTCTAGACTTGATACAATACCACCTGCAGCAGCGAGGTACTAAGTTTTTGGACGGAGAGCAGCCAGGTTACGCTGACTATATGCTTTGGCCATGGTTCGAGAGATTGCCCTCATTCTCTGACGAAAGGATCAAACTGGATGCTCAGAAGTATAAGGCGCTGGTAAGTAGAGCTACTTGTAATCAGTGTTGCCTATTTGGCTGCAGGTTTGGCTAAAGTTCTTGTCCTAGCACACTGCCCTGCGGCACGCCGTAACACGATGTATCCATTGACTGCTATTATAGTTGATTTGAGTAATTTATTGTCTGTTGTTTTAATACGGTAAAAAAATGAAGTTTCATTTCACTACCGCTCATCTCATATGTATTTTCTTTATCCTTGCGTTACTGACTGACTGACAGACACGCTACAGCCGAAACTATTGGGCGCAGGAAGCTGCAATTTGGCATGTATGTTCCTTGGGGACCGTAGGTGTGCACTAAGAAGGGATTTCCCGAAATTCCCACGGGATCGGCCAAAACGGGTAAAGTAAAAAAAAATGCAGGCGTAGCTGCTGGCGTCCTCTAGTATATTATAAAGCAAAAGCAAATGACACAGCTTCTTTAATATTCACTGACGTCAATATACATACTTTAAATCGGATATGATCATTCTATATTCGTCCTTTAGGCACCTAATAATTACTTTGAATTTTTCTTTCCTCTTTAGTTGAAGTACATTGAAAACATGAAGGAGGACCCTGTGGTGAAAGATTACGCCGTGCCCGTTGAGCTGTTTCAAGATTTCCACAACGCCTATCGTCAAGGCAAAACACCTGCATATGACCGACTCCTTCAAGAATAATATATCATCAGATGTATAAATGTAATCTTGGATTCAAGAAATCTAAGTACATAATCATGTGAAAATCATTATTTAACCCGACAAATATTGTCCTGTTACAAATGTCCCAATTTTAATGTATAAAGCACATTCCGTTATTAACAAAATGTACGATAAGTTCTAATTCATTTCCATTTCTACAGCTCAAACAATTAAATAAATAATTTATTAAACAGTAAATACTTTTATTTCTACTCTGTTACCTACCCGATAATGTTTATAATAACTAAATTACTATAGTCAGATGATCAGTAGGATCCCTACTCTTGTAATAATTTTTCGGTACGAGTCCGCGAAGCGTACAGTGAACAGCACCCATTATAATGATTCTTTCGTGTCAAAATCTTCAATCTCTTCTTACGGTTGAGAAGAGACTAGTTAACAATGATGTTTGAAGTCCGTTTTTTTTACATTAGCAGCATTGGTAGGTGCTTTTCAGAAGTTGCTTGTACTTTACTACGGAGTAAACTACAAGCAACCCTTAAAGTTTGGCTGTAACCATTCTCCCGTCTGTTCATTCGCAGCTTTACGCTAAGACTGTAAGCACTAGAGTACTGAAATTTTGCATAGTTATACACAATAACCTGCTTCCTGCGGGTTGCCCTGGTTCCTGTTTGGAACCAGGGCAGCCCAGGCTTTTTTTTATGCCGTTTAGTTTCAAACGAGTCCAGTTTTCAGTACCTAAGCCTATGTCATGCAATGACGAGGCAAAACTCTGAAAATTGCGGGTGTGGATCTGATAACAGCTGTTTTGGGCGTTTTCGGCTTTATTTATTTATTTCCTACATGGAAAACTTACTTACAGCTAAAATATATTGTTTTTTTCATCAGTATTACATCTGTAAGCCAATTATATGGCTCTATCACGTGTTAGCGATCCTAGGAACCCTTATGTTTTCATCCCCGAGGGCTATACGTCTAATGTAGTGTGCAAAGGGGCTTTACTGTAAATTATTAGGATAATGAATTGAATAGTAATTTATTTCTCTCATATTTTACGTTATACCTTCATAATATTTATTAAGATGACATGAGAAGATTTTCAAAAAAATATACTTATTGATTGTTATTTATCTCATTTAAGGATATCTTAAACAACGTTATTCAATAAAGGTAATATTTGTATATTATGCAATTCTAAACATTTTGGTTACCAATTATGTAGCCTAATGTAAATAAATTAATAGTTTAAAAACACTAGAAAAACACGCTTTTATAAATGCACATAAAAACAAAAAATAAATTATGGACCGTTCAATTTCTCTCTATTTCTGGGCTAAAGTGTAAACTATGTGCTTTTAATTATAATATTTGATTGTAAAAAAATAAAAAATATTTTTAAATAAAAAACAACCGACTTCAAAAACACTAAGGAACTAAAAAACATAAAATAATTGGTTTTGGAGCAAACATTTTTGGAGTCGGTGCCAAGCCAAGTATTTCTCATCTGACTATAAAAACCTCTACACATATTTATATAACTTTGTGTTGATAGAATAGGCATAGATTTATTATATATAATAAATCTATGAGAATAGGCAAGTAGTTTGTAATTTAGTAACTTTTTGCGTAAGGGCTTGGCACCGGCTCCAAAAATGTTTGCTCCAAAACCAATTATTTTATGTTTTTTAGTTCCTTAGTGTTTTTGAAGTCGGTTGTTTTTTATTTAAAAATATTTTTTATTTTTTGCTTTTTAGTGGTATACTAATAAAAAATAGTAATAGGTAATAAGTAGGTACATAGGATAGTCTAGGTGTCCAGCATCAAAGTCTATGTAAAGACGACTCAAACGAGCCCAAACTCGATGGCATTGCGTAATTGTATTACAATTATCCCATGGCTACCTTCCTGCTCCATCATCAGAGTTTGGTAAACATTCAGCACTAAAGTCCATGTAAAGACGAATCAAACGAGCCCAAACTCAATGGGATTGCGTCTTTGTATTACAAAGACCTCATGGCCACCTGCTTGCTTCATCATCAGACCCTGGAAAACATCCAGTACCAAATTCCATTTAAAGACGGATCAAACGACCCTAAACTCGATGACATTGGGTTATTGTATCACAAAGATCTCATGATTGCCTTCCAACTCTATCATCAGACCATGGAAATCATCCAGCATCAAAGTCTATGTAAAGACGACTCAAACGAGCCCAAACTCGGTGGCATTGGGTTATTATCGTCAAATCACTTCAAGTGAGCTTATAAAATTTGGAGAGTTCCTACGATTTTTCAGGATTCCATGATCAGATCCTGACCTGATGATTATGGGACCAACTAGAAGGTATATTCTTACAATCAAACCAAGAATTTTTGAAATCGGTCCAGGCGTCTTAGAGAAATCGGGGAACATACATAAAAAAAAAAAGATTCCGACGAATTGTAAACCTCCTCCTTTTTTTGAAGTCGGTTAAAAAGCGTGGGGCGCTGGAAGCTGGAAGAGGAAAGACGTTCTTGTCTTGTTTAACTTGTTAGAAAATCAAGTGAACAGATGTTACGGGAAGCAGGTTACACAGACTGGCGCTCTAACTGGAGTTGCAGAACAAGTAGTAAGTGGCTCTACATTAAACAGTTCTTTTTATTAGGAAGTCGTGTATGTAACTAACTATGTAATGGAATCTAACTAATTTAACCATCTTCCAAGGGTCATAGCGTAGTGAAAATTAGGAGCTGTATATAGTTCGGATGACATTTCAATAATATGGTACTGTCAAACTGATCTGATGATGGAGGCGGAAGATATGAACTGAAACTCGACATGTATGTAGCTATGTAATGGAATCTAAGCTAACTAATTTATCTATCTTCCAAGGGTCGTAGCGTAATGAAAATTGGCAGCTGTATGTAGTTCTGATGACAATATAATAATATGGTACTGTCAAACTGATCTGATGATGGAGCTGGAAGGCATGAACTGGAACTTCATGATAGAAAATCGTATCATAGCTGTTTTGGATTTCTTAGAAAAGTCTTGTAATGAACTTCAGCCACGATTAAGTTTCAAGGTCTAATCATGAAGCCGGAAGATAGGCACTGGCATTCCATGATGGAATATCGTATCATAGTCGTATTTGCACTTGTGAGAAAGGCCATGTAATGGACTTTGAACACGATCAGGTTTCAAGGTTATAAGTTATAACAAACCAATTACATATTGTAGACAACGCAGTGGTGTAGTTAGGGTCCCGTTCTTGGTCCAGTTCCTTCAGAAATGGATGCAACCAAAACCTCCAGCCGAAACACAAATAACAGGCACTTTACACACGCATACACACGTACACACATGCGCGCACACACACACATTCACTTACACATCTCTTCACCACGCCCCCTCGTGGCCAGGTGGGCTTGGGCCCGTAGGAAACAGTCACGGGTAAGAGAAGTTGACCACCTGCGCTAGGACCTGCGCAGTCGAGCACCGTACGCGGGGATGACGGAGTCCTGGGGGGTTGAGCCGAGCGGTGCTGGCGGTAATGTAACCGTGAGGCAACACGCCCTCTTTGGTCCCGATTTCACGCTAAACGGTAGCCCCCGCTGTGAGCCGCAGCGGGGAAAATGGCCATCGTGTCCCGTCAGAGGGCCACGGGCTAGGGACGTAGGGTCCACATCAACAGTCGGAATTTATTTCGGCTGTTGACGTGATTGGTGAGGGCGCAAGCGAGGGTGGACGGCTAGAGTTGGTAACTCGGCTCAGGCCGTTAACCCAAGCGGGCGCCCGATGTCGTGCTGTAAGCCAGCCCCGCGTTCCTATATCCCTCTGGTAATCCTAACGTCCGGTATGACGTTCCCTGTTGCGGGCTCCATGGAGGGTGGGAAGCCAGAGGGATGAAGTCTTGTAAAAACATTTATGGATACCGTTATCCCTTTCACTACCCCAACTGCGACGGTGGCAGCGAAAGCTGTTCCCGCCGCAAAACCAAAACAGATGGTTGACGCTGTGGCCTCGGCTGCAGAGGTTATATCATCCCCCAAGGACGGGACTTCAGCGCTGGCTAGCACTAGTACTGGTCCCGTCCTTACAATCGTCAGCCCGTTCGAGATCAAGCGGGAAGACGACTCCTCCTTCGCGGGCTGGCAATTGGTTGGCCACAAGAAGGGCAAGGGTAAGGGCAAGACCACCAATCCTGTTCAGCGCCCGCCCACTAGTGGCCCCGCCACTGTCGGCCCGTCGAAGAAGAGGAAAAACCTAAACACGAGACAGCGCAGGGCGTCCAAGCAGAAGGCTGCACAAACCGCTGCTGCTGCCGGTGCTGCCTCTACAAAAGCAGCTGAGCAGGCTGCTGTCGCAGGTCCCAGCAATGTGACCAGTGCGCAGCCCACACTCAGTAGTGAGGGGTGCAAGAAGGCCGGAGGCAGTACAAGGAAGCCGGCTGCCGCCAAGCGGCGAGCTGGCCACCCTGGACGGCAACCAGCCACTGCACCACCGAGCAACACAGCAGGTAAAACTGCCGGAAACAAGGACAGAGGTGAGGCCAAACGTGCTCTCAACGAGACCAGTTCGCCTCGGGGAGACCACAAGAAGCCCCGCCTCGAATCCTCCAGGACGACAGTAGGTAAGTCCTACGCACAGGCCTCCAAGGCGTCCCTGGGTGTTGCAGTAACATGCAAACGCACAGGGAACTTGCCGAAGGAGTTGGTGGACCAAGTACTCCGGGAGCTCCAGAGGAAGATCCTGAGTGACGCCTGGTCGACCAAAACCTCCAAAAGCCCCGCTCCAGCGTTCACCGGGAAACCCGTGCATGCGGACGGGGTCCTCAAACTTTGGTGCGCCGACGAGGCAACGCGCACCTGGCTGACGGAGGCAGTCTCTCTCCTGGTCCCACCACCGGGCTTCGAACTGGAGGTCAGGGGCCAGGAAGAGACCCCGAAGAGAGTGCGGTGCGGCATTGTCGTGCCCGACGAACAGGGGGTCTGGGACGACGTGCGCGACGTGGGTCGCGCTCTGGAGTTCCAGAACCCCTGGTTGGAGGTTGACAAATGGTCGATGCTGCACTCCGAAAGGCAGTCAGGTGGTTGGTTCCTGGTGGTGGGCGTCCCAGAGGAACAGGTCCCGATCCTGTTGAAGAACGAGCGCCGCCTCGCGTTGGGGGTGGGTACCGTCTACGTCAGGTTCCGGGACCCCTCAGGTAAGTTTGTCGACCATCCTCCGGGATGCGACGACAACTCCATACGAGGCAAGCAGGACTCTAACACCAAGCCAGGGTGCTACGCAGAATCCGGCCCGTCAGAGCCGGCCGCATCTGGCTCGGGGGCTGGCCCATCAGCCGAGGGTAACTCGGAAGATGAGTGCCTGCTCCTGAGTCCGGTGCGGCGGGACGACGGGGTGGAGGCTGGCGACATCCTGGCCGGCCTGACGCAGCTGACGTTTGGGGAGAAGGGGACATCATCCAAAGATGAACCCTCCGCCTAGTAACGTCAACTGCCTTCAAACCAACCTCCACCACAGCCAAAAAGCTACTGCGCAACTGCGCAAATGGATGGAGGTCCAACATTCAGCCATCGTGCTCATCCAGGAACCTTGGATAAGGGGTGGCCTCATTAGAGGCCTCTCCAGCCTGGGAGGTAAGATTTATTCTTCAACTGACCACACACATCCAAGAACCTGTATACTAACTACTAAAAACATCAGAGCCCAAGTTCTAACGGAGTTCTGTTCCAGAGACATCACAGCGATACAAATTGAAATAACACAGCAGCCTAGGAGTATAGCGGTTGTTTTCGCATCGGTCTACATGCCCGAGGCCGAAGACCCGCCTCCGTTCGACCTCACGCGTCTGGTTAACCAGTGCGAGAGAACCAATACGGAGGTCGTAATAGGAACGGACTCCAATGCCCTCCACCAAATGTGGGGCATGAACTGCAATAACAACAGAGGTAAATCACTGGTTGAATACATATTCACCACCAATCTTACCCTATTAAACACAGGTACGGAGCCCACCTTCGTCACAAGACGTAGTCAGACAATTATCGACTTAACTCTCGCAACAGAAGGAGCGGCTGAACGCATCAAGGGATGGCACGTCTCGAAAGAGGCATCGTGCTCAGACCACAGATGGATCAGCTTCTCCATGGAAGTCGTTATACAACCCACACAGCCGCGTAGGAAACCACACAACACTGACAAAATAAAGTATGTCCACTTACTTACAGAGAAACTTACCCTGACTGCTACGCCGACAGTACTGGGTAACAATGAACAGATCGACGAGCAGGTATGTACACTGACGCAGTCGATGTTAGACAGCTACCACGCAGCCTGCCCTGAAACCACTATACCATCAACCCCAGGCAAACAACCCTGGTGGGGCGCTGAGCTTGAACGCAAGCGCGGGCGAAGATTGGGACGCTTATAAAGCGGCCAAATCAAGCTACAAGAAGTGCCTCAGATTCAGACGTACCATGGGATGGACGAAATTCTGTGGGAGCATTGAATCTTGCCAACAAGCAAACCGGGTAAGGAAATTACTGGCTCAGCAACCAACGGTTGCACCAGGTACTCTCCGTAAACCGGATAACACATACACCACATCGGAGGAGGAGACAAGACGCGTCCTACTCGAAACACACTTCCCAGGCTGCGTCCTCACCCCGGTAATAACGTGGCACGATACACAAACAGTGGCGACCGAACATGAGTGGAGACATGCAAATACCGTGGTCACAGAGGAAAAACTCCGATGGGCCATCGACAGCTTCCATCCCTTCAAAGCAGCCGGACTGGACGGCATCTTCCCAGGGTTATTACAATGGGGGGGTGAACCTGTCCGCAAAAGACTTCTGGCAATCATGAGGGCTAGCCTGGCCCTCAGATATGTACCGAAGAGATGGAGGGAAGTCAAACTAATTTTCATACCAAAACCAGGCAAAACAGACTATACCAATGCAAAGTCCTTCAGACCAATAAGCCTGACCTCCTTCATGCTTAAAGCCTTGGAAAGGCTCTGCGAGAGGAAACTAAGAAGTGGAGCACTTAAACACTTACCCCTACATGCCAATCAACATGCATACAGCTCAGGGAAATCGACGGAATCGGCCTTACATCAGGTCGTGAACCAGATAGAAGCTGCTATACAACAAAAATGCATCTGTCTGGGCACCTTCATTGACATAGTAGGAGCCTTCGACAAGACAAACTTTTCCAGCATAAGCAACGCCCTAGCCAGGCATGGTGTGGATCAGATGCTCATACAGTGGATCCAAAACATGCTCAGCAAAAGGGTAGTGCGCCTGCACGGCGACACTCAGACAGCCTTGATAACTAAAGGGTGCCCGCAGGGAGGTGTACTTTCCCCGCTATTGTGGAACTTAGTCATCAATGAACTCATAGACAAACTCAACGCGAGAGACTTCTACACAATAGGTTATGCAGATGATCTAACCATACTCACCTCAGGTAAGGTAACCAGTACAGTGTACGACCTAACCCAACAAGCCCTACGCATAGTAGAGTGGTGGTGTAATGAGTACGAATTATCTGTAAACCCAACCAAGACCGAACTAGTTATGTTCACACACAAACGCGCGCTGGGCATTTACCGACTGCCCAGGTTATTTAATACAGAGCTTAAGCTGTCTACCGAGGTCAAGTACCTAGGTGTCACTCTCGACAGCAAATTGACATGGAACAGCCACATGGAAAATAAGCTCAACAAAGCCAGCATTGTCTTCTGGCAGTGTAAGAAGATGATAGGCAAACGCTGGGGCATATCCCCCAAAATTGTCTTATGGCTTTATAAGACAATAATACGTCCGATGATAAGCTACGGCGCAGTAGTGTGGTGGCCTCGGACCAACCTAACAACGGCCGCCAACACGCTTCAAAAGCTTCAAAGACTTGCATGCCTAGCGGCAACGGGCTGCATGAAAACTACACCTACAGCGGCACTCGAAGTGTTGCTGGACCTGCCTCCATTGCACCCGTTTATACAACAGGAAGCAACGATGACGGCGGTCCGGCTAAGAGCTCTGAAGCTCTGGAAAGAAACCAACACACCGCACACTAGCAATTTAAATACACTCTTTAAAGAAGTTCCTCTCACACAAGCCATTGGCGACCAAATACCGAAACAATTTGTGTTCGACAAGAAGTACAAAATCCAACTGTACGAGGATCTACACGAAGGAGCGGTTAATCACAACGAGCTCACGATCTTCACAGATGGGTCTAAGACGGATACAGGTACGGGTTCAGGAGTATTCTCCGAGGACCTAAACATCAACATCGCAGCACCACTGGGAGCCTACAACACGGTCTACCAGGCCGAATGTTTTGGCATAATCCTAGCTGCCACAGCAATCATGGCACGTGAGGTAAGGGAACGATCCATTAGGATCCTCTCAGATAGTAAGGCGGTCCTCTCAGCCCTCTAAAGCCATACTATCACCTCGGCACTCACGCTTGAATGCCACCAGAAACTAACAGAGGTAGGTAAACAAAACAAATTAACACTGCAATGGATCAAGGGCCACAGTGGCTCAAGAGGGAATGACGCAGCCGACGTACTTGCCAGAAGAGGGGCCACTTTAGAGGTGGTGGGACCCGAGCCCTTCTGGTTTTTATCGCAACCTGGTAAGAAATAGGACCAGGACCCAACACAACCAGTCCTGGATTGGTATTGAAACATGTAGGCAGGCCAAGGAGGCTCTTCCCGCAGTAGACGGTAAGATAGCCAAACAAATCCTCCGGCTGTCCAAACAACAACTGCGGACAGTTACGGCCGCCTACACAGGACACGGATTCTTTAATAAACACCTATTTACTATAGGTATCACCGACAGCCCGCTGTGCAGGGCCTGTATGGCAGCAGACGAGACGGCAGCCCACCTGCTCCTCGACTGCCCTGAGGTCGCACAGTACAGGCAGCAGTACCTGACGAGATACAGCACCCTGAGGGAGGCAGTGGGCCACATCAAGAGTCTGCTGGCCTTCCTCGAAGAGCTGGGGTGGCTCGAATGAAGACACCATTCCCACCCGCACGCAAAATAGGCGCCAAGACGTGGAGTTGCGGAAACAGCCCGTGCAATCAAGTATCAAATCAAGTAGGGTCCCGTACTTTTACGGCTGGAAAGGCGTATGTGGCCCTGAGTAGTGTGTGTGACTGGAGAAAATTGGACTTTATATTTAACAAATACTAATACTACCTTCCTGGCGGAAGCTGCATGAGGTCGCACGAGAGCATAGCATTTATGCCGCCAAAGGGTTACCAAAGGGAACCAAAGATATCTCGTCCAAGTCTCGAACAAGAACTCTACATTTTGCCACTGTTGAGGCATTACCCTTATGTACTTAATTTCCTGAAAGAAGAGGCGTTAAAAATGTCGGTGAACGTCGTCATCTTCTTCTTTCCTGTTACGCTTTTACAATCAAATATTATATTTAAAAGTACCTACATAGTTTACACTTCAACTCAGAAATAGAGACAACTTGACCGATTCATAATTATTTATTTTTTGTTTTATGTGCATTTATAAAAGGGTGTTTTTCTAGTGTGTTTTAAACTATTATTTTTTTTTACTTTTGGTCTTTGATAACAAAATATTTTAACATTTATTTTAAGTAGGCGAATGAGCCCGCATCCTCTCCATCTCCGCCTGTGCGTCTGTATTACATGGTGTTTTATCTGTCAGCTTATAACAATCTAGTTCTTCAATCAGGAGACCACTAAGTGATTTTACTCTACTCAGGGCCACATACGACTGTCCAGCCGCAAAAGTACGGGACCCTAACTACACCACTGCGTTGTCTACAATATAATAATTGGTTTGTTATAACCTTGAAACCTGATCTTGTTCAAAGTCCATTACATGAACTTTCTCACAAGTGCAAATACGACTATGATACGATATTCCATCATGGACTGCCAGTGCCTATCTTACGGCTTCATCATCAGACCTTGAAACCTAATCGTGGCCGAAGTTCATTACAAGACTTTTATAAGAAATCCAAAACAGCTATGATACAATATTCCATCATGAAGTTCCAGTACATGTCTTCCAGCTCCATCATCAGGAGTGCGATTCAGAATCGTTCGATATCTCATTTGACATTCGATTCCGTTAATTGTCAAACGGGCTACCTCATTTTTTGTCAAAACTATCGCATTTCCTATCAATTTTATGTATTCAATATGAAGTAAATTAATAAATAAACCGAATTCAATGAATATTTGTTCAAAATATCTCTGATAGGCGGCTAATAGACGAGGACAATAATTTGACATATCGTACGATTACTTGTCGTGACATTCTGAATCGGCCTGCAGATCAGTTTGACAGTACCATATTATTTTATTATATTTTCATCAGTACTACATACAACTGCAAAATTTTCACTAAGCTACGACCCTTATTTGATGATTTCACTCTCAAAGTTGTCTCTATCTAGCTACGACTGTTGACCCAAGTATACATACTCCTAGACAACTTTGAGGGCTACACCTTCGATATAAATTGGTTCTTGAGGCAGTATTGAGACTGCGTTTTTTGCAAGTCTAGCAGTGATTCTGCCATAATTACCAGGGCTTCGGCAAAGTGGAGATGCGTTAAATACCACCCATTGACATTGATGCCCATTCCAAGCCCTGCAGTGTTTTGAAGACATCCTCCAGCGCGTTGGTGAAGAGTTTCGAGGATATAACATCAGCCTGTCTTACACCACGATGCAACTGGATGGGTCTTGTCTTGTGGGTCTGGACATGAACGGACATTGTTGTCATTTGGAAGAAGCCGTTCAACATCCCACCTATCTCCATTCAACTTGGAAGCGCTGCAAAAACTTCAGAACAGCCCAGATTTTGACGGAGTCGAAGACTTTTTCGTAGTCCACAAAGGCCAGACACAGCGGCCGGCTGTACTTTTCGGATTTCTGTATTAGCTGCCCAACAGCATGAATGTGGTCCACGTTACTACAAGCTTTACTTTTACGAAAGCCAGCGTGCTCCGGTGGCTTGGAGGCGTCAAATCTTGGTACCAGACGATTCGTGACTACTCTCGAAAACACCTATAAATGCGGCTCAGGAGTGTTATCGGCCTATAGTTTTTGAGAAGCGTTCTGTCCTCTTTTTTGAAAAACAACGCCACAACACACCCGCTGCCTTTGAGATAATATCATTGGCTATTACAGAATTAAATAATTTGAGACACATGGTCGTATATGGCCTCCACCTCTACATCTGAGCTACTTGATGTCGGCGCATATACCTGTATTGTAACACTTAAGAGAGTATCTCTCGGTCAGTTTCATACCCGGGTCGAGACGCTGCTCATTTCATTCACGTTGTCACGGAGCGCTTTGTTAACGAGAAACCCTAAACATTCTTGAAATAGATGGCTTGATGCAAATGTTATCGTGTCGCCCCTCTCTTCGGACTTCTGATAGACCCAGACCATGCCCCCGTATCTTGTCTTAATGTACTTCACGAATTCGGAAGCTTGCATCAAGCTGTAAATTCGGTCCATTGTAGGTACGTAGCTAGGGTCAGTTGATGTCTGTCCGTAGCCCAGGGATTCTTAGTACCCCCTACCCTGCCGTGATAAGGACCGCTGTCGTAACTTGGAATACTAAGGCGGCCAGAAACTAGGTGCCGTTTTCCTTGGCAACCTTCCAAGGGGGGTTTTACCCCATAGCTAGGAAGGCGTCTTGACAACCGCAGTTTGCTAAGCGGTCCTTACACATGGGAACGCTAATACTCTGCCTAGAAACATTTAGTTTTAAAGATCATCTTTAAGCTCGCAGGTGTCTGGAGTAGGCGTCGGGGCATGTGACACATACAGATTTTTGCAGTAATGATATCACTATTAGGGGTAGTCAGCTTTGTCAGATGACTCTTGCCCAGGAATTTCGACCCTTGAATTTGCCCAATCGTCCCTGTACGAAAACAGTGTTCCAGCTTCGGAGGTTACGCTTAGCCTAGTTTCCAATCTTTTGTAGAATGGTTGAATGATTTGTAGGGTCTTAAAAGGCTGTCTAATGTACCTTATCAGTTGTGCTATTCTCAGCCACAGTGCGATTTGCATGCGGCCCGCGGGCCGCGTGTTGCCGACCGCTAATCTAAATTATTCTATCCGGTCTATACTACACACAATGTAAATTGTACCAAATTTAATTGAAATTATCTAGTTGTTTAGGCGTGATTGATAAACAAAAATGTTTACGACTCGCAGTTAGTCTTCAATAAATCTTGAATTATTTCGAAGAAATGCATACTAGGGCTTGTAATATCGGAGAGTATTGAATTCCGGAACTGAGTTACGATATTGGAGTGTCAATTTCGGAATTCCGGTACTGATTCCGGAATCGGTATGCTCTTGAAAGATTTAAATTTCTAATATAAAATAAACGTGTATAATGCAAAATTAAACAAGTTATATACTTTTCATCAGTATAATTCGTTGTACGTTGGATAGATAAAGATTTTTCAAATTTTTAACAGTTTTTATTAATTAACATGCCATAAACATTCAAGTAGCAAAAAGTTAAGAAAAAAATTATAATTAAACCTTGCTATAAAATCAGATAATCAATCTAATATTTATATTAATAACCAGACTGATTCTCAAAAGGTGGTATCTAGGTGTACCGTGTAAGACTGACCGATATGATATGATATCAAAACATCGTTATACACTAAAAAAATCGGCATAATCAAGGTGCGCGTCAAAGCAGCGAAGTTAAAATAGGATTGGGTGGGATATGTCTGTAGAATACATCTCGAAAAATGGACATATGGCTTGATACTTTTCTAACAGACTGGCAAGATAAAGCCAAAGATTTATGGAAGAATGTGGGGTAGACCTTAGCCCAGCAGTGGGACAGTAACGGTTAAAATGGAAACAAATATTACCTACTAAACTTTAAAATTACATTTGGGAATAAAGTGAGTTTATACACTTACTTCATTTGATGGGTAGTTGATTGATTCAATTGTTGAAAAAAATCGTGGGGCGAGAATCAATAAAATCTTTGCATTCGATTTTTCCATAAAAGTGATGATCTATTGGAGCAAGTTACAGGCTCTAGGGGGTGTAGGGGTATGAGAAGATGTTGTGTTGTGTGAGATAAAATAAAGAATCCAGGAAACGAAATATATACTTTTACTGTGGTACCACATAATTTTATGAACTAGACTTTTTAACCTCTGCTCCCTCTAATTTAGCAACCTTATAACGATTGACACCGGCGTCGGTTGCTTAACAGGCATCTTTCCGTCATTGTTTGCAATTATTGACAGTAAAATTGGCTACTGTAATATGCTGTCCAGATCTTGGGAAGCTGAAGTACCAGCACTGGGCCCCCAGACAACAAACAGTACTTTTTGAATGAACTTTCTCTTGTGCAGGAGTTGGCCCGTTCTCCTTCGTTTGATGAGCGATTCCTATTGTCGGATCCTTTCCCTCTATATCGTGACGGTTGAGTAAACTCACATAGCACCCAATGGGTATTTGTTATTTCTGCAATTGTTTCCTTTTTAAAGTTAAGGGAATTAGAATTATTTCATAAATCGTTACTAACACCGAAGCTAGGTCTGATATAGTTTGCATTAGATATGCTTCCATGATTACATTTAATTCTTCATTGTCAACTATGGTGTGTGGTGACGGATTAACAATACGGAATGTCACCACCCCATATCATCTAATGGGTGTCGTAAGAGCCGACAAAGGGAGCATATTATGCAGAGAACAGCACTGTAACAGAAGAAAATCTTGATACAAACCCTATTCCAACCCATTTGGCCAGCGTGGTATAGTAGGCCAATTCCTCCTTTCAGAGGAAGCCTAGTCCAGCAGTGGACTGTTAAAGGCAGATGATGATGATGATGATGACAACTATGATCACGGAATTAGCAAAATGTCGGGGACATGAGAAACAAGGGGAAGCGCGGAGTTTCTGAGGAAGGAATGGTGACCTAAATCTGTATATTATGGGCCACGTTCACAAAAAAAAAAATATCTAGAAAAGTCACTGACCTAACACTGTGCATTATTGGCCACGTTCACAAAAAAAAATATCTAGAAAAGTCACTTTGTATTATTGATGAATATCGGAATTACGATATTTGGTATTATAATATCGGAAAAAATCGTCCGAAATTCCGGAATTACGAAATCTCGGAATTCCGGGATCCATGCCCTAAGGCATACTGCATGACAATTAAATTATATGTAAGTACATATAACCATATCCCCCAATCGTTAAGAGAATCTGTCAGAAAAGAGTTTTGTCTAATTCACTCTAGTACTTACTCTTACACAATCTAAGTAGGTAAGTATGTTTTAATTTTAATTTTATAGTTTAATACTATAAACGTTTGTATGTACCATTTACAGTGGAATATGCCGAAAACTATATTATGTATATTAAGACATCTGTATCTCATACCATATTCAAGCAACCAAATAATTTCATTTAATTGCTAGACTAGATGAGCCCACGGTTACACCCGCGTTACTTAAGGCTATTGCTGCGCTCCCGTGGCCCATAGCGTGATGTTATATAGCCTTCCTCGATAAATCTCGGGCTATCTAACACTGAAATAATTTTTCTATTGGACTATAGTAGTTCCTGTGATCAGCGCGTTCAACCAAACAAACTCTTCAGCTTTATACCTATACTACAGGATGCCCGCGGTTACATCCGCGTTATTTCAGGTTACTGCTCCGCTCCCATCGCTCATAGCGCGATGTTATTATAGCCTGTAGCCTTCCTCGACAAATGGGCTGAAAGAATTTTTCAAATCGGACCAGTAGTTCCAAAGATTAGCGCGTTCAACCAAACAAACAAACTCTTTAGCTTTACAAACTCTTCAGCTTTTTTGCTGCCCAAACGCTGTAGCCGAAACTACTGGTCTTAAGAAGATGAAATTTAACATGTATGTTCCTTGGGCACCGTAGGGGTGCGCTAAGACGTGATTTCCCGACATTCCCACGGGATCGGGTAAAACGGGAAATTCGAAAACATGTGCGTGCGAAGCCGCTGGCGTCGACTAGTATTAGTATAAGATATAATACAATATGTAATATATAATATATATTTATAGATTAGTATTAGATTAGAATACCTATATTAGATTTAATTGCTGTCTCGAAAATCTTGGTATCTCAAAATAAATAAAATAAAACAAAATAATCTTTATTTCGGATAAGTAACATCCGTATGGGTTAGTAAACAAAAAGATTAATGCGGCACTGCTGCTGCAACGGCGGAAACCCTCAAACGGCGCAAAAATAAAAAAAATATTTTTGCAATTATTAAATGCATTTGCATTTATTAAATTTAGTCGGCAATTACATATTTGAGCCGTTTGGGGTAGAAACGTTGGGCCCATGGGGTCCGAGCGCTCGTATTTTGTACCGAGAAATTTCGAAACGCTTGATCGACGTCTCACGTGACCAGAAGGCTGGTTTATTCTTTGCTCAAAGAATCAGCATTGCCATACAGCGTGGCAATGCTGATGCCAGCCTTCTGGGCACGTTACCCCATGACATTGATGCGGAGGTATACTACGACGCCTAAACGCCTCGTGCCTTGCGTTTTGTAAGAATATATTATTTTATTTTCTTTTTAATTTAGTTATAGGTTTATAAGTATAGTTTTAGTAGTAAATAGTAATTAAGTAATAGTTAGTAGAAATGTAATTAGTTGTAAAATAATTGAATTGAAATAAATAAGTTTAATAAGCAAAAAAAAAAAAGATTAATTATAACTATGTTAGTAAAAACTTAATAACTATCAACAGTATCAACTTATTATTTGGAGACCAGGTTGTTGTTGAAATGAATGCACCTTTGAACAACATCACCTAACAAAGGATAGTCATACCTCCCCGAAATGGTCTTCAGGATGGAGTTGGCGCTCCCCCGCATTCTGCAGAGCAAGGAAGCCGATTTCTGTCTGATGATGGCGTGGAAGCCATCGACGTGTGCTTGTGCAAACATACCTGATGCACTGCAGAAACGAGGCACCCTCATCAACATCCTGAACACGTTATTATATTGGACCCGTAGGGCGCTAATAGCCCGCTGAGTATAGTTGGTCCACAGGCTGCACGTATAAAACACTTGGCAATAAGCTTTGAAAAGCTTTATTTTGACTGCCCTACTACAGCGTGAAAACCTGCGAGCCAACATGTTACATCGGACTGCCAGCGCCCTACGTTCCTTTTCAATATCCACTTGGTCATCAAGGCCGTCGGTTACATAATGCCCCAAGTACTGTCCGTGTGGTGACGGATTAAGAATACGGAATGTCACCACCCCATATCATCCCATGGGTGTCGTAAGAGCCGACAGAGGGAGCATATTATGCAGAGAATAGCACTATAAGAGAAGGAAAACTTGATACAAACCCTATACCAACCCGTTTGACCAGCGTGGTATAGTAGGCCAATTCCTCCTTTCAAAGGAGAGGCCTAGTCCAGCAGTGGACTGTTAAAGGCTGATGATGATGACTTGAACCGGTACACCCGCGAAATGTCTTTCCGTTGAGTTTAATCGGGGGTACAAACTCAAGACATTTGGCACCTTCAGCCCTAAAGACCAAGAGCTCGGTTTTTTTGGCATTGTAGGCTATGCTTTCGAGCATAACCCTCACAACAACCAAGTATCTCCCTAAGCTCCCTAATCGTAGGGCTCAGCAGCACCATATCGTCAGCATAGCTAATATTGTTGACACTAACGTCATCAATGCGACATCCGATTTTCTTACTGCTGAGCTCTACGATCAGATCGTTTATATAGAGGTTAAAGAGCTTTGGTGACGTAATTCCTCCTTGTCTTACGTCACACTCTAGCCCATAAGACACAGCCAGATAATAATGTAAACTTGCCAAACTTGCAGCAAGTTTCAATCAAACTTGCTAGTTTCACTGTGACAAACTTGCATGAAGTTGGTTTTTCAAAGGATTTGGATGACGACGAGCACAGGCTGGTGGTCGGTCGACCTCCTAGATGCAGCAGGAGGTGCCGACGACCAGCTATTGTCGGACCACCAACCTGTGCTCGTCGTCATCCAAATCATTTGAAAAAACAAACTTCATGCAAGTTTGATGCAAGTTTGGCACAGTGAAACTATAGCTAGTTTGATTTAAACTTGCTGCAAGTTTGTTGTTACCTGGGAGATAGTGCATCGGCCCATCTCACTCTGTTTGTTTGGTTATTATACCAATACTGAAGAATACGCAATAGCTCCGCTGACACTTTTCTCTCACGCAGCTTCTTCCATATGATCTCGTAAGATACGAGATCAAAGGCACGAGAGAGATCTAAAAAGCAAGCATACACTGGTGTTTGACCTTTTGTATAATATTGCACCGTATGTTTGAGGCCAAGAATTGCACTTTCCGTACCAAGGTCGTTACCAATGGGTCAGGTTCTCGATTCTCTACCGGCCAGACGCATAGACTAATATATTATAACTGGAAAGCCAGACGTCGATCGTCTAGACAGCTAGACAACAATCAAAGTTAGGGCGGTTTCAGATTAGCGTATTTTTGTGCGCGTACACGGTCGTTTCAGCATACGCGCTACATTCCACGCTTCAAAAAACTGGACTCGCGTAAACGGGTATAATATTTCGGTATGTTCGTTCGAAACGGTAGTGACATCTTGTCAGTGTCAACATGAATTCTGACGGCTCACGCCTATACAAGCTTAGAAGGGCGTCAAAGCTCGAACGCGCGAGTGTCAAAAGGCGCGCCTATACGCGTCTATATGCGCTTCCAAAAACTAGCTTATACGCGCGTATAAAACGCTAGTCTGAAACCGCCCTTAATATGCATTTGATGTTTCGTTAGAGCCGATTCCTTGCACATGTTTATTCCATTATCACCTCAGCGTTGCCACAGATGTGCTGTAATATTAATACAATATAAATATGATACCATCATTAAGTGTTTTTGTGAGTGTATCGTTAGATCAAGGAAAACATTTTATTAGACAAGGCAACGTGCTCCTGAGAAATATATCGACCGTCAAACCAAAGAAAAGCTTTAATATAAAACACCTGGCTAAAGGTAAGCTTTTCTTCATTATTTCAAACAAGGTCTCGGTTCGAATAAAGCATCATATAACAAACATTACAGGACACAAAGGACAATAGGGATGATACCAGGGCCGAACCTTCCCTATGTGCAATGTGTGCGGCGCACACAGGCGCCAGGGTGACAGGGGCGCCGTGCGCCGAGATATGCGTTAATTATAACACTTATTTCCGAAAAAGGATGCCAAAAAAGGCGCTTCACAGATTTCGCACACAGGCGCAGTGGCGTAGGAAGGGCAAATATAAAATTAATTAAAAATAATATTAATAGCCGAGTGAGGCAGCGATAGCCGAGTGGATATACCAACAGACTGCAATGCAGAGGGTATCGGGATCGAATCCACAGCGCGCACCAATGACTTTTCGGAGTTATGTGCGTATTGAATTGTTAAATATCGCTTGTCCCGTGCCCCGGAGAGCACGTTAAGCCGTCGGTCCCGGTTGTCATGAAGATCTTTGACAGTCGTTACACGGCGTCAGTACCTTCTAACTAAACTGACACTAGTCTAAACCATGGAATATCGCTATCCCTTTGGGTTGCGGAGGTCAGACAGGCAGTCGCTCTGTGGAAAAGCTAATATTCAGCCAAATCCGGTTAGACTAGAAAGCGGACCCCAGATTGAAACTGGGATAACGCTGAGAGGATAAGACCTGTACCTAAGTAAAATTAAAAATATAGGTTGTACTATCTAGTAAAACATGTCAAAAAAATAGCAATTTCGTTCATCAATTAATTCCAAAGTTTTACATTATTTGTTCAAATTTTTTTGATAATTAAGTAGTATTCTACTTTAACGCAAAAATGTAACTTCAGTGTTAGAGCATATTTCATCCAAATTCTGTAAAAAGATACTATTTTTACCATTTCATTAAATGTGTCTGATTTGACCAGTCGGAACCATCACAGTTCATATTTGAGAAATACACAAATTAAAAATCAAAAACTCGTGTATGTATTTGATTTTTGATTTAACGCATAGCACTAGGAGTAGTGTTAAGTGGCGAGGCAACCAATTAATAACTACACATTCGTGCAACTCAGTTTAAATATTTCATAATTGAGTATCTCTAAATTAAATATTTTTACTCATCATATCAGCCAAACGACGTCCACTGCTGGACATAGGCCTTTCTCAAGGTTCACACAGACCGGTCTTGAGCCGCCCGCATCCAACCGCCTCCCGCGATCTTGACGAGATCGTCGGTCCACCTTGCGGGGGGGGGGGGGAAGCTACCTCTGCTGCGTCATCCGGTACGTGACCGCCACTCCAGAACCTTTTTGCCCCAACGGCCATTGGTTCTTCGAGCTATGTGCCCTGCCCACTGCCACTTCAGCTTGGCTATCCGGAGAGCTATGTCGGCGACTTTGGTTCTACTGCGGATCTCCTCATTTCTGATTAGATCTTGCTGGGAAACTCCAAGCATAGCTCTCTCCATCGCCCTCTGAGTCACCTTGAGCCTTCTGATAAGGCCCATAGCGAGCGACCACGTCTCTGATCCGTAAGTCATCACTGGCAACACACACTGGTCAAAGACTTTCGTCTTGAGACACTGCGGGATATCGGACGAGAAGATATGTCGTAGCTTCCCGAACGCTGCCCAACCGAGTTGGATTCGATGATTCGACCTCCTTCTCGAAGTTGGACCTACCTAATTGGACTACTTGTCCCAGGTAGATATACTTGTCGACAGCTTCGAGCGTAGAGTTCCCAACCTGAATAGGAGCATGGACGTTCGACATGATTTTCCTCCATATTCATCTATTGTTTCGTTTTGTCCATGTTCATCTTAATGCCTACTTGTTGGGAGACTATATACACTCTACTCTCTCTATTTTTACTCAACCCATAAAAAATTATGCATCATCTGATAAGTAAATACCAAGTTGTGTCTGGATTCTTAAATTTATTATACAATGTAATTTATTTACATACATAAAAAAATAATATGTACAACAAGGGGAGGGTAAAATACAAAGTACATATTTACAAGACAGGTTTAGGCGTCGTAGAATTCCTCCGCATCGCTGTCTACTGGTAACGTGCCCAGAAGGCTGGCAGCATTGCCACGCTGGATGGCAATGCTGATACGCTGGCCGAAATACAGCCCAGCCTTCTGGTCACGTGAAGCGTCGATTAGTCGTTTGGCGATTTCTCTGTACAACGTACGAGCGCTCGGACCCCATGGACCAAGCGTCTCCACCCCAAACGGCTCAAATACGTAATTACCTATTAAATTACCGTATTTTCGCCGCTTGAGGGATTCTGCGCTTGCAGCAGCAGCGCCGGCACAGCTGGCTGTACTTGGAAGATGTGATGGCGCTAGGGTATCTACGCACGTTGCGTCCCATACCAAAGGCCTACCCAACTTCCAAGGCAACAATGACATACCGTCGGGCCTCTTCCCATCGTCGCGTACCAAACCATTGGGTTCAAGTACGGCTGGTACTCCGGCGGTGACAAGAGTGCGACGGATGATGTCATTAAGATAGGCGTGACGAGGCATTCGGCCCGCGCTTCTGCCGCAAGATAGTCCATGGTGTCCGAGGCTATCGACGGCTTCTCCACAATGACAACGATGCGGAGAAACACACGGAGCACCTAAACGGAGGCTAGTGGCAAGGCGAAATGTCGTGTCGTCCAACATTGTGCCCACATTGGACGACGGGAGCGCTTGAAGCCAAAGACCAGACTCCCACTCTCCCACAGCCAGCAAGCGAGCTCGCTCAGCAACACTTGTAGATGATAAAATAAGATTTTCTCTCACAGTGTTGCAAAGCGGCACGTCCCACTGCCTTTGGGAGAATGGGTTGGTAGGCAAAGCAGAGCTTGGACAAGCCATTTTCCAGGCGTTCACGGCATCGGTTTTACACAGCACTTCCGAATTAACCAGTGTTGGTGCTAATATTTGCCTGGTTAAGTCTTCCGTGCTGTGCACCGAGGACAGGAACGCCGGTAAACTAACATCAGAAATTTTGCGAACGCCGAGCCCACCCAGACGTACAGGAAGAGACGCTTGCAGCCAGGCTCGGTCGTTCAAATCCACATTTAATATTTCTTTAAGTGTATTTTTAATAATTTGGTCCATTTTTTCTAAACATTTCATATTTTTCCAAAGCGGTGAAGATCTCAAGGCATGCGTAAATTTGGGAACGAAAAGGCAATATCGAATAATTGTAAAGGCCGAATGAATATTAATTTTTAGCAGGCGATCTGAAATTTCACTAAAATTTTGAATCTTTTCATCTACGAATGATTCGTAGGCTTCTTCAAATATAGGAGACCCAAGGAGGCGAAGAGAATTCTTGTCACAAATTTTAATGTGTGGTGCCAAACAATTAAATTTTGATAATACCAAAGACTTTTTGTCATCGTCAATTTTATTTAGAAATAGCTCACACTTACTTGAATTTAGCTCCAAACCAATCGATTTAAATTTGTCTTTTAGAATTGCCAAATCTTGCAGTACTATGTCAGCGTCTCCACCAAGGGTTCCGTCGTCCAAAAACCATACATTGAATTTTGAATTTAGCTGCCGAATAATTGGGTGAATTGCTAAGCTAAAAATGACTGGTCCAAGTGGGTCACCTTGTTGACATCCAACTGCGGATTCCAATAGGTTGTCCTTGTATAATAATTTTGAGGGATATCTGTAACATTGCGAAAGAAATTTATAAATTTTGGGGGTTTCTAATTTTGCCTCTGACAACAAGGTGTCCCTATTCACTGCGTTGAAGGCATTCTTTATGTCAACCTTAAGGATGACCTCTGCATTACCAGAACCAAGGTACGTGGCCAGGGCATGTATGGCAGCCTCACAACCCCCCTTTGAGCCAAAGCCTAATTGGAGGGGTCGGAATTTAGCAGATAAATCGTTGCTATAATATCTGCAACATATCTTGGCTGCCATACGCCTATATGTGCAACCTACGGCAATGGGACGAATGCCACCATCCTTCTTGTTAAGAGCGCATAAATTTGCTCCGTACAATATGTCAGTGATGGCACCGTTCACATTGCCGGAGAGCATCAAATTCATGAGAGCAGTCAGCTCCCTCAGGAGTGCATCGCCAGCCTCCCCGGCGCTCGAACACAAAAGATCTTTGAGATGTTGTGGTGTTAGAGCGTCGAGGCCACCAGCCGACCCAGTCCGGAAGGAGTAAACTGCTGTGAACACGTCCTTGGCTGTAGTAATCAGATGCTCCGAATCCATATCCGGGGCATCAGGAAAAGAGAGGCCATCCATCGGCGCTGGATGCTTGCTCTTCAAACCCGCAAGCGTGTTTGGAGAGCAAGGCGCCACCACATCAGTGCTGAATAAGAGTCTCGACGCACCCCGTATATCACCCTCCCTTAGTTTGGATTCTACATATTGATAATTCGTTCTATTTGTATTAAAAGTAAATTTGGTGTCGAAAGTATGGACCGAAACAGAACAGTTGTGTTTAATTTGGGCAGTAAGTGTCTTTTTTGAGGCCTGATCTTTTTCAATATGTAAAATCCTATAAGGGAATGTTAATAGTCGTTCCCAGGCCGTTTTTGAGTTCTCCCGCACGACTAGACCTATGCAGTCAGCCAATTTTTTGGCGACTGATGGCCTTGCGCCACGGGGAACTCTTTTCAGAACCGGAACAGAATTTTTTAAATTCGAAAGATGTTGCCAAAAGGGAATTTGGACACAGTCTTGTGTAGAAATTGAATATGATGAAGTTAAGGGGTCAGAAAGTACATCTTGGGATTTATGCATTTTGCCAAGATGTACTTTCAAACCCCGCTTACCTTTAAAGAAGCGGGCCTGGTCACAGTAGGGGCAGCGTACTAATTCACTCAGTGATGTGGTAGGTTGACTTGCGCCCCCTTCTACCTCACCATTGCCATCACTGTCTGCTTGCATCGTACCTACTATTCACTTAGTGACTATGTACAACTATATATTTACAATAAAGTATTTACAAAATATAAAAATATAAATATAATAGATACCTACCTTAAAACTTTAGTAATATACCTTTATACTTTCAAGTTTTATTTTACCTCCTTATAAGAGAGCACCCACTGCCTGCGTCATAAAAGGACTCCACTGTACAAATTCCATGTTTATAGTTTGAGCAGTTTTGGGCTCTACTATTAAATATCAGTCGGGATAAGTAGTTTTATGGACGGCATATAGGTTTTACCTTTATGATGATTATCGTTTTCTGCACTCCTCCGTATAAACTTTTATACTGTTGCAATTTTTCTACTCTTCTGTGCGCGTGATTTTTGTAAAATAATAATAATAGTCGTTAGACTTAACGCAATCTCAGAGGGCAGAGTAACAGCTTTCAAACATCACCTTTATCTTGTGATATATAATTATTACAGGATAGAAAGAAAGCTTACAAACCGCAGGGCAGCTTTGTGGTGAGCTATTTAGCTCACCACAAAGCTGCCCTGCGGTGTCGCCACACACATTCGTGTGTGGCGACACTGCGGTCCCGAATGCTTCAGAGGGTCGGTCAGGGCCTCGTCTCCGGCTTGCCTTTATTGGCTGGCTGAAGTGGATTACCATGAGCGCCTGCAGGACCCTCAACTCTAGCTTGCCTTGCTCGGCCGGCCAGAGGGAACCGCAAGAGCTATTTGCTCGGGGGAGGAAGTGTCATTGTCAAGGGCTTAATTACGGGGAAACCCGCTCCGGGCCTCCGTTGTCACGAGGCCCGCGATGGCGAAATCGGTGCCGCACCGCTCGACACCCCTAGCCACTCGCACCGGTGTTGCTCTTGTTGCCTTTGTGGTAGAGTTTGTTTGCCTTGGCGGCTATCTAGAGAGGTGAGGTGGAGATCCCCTTTTCGACACACGATAAGAGAATTTAGGGCAAGTGCTGCTTTTCATCCATAGTGTTCACCTAGATTAATCCATTGAACACCTATCCCAATAGCCCAGATTAATTAGGTTCCATACAAGTAGCAATAGTCTTGCATCTGCTGCGGCTAAGCCGTGATTGCACTTAATAGTGCAGTTATGGAGGCGCCTCAGCAGGTATCCCATCACATTCTAGATTAAAACTCTCAAAGGGCCTCTGCGCGTTGGACCCATGTCTCCGTGTACGCCTGCCAAAGGGCCGGTTATTCTTCTAACATCAAAGGTTAAAAGAATAGCCGTGATAGAGAAACAAATAATAATAGAATCGTTTATTCAGGTAGATAACATTTTGAACAAAATAGCTTACCCTGCCAAACTGCATAACAATTTGTTGGCAGATGTAGCCCCCTTTTTCACACATAAGTATATATATAATAATATATAATAACATAATATAGGTATATATTCAGCACATCATTTATAAAAGTATGGACAATTTATTAGCGTAGACATAATTAACTAACTAGCCTATTGCAGTCTATTGCTGGACGTAGGCCCATAAATAAAGAGGTAAACATTTTTATTACAATTGGATTGCTTTTACACATTATCCTAATGGCTTACGCTTAAAAATATTCAATGGAATAGTGAATAGTGTAATTTACCTCTTTGGAAGTTATTGTAGTCGTTAATATTAACAACTTATATTCCGGCACCTTTGCGAAATCGCGAAAATAAATTCAGCTGTTCTCTACATTGAAATTACTGATGTTTAAGCTCAAATTAGAAATTTTACAGCTTTAAGGGACAGTACATTTGAGTATTTATTATAAATTTCAGCTTGATACCGCCACGCGTTTCTGATAAAAAGGGACGATCTTATCAGACGGACGGACGGACAACAAAGTGATCCTATAAGGTTCCTTTTTTTTCCTTTCGAAGTACTGAAGCCTAAAAAAATATTTGGATTGAAATTAAACTTAAAATTGATAGGATATCATTTGATGTTTAGTGACTGTTGATTTAAATCACAAATTTAATTTAATTCACACATTTGGCGCGAAATAACCTTCATTCCTTCCTATTTTATTGTCTTAACAGCGCAGGCTGTCTCGTGTCCTGGGACATTGAAATTGTCGAGATTTCCTGAACCCTACCCAGCACTAACTATATTTTAATTAATGATTTTGTTTTGTTTGTTTACTTGTTTTAAAAGGCAACTCCCGCACTTTGAATAAATATTGTAGGTACTGCTGAGGACTTTACAAACGTTCAATCAATTGAAACCAGGGCCGAGCCGTCCCTATGTGCAATGTGCGCGGAGCACACAGGCGCCGGGGTGATAGGTGCGCCGAAACGTCGAAACAAACAATTTTGGAACACAATATACTTGGCGCAGTGCTAAATGGCAAGTTGTTGCCTTAAACCACTACGGTGCTGTCCGTGTGGTGACGGATTAAGAATACGAAATGTCACCAACCCATATCATCCCATGGGTGTCGTAAGAGCCGACAGAGGGAGCATATTATGCAGAGAACAGCACTGTAAGAGAAGGAAAACTTGATACAAACCCTATACCTACCAACCCGTTTGGCCAGCGTGGTATAGTAGGCCAATTCCTCCTTTCAAAGGAGAGGCCTAGTCCAGCAGTGGACTGTTAAAGGCTGATGATGATGACTAAGGTGTACAGTCAGTTAAAACTTGTTATTACTACGATATCAATATAGATGGTGACTCATTTTTGTGTTAATTGTTTGAATGGTTGTAAACACCCGCGGCATAGGCTTTATTCCTAGCGCGGGTTTACTTTTTTTAGAAGAAATACGAATTAGTCAAACTGAAATTAATGTTAAAATTGTCAGGATTTCATTTTATGTTCAGTGACTTGTGATTTTTACCGAATTTTCACTAAAAGCTGTTGTTAGTCATACATTTCGCCAGAAATTAACTTAATTTTAACTTTGTTCTGACGTCCAAAGTCCCTGAAAGTCCCGGGACCTTGGACGTCAGCTGTGTCAAGTCCCGGGACTTTGACAATGTCGAGACTTTACAAACATTAGCTAAGTCACACAGTATGTTTATACTATCTCATTTATTTAACAATTTAATGTGGTGATAATTATGTGAATTTAATTGGTAGAATATAATTATTATAGCGTGATGATTGTTGCCTAAGATGTTAATCGAGTCTGTAGGCAGTGAAAACCACACCAAAATACTGTCGCTAGTTTTGGCGTGAGATAGTGCAGTGCAATACACAAACAGACAGACAGACAGGTAGGCAGATGGACAGACAGTCAGATAATTATACAAAAAGTAAAAGTAAGATTGTTTTCTGTTCTATTTCTATAAGTAATACTTATTCAATGTACCTACAGAAAAAGTGCTCTTTGAATGTAATTATAGTAGGTAAGTATATAATTATATAGTACCCATAGTAGGTATAAATAGCTGAGAAAGGGATGGAACAATACAATGTATGGACGTTTGTATTTCTTTCACGCATAAACTATTGAATGGAATTTAATGTAATTGCATTGTTTCGTTCAGCAAACTGCATGCGGGCAATCATGCAGGCAGAAGCTAATTCATAATACGTATTTCTTGATATAAATTTAAGTTGAACTTGTTTTTTTTGGTATAAAACTAGCCAAAAAGTAGTCATCCTTCATTTGCATTTTATATAAACAAATATCGTATGATATTGTTACGTCACCGTAGACGAAAGTAATAATATTTTCCTACTAGCGACCCGCCTCGACACGTGATACCAAAAGGTTGGCAGATACATGCATACGATGCATGCATATAATTGCTAGGATTATCTCGGCTCGTACATAAAAAAAACAAGTTACTTCGATATTTAAATTTTTAAATAGGTATATAAAATATTTTTGCATAAATAATTTATATTTTAAAGGATCAAGACTGGTCTGACTAGATTGCACATAATTTTAAGTTTTATCACATAGCGACTCTGCTCGACCTCCGTAATACCACAGAATAAAGAATAGTACTAACGTACAGAAAATTCACTTGTCAAACCAATTTATTGAATTTGCGACTCTTGCTACTAAGCAACAAAGTGCAATTCAACTCGCATAAGCACTCAGTGCCTAATGCGATATTAACCTAACCGTTCCCTTTCTTTTCTAACACATAACGCTGTCACTGTCTGGCGCGGAGTGGCGCGCTAGGGTTGTTGACTTGCCGCTGCAACTATAATATTTATTCATCGTCTATCTACCTACTTGACCACGTACCTAATAATAAATAATTATCATATAAGATATAAGTATCCTATCCCACTATTTGAGCTCGTAGAACAAATACCACAAAAATTCTGGTTGTTTACATTTTTACTATACTGATTCTTAGTTATTTCCTAAACGCGTGGACCGATTTACATGATTCCAACAGATAAAATGGTTTTTGAACTAGATCTTTAATTTGACACCATAATCGTTAAGATATCTCAACAAACAAAAAATCAAATTTTCAAGTTGCTCTCGTAATATAAATAAAATCAAATCAAATTTTCAAGTCGCTTTCGACACACAGTTAATTGAGCAATACTTTGCATTACACTTGTGATGATACATTTTTGTTGTTAAAGGCGTTTAGGTATATAATTTGAACAGTGTATGAACACGGCGCGTGAGAATACGGAGCGGTCGCACTCGTTGCGTTGCGTGACGTCTAATGTGAGCGGCGCGCGGCAACCCACTAAATCCAACCACGTCGACGTGGTCGGCCGAGGTACTTGTAAGTTTGTACCTAAAATGCGAAGTGCGCCCGGCCTGGTAATACTAAGGAAGCTCGATATTTTATAACAAATGGCAGCGCAACTATTTTTTAAAAACAATTCCCGCACTATTTATAAATTCTTTGTCGCGGGGATTTTACAAATATACAACCAATGAAATAACAATTGATGGATCACGCACATACACTCTCGTGTGGGAATCGAACACAAAACACTCGCAGCAAAAAGCAAAAGCAAAAGTCAAACAGTGAGGTGGACGCTTAAGCCACTACGCTAACTGTGCAGTCAGCTAACTAAACCCATTGCACTCTTTTCAGGAGATCCACTGCCGCCTTTCAATGGCAAGCCACGGTTATTCAGCATGCGGTACAGCCCTTTCACGCACAGGGTCTCGTTAGCACTCCAAGCCAAGGGCATCGACTACGAAGTTGTCTACATCGACGTCGTCAACAAACCGGAGTGGTTTTTCTCGAAGAGCTATTTCAGTAAGATGATATGCCCGTATAATTATCTACATCTCTACATGTAATATAACTGACCACACGCCAAAAATCCAATGCCTACATGGTTTTCATTCCAACACTGATCATTTTGTTGGACTAAGCAATCTGGCTCCTTGTCGATAATGAAATAATTTCGTTCCAGTTTTAATTAACCTGGAAGACAAGCCCGCCAAGGTAGAGCCTGTTTTACCACCTATGGATAAGGCCATCCATAGGAGGTGAAACAATCTCTACCATTACATTTGGTATTATGTAAGTGCACACTTACTTGGGCACCTTTTTAAAGAATATAATTAACTAGATGACGCCAGTAGCTACGCCTGCATTTTTTTTTTATTTATCCATTTTGGCCGATCCCGTGGGAATTTCGAGAAATCCCTTCTTAGTGCACCTCTACGGTCCCCAATGAACATTCATGCCAAATTTCAGCTTCCTGCGCCCAATAGTTTCGGCTGTAGCGTGTCTGTCAGTCAGTCAGTAACGCAAGGATTTTATATATTAAGATGTTATTCCTCAGAACATGTCCCGGCGTTTGAAGTAAATGACGGAGTATGTATTTTCGAGAGTTCGCCGATAGTCCAATATCTGGACGAAGTCTACCCAGAAAGACCTCTGTTACCTAAGGACCCCCTGATGAAAACCTATGATCGGATTCTCGCTGATTCTTCGATACATGTAAATTGGTTTGACCAGTTGCCTCTATTACAACTTGCTTTCTATATGCTTCTAATCACGAAATCAGTATTTAGTGCATTATCGACATGTCTATTTAACTAATTTCAAATAGCTAAAATCGAGTGACTTCTTATGTTTTTTAGTTACTTAATTATAACAATACATTTATCAAATTGAAGGCTTTGATGAAAACATTCTGAAGGTCGTTCTCTTTCGAACGTCATAATATCATTATTACCACAAAAAACACCGTACCATCATCAGCAAATAAGACCATTAGTTGATTAGTTACTGAGGGCATATCATTAATATAAATAAGGAGCAACGAAGGTCCCAATATGCTCCCTTGTGGTACGCCGTAATTCGTAGATCTTTGAGAAGATTCATAACATTGTTCTGTTTTTGAATAAATACAGAATTTAGTAATTTTCGTAATTTGTTTCCTGTCTGACATGTAAGATTTAAAAAGCTTGAGAGCATTTCAACGACCCCATATCGTTCTAACTTATTTAAAAGTATTAGTGGTCCACGAAATTAAACGCTTTACTCATATCCATCAACAAAGCTGCTACAGGACATCGTCTATCAATGTTTAAAATATTTTTTTTATATAATTTAAAAATGGCCATATTAATATTATTGATTTTCCTAAAACCATATTGATCTTCGGGAAAAATATTTTTATGTTCAAAAAACGAGTTTAGTGAGTTATAAATTACTTTCTCTCTATTATTTTAGAAAATGCCGAAAGCAAGGCAATTGGTCGGTAGTAAGCAGTATGTTTAGTGCCTCTTTTATGAAGAGGCTTTATAACAGAAAGTTTTAGTCTCTCCGGAAAAACACCAAAGTCAATGCTCAGATTGATTACATAACTTAAAACTGGTACAATACTACTATTTCAATTATATTAGTCAAAATGTCATTAAAACCAGCGCTTCTAGTGTTATAAATAAGGAGTTGATTACTTTGATCCTTGACTTTGATAATGTCCGGATTATAAATAAAGAGTCACGATTCATGTAAAATTTAAAATTATTGTTTATCTTATATGCTCTTTGATTCAGTTTCGTCAATAAAAAAGGTTGAATATTTGAGCTATGTCATTAGGATTAGTTATTACTTTATTATCTTTCATAATCGACACTATTCCAAGAATTGGCTTATTGTTTTTACATTTATTTATTATGTGCCATGTAGCTTTGATCTTATTTGTGGCATTATTTATAAAGTTATTGTCCTGAGATTTTTGAGTAAGACTTTTTATTGTTTTTAGTCGGTTTGAATACGATTTAACTGGTTTTAAGTAGATTTTTATTTTCATGACATTGGATTTTTACGGAATTGCCCTAACATTTGACGTTTACAGCACAATTTTATACCCTGGCTAATCCATTTTGCCTTTTTAGAAGCTCGAATTTTAATCTTAAAAATTTCAGCTTCTTGCGCCCAATAGTTTAGGCTGTGCATTGTCTGCCAGCCAGTCAGTAGAGGAATAATTTTATTTATACAAAAGAGAAGATATATAACGATGATGATTTCAGATCCACACATTGGAAGTGGAAGTAGTGAAAGGATCACAGGGCGTGACAGATATGTTAATATCCCGGTACTTCAAGAGCTTAGACTTGATACAGAATCACTTGCAGCTGCGGGGTAGTCGGTTTTTGGGCGGAGACCAACCTGGCTACGCTGATTACATGATTTGGCCCTGGTTTGAGAGGATGCCTTCGTTAAACCTTAAGCTGTCTGATCAGAAGTATAAATTGCTGGTAAGAAAATTGACGAATAATATAAATCTATCTTCCGTTGTTTTATTAAATAGCGTTTCAAGGTTATCAAATTACCTTTATTCTTCTTCGAGACACGGCATACGACCCATCATTACGTGTGACCTAACATTCATAAGGCAAACTGTGGGTGTAATATTCCCCTTCGGGAATACAGGCATGGCGATATAAAAAAAGTAGTACCTTGTCTTTACTCACTTGTTAGTTATGTAGACTAGAAGCCTCCTATTTCTTCTGTTCTGTAGGTTTACAGTTTATAAATGATTTCCTTCTTTTACAGTTGGAGTACACCAGTGGCGTAGCGTGGGTTTCAGCCGCCCGGGGCCGTTCGGCAATTCGCCGCCCCCTTTTTACCCCAATGTTTCTGCGAAAGTATAACGTTTTTCGGGTTTCGGTATGTTTGTATGTTTATTTTATTAGTATGTCCATTAGTTTGGCTTTACACGCTCAACGGCTTAAAGGATTATAAAAGAAATGTTGTCATTTGATTCGTCTCACTCGCTCGAATATCATAGAGCATACGGTATAATAATTTTGCGGCAAAATGTGGCAGCTGTCAGTGGTGTTAATGGGTCGCGCACGGCAGCGCGGCGTTCGTTTCTCTGCTACAATATATGTATAGCTTAGTCTAGGCCTAGACGACTTAAAGGATTTTAATAAGTTAAATGTCGATGCATTTCCGTCATCACTAGATGCTTTGTTGTATTTAAGAGCCGACCACACCTCACTCGGTTCGAAATTCGGGACGGCTTCGGTGTAGTGGTGCGTCAGTAGGGCACTGTCATGTGGTCGTCGGTTTGCCTGCAAGGTAAACAAATGTCGATAAAACCTTGGTATATGGTGGCACGGGCTGTTGCCGCAACTCCACGTCTTGGCGTGTACAGGGTGCTGTATCTGGTTAGGTACTGCTGCCTGTACTGTGCGTCAAGGAGCAGGTGGGCTGCCGTCTTGGCTGCTGCCATACAGGCCCTGCACAGCGGGCTGTCGGTGATACAGTATAGTAAATAGGTGTATTAAAGAATCCGTGTCCTGTGTAGGCGGTCGTGACTGTCCGCAGTTGTTGTTTGGAAAGCCGGAGGACTTGTTTGGAGGAGCCTCCTTGGCCTGCCTACATGTGTCAATACCAATCCAGGGCTGGTTGTGCTGGGTCCTGGTCCTATTTCTTACCAGGCTGCGATAAAAACCAGAAGGGAGGGGAATAATGGGCTCGGGTCCCACCACCTCGAAAGTGGCTCCTCTTCTGACAAGTACGTCGGCTGCGTCATTCCCTCTTGAGCAACTGTGGGTAAAAACCACACACGATAAAACCTTTAAACTTTTTCGAGAATCTCGAACTTTGAGTTCACGATGCGGCCACCCACGATTGTAGTGAGGTTTGATTGTGTCGCCTCAACTGCAGAGCGAAGACATGATCCCCGGGGTTTTTTCGATCGCAGCCTCGATGGCCCGAGTGTTATGCGTCGTAGGTCTCATTGCGTAAGATTTCGAATTTGTCGTTTCATGACCTGTCCTTCCAGCGAAGACAGATGACAGGACGGCATCTCGCGTCTTTTCATCAAAGTCAAAGTCAAAATCTTTTATTCAAAATTGGCTGGTAAACAGCTCTTTCTGAACGTTAAATTTTACAATAGACAGTCCCCCAAAAAGCCCAACCTTTCACTGCTTCCTATGTGTTTTCGCTAGGAAGAAGAAGCAGCGCAACAAACTCCCCAGCAACACAGTACTGGCTGCATAGTAAAATTTATTTTTTTTATTTATAGACTCACGCCTTCCATCCCCGAAGGGGTAGGCTGAGGTGTGATATAACACCCACATTTCACCATGAATTTTTAGGTCCCACGTAATAGGGGGCGAGCCTGTTGCCGTACCGGGCACATTACCAGACTCCGAGCTGCTACTGAGAATTTCCTAACGGAAAAACCCAATAATACTTTGCCCGACCCAGGAATCGAACCCGAGACCTCCCAGTTCTGAGGTTTATATTAAGAGAGCGTCGTACTCGTCGGTGATCGCTTCAGTTGTTTATCGTATTGATCACCGTCTTTAAATATGTGGTTTCGGTCCGTCTTGATGTAGTCTTTCACCTTGCTTGTCACATTATCGTGGTTTGGCCAACACTCTGGCGTCTTAGCGTCTACTGCTTGTGAGGCTTCTTCTTACAAAAAGAGTTCATTAGGAAAATGCCCTCTGCTATGAGGTAGTTAACTAGCATTCGCCCATATGATTCTCGTGCCCCACGCCGTGCCGTGGCCTCCGATTTTGGTTTCGCCGTGTTCTTGTACTTGCACTTTCGCGTTGAAGCTTACTGAGCTTTGGTCTTAGTAGGTATTGCCTTAACAGTGTCCTGGTACATTGCCTCAGCCATCTCGTAAGGGTGAGTTGAGTTACGCTACCCAGGTCGACACACTACCGACTTCCACAAAATATTCGTCCTGATCAAGAAACTGACGCCACCCCAAGAGTAGGTCTCCTTCTCGATGGTAGCAAAAGTCACCTGAATCTAAAGTTACCATGTCCTCCCCCTGTCATCAGACTTCTGATAACCGCAGTAGATATGTGCCACGTTATGTGACTTTATTCTACCTTGAGCTCTGCGAGGTGTTCTTTTGCCGTAGATTATGTTTGTTGTAAGACCGGAGGTATAACTGATTTTGGTAGCCTGCCGTAGCCCGGTATTCTTGCAGACAACATGCACCGCCGTACCTGCCACCACTTCCTTGGCCGGGAATAACGAAGAATTGGGGCTGTTGCGTTCAAAAATGAGCAGAACGCGTTTGTAGATTTTAACGCAAATATCATACTTAAATATTTTTTTAATTATATTACTTAAAAATGGAGTTAAAGTTCAAAATATAGCGTACCTATAGTTAAACCGCAGGTGTGACTATTGTCTTAGGAGACCTTTACCTGCTTTCTTCCCTATTCAACCATAAAGATTATGTTGTATTATTTTATCTGGCACGCGTCGCCCCTATTGCCCTGGCGCCTGTGTGCGCCAGTTGCGCCATGGCAATAGGGGCGGCACACATCGCACACATGGGCGGCTCGGCCCTGATATATGGATTTATTAACTACTCATAACAGGCTCGCAGATCACCGGAATATTGCAACCTATGATCAAGAATTAATAAACGGACATAAGCAAGTCTTCACGTAATGAAACTCATGATGATTTTGTTTTTGATTGTTGTTCTTTCTACTGCGCCCGCGCCGCCGCACGGTCCTACTGGGATCGTGTCAGTGCGCGCGCCAAGTATTTTTTTTTTTTGGCGGCGTCTTTTGCCGCCCCCTAAAATGTGCCGCCCGGGGCCATGGCCCCCCCGGCCCTCCCCACGCTACGCCACTGGAGTACACCAACCAAATGAAACAAGACCCAGCTGTGGAAAACTGTTCCTTACCCACGGAGATATATGAAAAATTCCATATTTCTTATCGAGCATTGCTTGAACGATTTAGTATGGCCAACTCCAAGAAGACAGCTAGCCTTTGAATGATTAGCCTTTGTCTGCAGTGCAATTTTGTGTGATAAAAAATAATAATGTAGGGTAAGATGGTCGACAATGAACCACCTAAATTTTCAAGAGCTGTAACTCTACTCCTATGGGCCCTAAGCATATACTTTTTACTTATAATTGTAGACAATTTAACAGGCTACATTATGTAGTACTTCATTTTTGTTAAAGTACCATAACTTCTAATGAATTTATATTTTTTTATTTATTGGGAATTGATTCACTGTGTACACTCAATGGTACTCAATGAACCGGGGGCTGGTACACAGTGAACCGTGTGTGCAGACAATGAACCATGCCAATAACCAAAGCATTAAAATTATTGGATTATAATAAATCTTGTTAAATAAAACTCAGAATTAACGTACCTACCTATATATTCGTAGTTACAATCAAAATGTATATTTTTTTGGTAAATAAAGGTACCTAAGTACATAATATCGTAAGCAATTAACGTTAATTTCTTAGAAATCAACAATTAGAGTTTTACGAAAGTACTAACCAACAGACAACATGTTTGTAAGTAGAAGTAGCATTTATAACATTATTTTCTTAATCATTAATTAAGAAATCCCTAAATCTAAATGAGATCTTGTTTACAAAGTGGGATCCTTTTTTCCTCGCAGGTCTATCTAATCTTGTTCGGCCCATCCTAAAATGGAGAAATTTTATTAGTCTTTTTTATTTCCTAAAATAACTAGGCATAAATGCAATTTATCTGGGTTAATAGGTACTCAATCTACTAAAGGTGGTTCGCAACGAATCAAGGATGGTACTCAATGAATCACTGGTTCATTGTTTACTCTCTCAAAGTGGTTCATTCTGTACCACCCCATACTTTAAAATTTTGAGGATAAAGAGCCAGATGCACAAACAAGAGGTGCTTAACGAAACTATCTTAAGTAAAAGCCCAGAAAACAACAAATTCGTTAATCCAATTGATATTCAGCTAGTATTTACACAAATTAAATGAGACGAAATTTTATTTACGTTATTTTTACACAATTTTCGCTACAAAAACACAAAACATAGGCTCGCGCGGCGGCATGCGCCGCTAGCTCACTGTCGACTGGGGGGGGAGGGAGAAGGGCCCCTCAAAGACTCTTATTAAATGCAGTTTGCACCAACCGACATCGTCGCGTTTCTGAATTATTTGCATGGTTCACTCTGTACTGCTGGTTCATTGTTTACCACTCGACCCTACCTATTTAATTTTACTATGCACTAAATTTCGCACAGGGGTACACCCGCTTGAATCTTACACCGAGATCCTCCTCAGGAATCACACTAGATATTATGATATAACATATTGGTGAAAACCTTACTCTTTCTAAACAAAAAAAAACCGCACAAAACATCGTTCGGTAGTTTTCGAGTTTGTCGCGTTCATAACTTCATGCTGACGGACAAGTCGTCCGGGGTACATAATAGGGTATTTGACTAAAAAAATCTAATTAGTCCGTCAGTTAGATTATCGAAAAATATTGGATACGTATTTTTTGTTTTATCAAATCAGTAAAAAAATACGAAGATAAAACGCATCAAAGATGGAGAAACATCTGAGAGTGGGGGCTTGTAACGTCACTTGCCAGTAAAAAGTGTACTGGCAAGCGACGTCACACGAGTTTTCAGCGAAGTTTGTAGTCTTCATTTTTTGTTTACGTGACTAAAGAAAATATACGTGTCCAATATTTTTCGATAATCTAACTGACGGACTAATTAGATTTTTTTTAGTCAAATACCCTATTGTGTAATATGTTAAGATGTATAGACAGATAGATATTAAGAATTTATTGTATTTTATATCGCATTATCGTTTTCAATAAATCCTTTCAAAGTCTGTGTTTGTTTCAACAGTTTGCTGTAAGAGATTTACCACTTCAATCAATCAATCTTTCTGTATTAGAGTAAGTTCTACTTTTTGATCCATGAGTAAGAGAGAATTAAATAATAAATTACAATTGACAAATGAAATTAAAGGAAATTATTTATGCATAATCGTGACAGCGTCCTAAATTACTATCTAGGCTTGGATAGACAAGGTAAGAAGCATTTTATAAACGATGATGACCACACTCTCACGGAATACCTATCGACGTACCTACATGAGCAGTATTCCTACTATATTCCTGCTTTCTGGTATAGATAAGTAGGTATATTACGTTTGGTGAGTGAGATAACTGCCGGCCTGAGGCGGTCTTCACGGAGAGAATACTCCTTTTCTACGCAGGCTGCAGAGAGACAATTTGTAATGGAGCGAGAGAAAAGGTCGAGGAAATCTCCACTCGTATTGTCGTTTGCGCAAGATTTCACAACATGCGAGGGTAAGGTTGCCTCCTTAGCATCGCCGACATCTAAGAAGTTAGCCACTAACTTTTAAGGATAACTATGAAAAGATTCATCTCAAGTAATTAGGTACTTCAGAGCGCGATTTACGCGATCCATAATAGTTATTTGTGCAACAAGAGAGCAAAGTTGTTTTTTGTTTCGAGTGCTGATTTTGAGTCCCGAGCAAGCGAAGGTTTCTATGATTGATTCACGAGCGTAGCGAGTGAATCAAAGTTAGAATCCTGAGCGTAGTGAGGGACTCAATAGCACGAGATACAAAAAACTTTGCTCTCGTGTAGCACACATAATTTTTCACCACAGCAGTTAGAACACATATCACATAGAAATGAACAGGAATAGATTAAATTCTGTGTTAATTGTTGATTTAACTCTTCTGGTGTTTAAGTACAGTCATCATCGCTAGTTTCACTCATCTTTATAGATTATTTTATATATTCATATACTCTATACTGTATCAGCATCAGTGAAATTTTTATTCCCGCTAATTTTTTAAATCGCGTTTTAATACCGCGTCCATGATGTTTATTTTACAATTAGATAATGTATCATTGTTGTAATTCCAAATAAAAATGTATTGGTTAAATACCAATTTTATACTATTAATTAGACTTATTTTTATTAAAATCCTTTGATAAATTAAACTTATAAACAATAAAAAAAGTAAATATCTTTTTTTATTTGAGTTTCCGAAGGTGTTTTCTTTGAG
Organism: Euclidia mi; assembly: GCA_944739405.2. Taxonomy (NCBI): domain Eukaryota; kingdom Metazoa; phylum Arthropoda; class Insecta; order Lepidoptera; family Erebidae; genus Euclidia; species Euclidia mi. The sequence continues at coordinate 22,514,844 of OX123200.2, forward strand.
GTCGAATTCCAAAATCGAATTTCGAATTCGAAGGGGTTTGTTTTTCACTCACTTTTTATATGCATGTGAAAGAGACAGAGCACAGTAAAATTCGATTGTTTTTAAATTTATGGCTGAACAATGTCAATTCGTGACACTGAAGATTGACAAATTAAAAAGCTACTTTGCCTCACGCTCGAATCAAAATCGCGTTTTGATCACTGTTGTCTCGCAGCAAAAGCGGCATGTTTGAGCTGCTGTGGTGAAAATATTATTAAATAATTACTTAAGTTCGTAAGTATTGTTCTGTCTTGGACACACAATATCAGATTTTGAACAAAAGAACTTCTACAACTGATATAGATTTTCAATTGAGAGATTAAAATTTGAAGATCTCGTACATCTGACGTGGAACTTTAAGAGCCCACTATAACATGTATAGGAATTACGTCATAGCATAAGTTATTGAGTCTGATGATGATGAGCATTTTCTGTTGAGTCATAAAAATTTTAGATTTAGTAAATCTGATGTGGAATACTAAGAGCGTAGCTGCACTATAACATCCTATATAGATTTAACGGTTTAGCAGTACCTAGTTGTACAGTATAATGAGAGATCAATATTCGAAGATGTCGCAAAAAATTGGTTGCCTGTAAAGTCGGTATACGGGCGAAAGTTTTACGTGACAACGACTTTGAGTGGTAAAATAATTTTAATGTGAATATTCATTCGTATAGTAGGAAGAAGGATGAAAGACGCGTGCCTTTCACTTTTTATGTCTGTCTCTCTCGCTCTTAGGCGGGACGCGTGCCTCTCACTCGCTCTCATTGTGAGCGCATAACGTGAGCGGAGCGTAACGCAGTTTCTTGAAGTGTCACCCGGCAAACCAATTTATAAGACGTTGTCACGTCAAAATGATCAAGCTGTACAAAACAAAAAAACAGCTGGCAGATATTTTTGTGGTGAAGTGGTATACACTTCATCTTCAGTTGGGTTCCGCAATTCACTTACAGTACCTAGTCTCTCGCAATAACGTCGTAAGGTATCGCTGCCTCATTACTGCCAGATGGAAAGACGGCACATAAGATGTTAAAAATTCTAATTGATTTATGCAGAACTAAAACATTAGCAATTAGCATGATCTATCACACGAAACGGCATATAACGCAAAGTGACTGGCAGCGGCTGGACACGAAGAGCCGAAAATCGGGCTCGGCATTGAAGAGGTCTAATGGCACAGATTACTAAATAGATACTTCGTACGTAGATAACAGATACATTACTCCCATACAAAAGCGAAAATACATACGCTATAATCACCTACAAAATATTATACTATTATTATTGCTATCCATTGTTCGCAGTGAAGAGAAATGTACCCTAATTACTCACACAAAGAGTTGCAGATTGTGTGACTGTACGTACAAGCGCGTTATCGAACGAAGGCGCTAGGGTTGTTCTTATGATGATTTTGGTAATAAAACGAATGCTGCGAAATAACCATATTTTTATGTGCTAAATACCTATATACTTACTCGTGGTCAGTAAGTAAATACATATTGTTAACATATTTAATATAATTAACAATAAGTAATATAATCGATTTTAAACTTTCGAGATTTGTATAAGTACATCATACAATATTATTTAGAAAGGTAGGTAAGGTAGAAACGGTAGAGGCAGCGATAGCCGAGTGGATATACCAACAGACTGCCATGCAGAGGGTATCGGGTTCGAATCCACGGCGCGCACCAATGACTTTTCGGAGTTATGTGCGCATTGAATTGTTAATTATCGCTTGTCCCGTGCCTCGGAGAGCACGTTAAGCCGTCGGTCCCGGTTGTCATGAAGATCTTTGACAGTCGTTACAGGGCGTCAGTACCTTCTAAATAAACTGACACTAGTCTAAACCATGGAATATCGCTATCCCTTCGGGTTGCGGAGGTCAGACAGGCAGTCGCTCTGTGGAAAAGCTAATATTCAGCCAAATCCGGTTAGACTAGTAAGCGGACCCCAGATTGAAACTGGGATAACGCTAAGAGAAAGAAGAAGGTAAGGTAGAAACGTAGGATAATAACAGAGGTATTTGTGCCTTTAAATAAGTAAATTATCGCGACTAAGACCCGCTAAATAATATTGTAATAAGTATTACGTTATACAACAAATAAAATGTATAATAATCGTACGTAGTAGGGGCCTATTACCTATTTCCGTTTATCGGGCACAATACCAGACAATACAGTAAGTACGTACATAAGATTTAGACATTAAGTAGATTTTATTTAATAAAAACAACATTTATATTTATTTCTAACTAATAATCTAAACTTATCAATTTACGAACATTTACATACCTAGTATTTCCTTTCTTACCTTTGCTCTAAATAAATTAAATGGTGTCAATATGTAGATGAAATTTTAAATAAGTACCTACTTATATCAAATCTTATACCATTACTTAGTACATAAATAATTGTTTGTCCTTCTGCAATGAAAAAACAACAAATTTTCATTTGTTTGCATTTACACCCATCCACTGCACAATAACTTCGTGGTTTAGGCATTTCTATGCGCGGGAAACGTGCCGTGCGTACACGCTGCCGGGCGTGCGGCGGCCCTCTGTCGTTTGTACCAACGGCGGTACACGAAATGGTAGGTAATTATCGCGCGAATTTGAGCCAGTGACGGGGGCCTGCTAATGGAGCAAAGTACTATAGAAAGAATTTTATTACATTTTTAATCATGTAAAAGTTTCAGCTTATTTTTTTTTTAAAGACAACTCCCGCATTAGGACTAAATCCTGTGTCGCGGGAGACTTTACAAACATACATTTAATGGACACAATGAACACCCAGACTCGAAACAACAATTTATGAATCACACAAAGTGATGTCTTGTGTGTGGATCGAACCCACAAAACTTTGGCGCAGTGACAAGCGGCGAAGCGGCCGCTTGTCACTCGCAGTCGGGCGCGGTCGCGGGAGTAGAGGCGTGTTGGTGTTGCGTTGCCTCGCGCCCTATTTCCCGCGACCAAATGGGGGCGCACCATTGTTGCGTCGGCGTCGCGACGCGGTGGGGCTGCAGAGGAAGAAGAGATGCGGTGTTGCCAGATTGCCGTCCTCCCTATCCTCTGCGGCCGCTGGGTGTTTTGGCGCCGGAGCCCAACACCTTCATCCTCCGCCAAGAAGTTTGTGGCCTTCGGGCTATCCGCCGGGTTGTCAGGGTAGAATGCTAACGCGATCCCCTGGCGCCCCAAAAATGGCGTTGAAGTATGCGCTGTGGTTTTAGTGGGTATTACGGTCTTGCACTCCAGCCGTCGAGTCCAACATTTACGTGCGTAAATGCATTTCCACAGCAAAGAAAAAAAACCGGTCTATACTACACACAATGTACTCGTAAGTTAGGTATACCATATTTAATTGAAATTATCTAGTTGTTTAGGCGTGATTGATAAACAAAAATTCTTACCACTCGAAGTTAGTCTTCAATAAATCTAGAATTATTCCGAAGAAATGCATAGGTAGTGCATGACAGTTAAATTATACATAAGTATAACGATATCCCCCAATCGTTAAGAGGCAGTTGCCAGAAAAGAGTGCTTAAGAAGATTATTGTAACATTTTATTTAGTCTAATTAATTCTAGTACCTACTTACTCAGATTACACAATCTAAGTACTTAGGTAAGTATGTTTTAATTTTAATTGTATTATTTAATGCTATAAACGTATGTACCATTTGCAGTGGAATATGCCGAAAACTATAGTTTTTATTTTTATTTTATTTTATGTCTTAATATAAGTACATAATATATTATGTACTAATATTAAGACATCTGTAATACCAAATTCAAGTAAACAAATAATTTCATTACTAGACTAGATGAGCCCGCGGTTATACCCACAATATTTAAGGCTACTGCTCCGCTCCCATCACTCATAGAGTGATGTTATACACCACTATTTTTTAATTAGTACAAAAAATTTAACGGGGCACTAAGTATCTTTAACCAGGGCCGTTCCGACCCAATCCAGCGCCTGTGTGCGAAATCCATGAAGCGCCTGATGGGTGGCACCCGGAAGTTGGCGGATAATCTTTTTTATTTTTTTTAGTCGATTAACAATTGTTTTGGATGGGCACTCGGGGCGGACCGCCAGCGCCGCCGCCCCTTCCTACGACACTGCGCCTGTGTGCGAAATCTGTGAAGCGCCTTTTTTGGCATCCTTTTTCGAAAATAACTGTTATAATTAACGCATATCTCGGCGCGCGGCGCCCCTGTCACTCTGGGGTATGTGCACATTGCACATAGGGACGGTTCGGCCCTGTCTTTAACTGATCATATTTATGTAGTTAAAAAATAAAAACACTAAGTCCCAAAACTGTCCACAAAAATACGTAATAATTGGTAAACACGTACTATGAGCAGTAACAGTAGTAAATTGCTCCATTGATAAATTCTCCCCTGTCCCTCTGCGCCAGCGCCGCGCCCCGATGCGACAAACAGTGCTAAATTGCTAGCGGAAGTGAGCGCATCGATTTTATCGCTGCAACAGTTAATTGTTTGTCTACGTTTGCCCGACGCGATGGCTTATCAGTTCACATCACAAGAGTATGTAGCTCGTGTATGTATGCTTCGTGCGTACTTTTTGAGTGGAAGAATCGCAAGTGCAGCTGTGTACCCATGGACATCTTTTTGTGAGTGTACGAAAGTGAGCCGGTTAGTGTCGAACAATTAAAACAGCGCATATTGGACGCTTTTGACGAAGTGAAAAGACAGAAGCGTACTTCTCTCGTTAAAAATCAGATTAATAAAACGTGCCCGTCTGTGTATTGACAATGGTGGTGGACATTTCGAAGGACAATGGAAATACTTCTAAGTTTAGTAAATAATACCTACTTAAGTAAATAATAATTTGATGCGGGCGGCTCAAAATCGGTCTGTGTGGAGAACCTTGCCTATGTCCAGCAGTGGACGTCTCTAGGCTGACATGATGATGATAAAATAATATTTGTAAATAGCAGATGATTCTAACTTCATAAATACGCCAAAATAACTCTTTTCTTTTATTACAGAATACGTTCTTTTATTTTGATATTTGTTTGCTTTTTAATTCCATACCTCCGTATTTAATTACTTGTAAAACGGCAAATTTTGCCGGTTCTAAGCCCGGATGAAGTATGAAGGAGAGGGTTGAATTTAGAAAATTAAAAAGTAACTACCTACACTTATTATTTTGCTTAATTTTATTTTCTAAGGCTACCTACATTATAAGTGCAACGGAAAGAATGCGTATGAGTAGGATGGAAAGTAAGTACTATCAATGAAGTGGTGAATGGATTGCAAAATATGTCTATGATTTAGGTGAGATTTTCTACAAAAAACAAATGATTATAACTTTGCTATTTATAGATATTATGAAATTCTTACGTCACATATATGATAATAATGTCTTCGCTAATATGTCCTTAAAGTTTTTGTACTAATTAAAAATATTGGTGTACAGCCTATAGCCTTCCTCGATAAATGACCTATCTAACAAGAATTTTTCAAATCGGACTAGTAGATCCCGAGATTAGCGCGTTCAACCAAACAAACGACCAAGCAAACAAACTCTTCAGCTTTATATTATACTAGAGGACGCCAGCAGCTACGCCTGCATTTATTTTAAATTTACCCATTTCTGCCGATCCCGTGGGAATTTCGGGAAATCCCGTCTTACTGCACCCCTGCGGTCCCCAAGGAACATACATGCCAAATTTCAGCTTCCTGCGCCCAATAGTTTCGGCTGTAGCGTGTCTGTCAGTCAGTCAGTAACGCAAGGATTTTATATATTAAGATTAGTATAAGATTAGATACTAGAGGATGTCCGCGGTTACACTCGCGTTATTTAAGACTAGGCTCAGATGTGAACGGAGGATTCGTTGCTAATTCTAATTGTCTTTGTTGTTGTCTAGTCAAAACACACATAGCCCTTTCATTCATCTCTTTCAGCCTGTCTGGTGTTATTGTTATCCTTGATAAAGTATCAGAAACATTTTCAGAACCTTTTACATAAAATATAACATAGTCATACTCTTCTAGTATTTACCGAAACTTCATGAGTCGGCTGGATGGATCTTTCACGTTAAATAAATAAATAAGAGGTTTATGGTCTCTCAATATTTTAAACCTACGTTTATACAAATACGGACGAAAATGCTTAACGGCCCATACGATCGCTAAAAGTTCCTTTTCGATGGTTGGGTAGGTACCGTTTTCCCGCCATGTTAAGACTCCTGCTAACAAAAGCAATCGGTTTTTCGTTTTCATTGGATAAAAATGCCCCTAATGCATAGCCAGGTGCATCGGTTTGTAGTATAAACGTATTTATTTCTGAAAAATTTGGATATTGAAGAACGGGAGGCGAAGTCAGACTGTTTTTGAGTAACTACCTAGACTAAGAGAATTGTCACAACTGTCATTCCATGTAAATGGTACGTTTTTTTTAATAATGAGTTTAAGGGATATCCTATACTAGCGAAGTTTTTTATAAATTTTCAATAATAATTTGCGAAGGCCACAAACCTCTTAACTTCTGCCGTGTTTGACGGCCTTGGGTAGTTAATTAATACTTTTATTTTGTCCGGATCAGGTGATACACCATTTCCTGAAGCTACGTGTCCTAAATACAACATTTATTTCCGTAGAAAATCACATTTATCCGGGTTAAGCTTAAGATTACACTGTCTAATTCGGGTAAACACTGCTAAAAGGTTTTTATTGTGATCTGACATTGATTTGCCAAAAATAACGAAATTAATAAATTAAACATTAACTGCGTAATTCAGGCCTGACATAGCAATATTCATCATTCTAGAGAATGCGCTTGGGCTTGTTTTAAGACCCATATAGGCATTCTTGTCATATGAAATTGACCCGAACTGAAAGCTGTAAATTTCCTACTGTCAGAGTGAAGGCCAAGTTGATAGTAAGCCGAACTTAAATCTAATTGACTACAATAAACGGAACCGGATAATGAATCAATAATATTGGGTAAAGGAAATTTATCATTTTCTATAACATTATTTAGCTTCCGTACTAGTTTCGTAATTTAATGTCACAGCATACTTATTTAAAAATCACTAGCAATAATACCTACCACTTGCCCCAAATGATAAGGTATGAAAAACAAAGAACTTGTGACTAAAAGTATTGTCTTTCGCTTGTAAAGTTAAACAAACGTATCCAATCGCTTCTATATTACCGCCAATACCTTTTATAAGCGTCTTCTATGGATAGGAATATTATAAGCATGCACATGTTTATATTCTATAGCTGAAATTGATGCGCCGGTATCAAGTAACCAGTCTAAAGTGAATGCACCGTTTAAACTAAATTGAATCGATAGAGAATTATGGTTAAGTAAAAAGATAATGATTAGGAACGAAAAAACTTGTTTTCGTTATTGGTAATAATGTTTGCCGATTGCGGTTGTCTTTCTACCGAGTCTGTCAACGTATTTACGTGCTGCGAATGTGTCCTTCGATTACCAAAATTACTATTATGATAAAACCTACCGCTACAGGAAGGCCTCGACCTTGAACCGCCTCGATTCCCTGGTGGTTTTTGACTCCAACCTCGACTGTAGTTAGCGGCATAGCCTCCTTGCACATGTTGATTCGGCTTACCTCTGTTGTTTGCTGCGTATCTACCACGATAATTTTGATTAAAAGAGAAACGTCCCCGACCTTGCCTGTAATTAAATCTTTTATAAGAATTCATCGATAAAATACCATCTGACGTGGAGGGCATAGACACATCTTCATCTACAGCGGCTTGTATGGCGTCCTTGATGGTGTCAAAATTGCGGGCTGCAATTATGGTGCTAATCCTTCGATTGCGTAAACCGTTCGCAAAACGCTTTATTGCTTGCTGTTCATTTACGGGAGTTTACAACACTGTAACTGTTATCATTTTCATCGGCTTGCGCAAACGTTAGATCAACGAATAACTCTGTAATGTTTTGACCGTAATCATTAATAGATAAATAAGTCATTCTGTAATAACTTTGTAACTTAGTTTGCATAGCGGCAGTTGATTTCTTAGGTACCTAATAGGTGCTTTCGCATATCACTTAATTAGCATAAGTTCGACACAAACTTAATTTCGCTGAGTGATTTAAACGACTTTTCAAAACAAAATTAATTAACTCAAGTTTTGATTCATTTTTTAGAGTTGAAGCATAGTATTCGATGCCGTCTTTTAAACTTTCGGTAGTTGATGTTTTACCGTCCAAAACTGGCAATAAGCTTAAAGCTACCATTAAGTTAAATTCCATGGTAACGGATTTATTTATCTCAGTACACAGATCAACAATTTTGGAATATATAAGCTCGTAAACATACTACAATAGTTAGAAATTATTTTACACTCATCTTTCGAAATGAGACCTTGATTTATAGATTCATTGATCTTCTTTAAGCTTTTATAATATTTTACGTTAATTAGATCTGCTTCACCAAGCTTTGTGACTAAAATATTTCCTTTTCTACGACTTGGTCCGATTTTTACTAAGTAAGTTTTTATTATTTATTAACTCATCATACCATTCTTTCAATATATCGGCCATAACATGTCGTTCAAATCAAAATAAAAATCACATATGTTTATGAGAGCTAAGTAGTAAAAGTATTATAAGCAAAGTTAGGCCGAGCGCATACATAGGTACAACTGTTACATTGACCAAACTGTTTCGTCGAGTTGTAGCTCAGTCAAGATCCATATTCGTGCTTGCAAAAGGTCGGACAACCACGAATATTTTATATGTTGTTACGACCTACACCAGTGTTAAAAATCCAGATTTGCAATTTTAAAAGTGCTGTGCGAGCGGTAGGGTATCCTAAAAGCCATGAAATTTTCAGATTTTTTTCAGTTTTTCCTCAATATCTTATTAAACGGAGGGTCTGACTTGTATAGTTGCTATGAACAATTTAAAGAAGATTAAATTTGCTATTATTTGATACTAGTGCAATCTCCATACAACCATTGGTTTTCAAGATACAGTTCTTCGAGCATAGACATATTTTTTCAAAAAATTACATTTTTCGGAATATTCACTTATTTTGTGAAGTATCTTCCAAAATACGCATCCCACGTCAAATTTTATTATAAGTAATGTTTTAGTAAATTTAAAAAGCTTTCATTTGTGCTTGTAGGCCCAGCGGTTCTCAAACAATAAGTACCTTAAGTAACATAAGCTTGGAGTACCTCCCGCGGTGAAGGCGGTAAAAATATTTTATATTGGAAATTATTTATATTATAGGAAATTTAATAAGAAATATATTTATTAATGTAAATACCTTCGGCCTTATGTTATAGGTGTTTGAATTGATGCGATTAATGTGTGGTTGTGTATCCGGTAACGCAGGGGAGCAGCCACCATTAAAAGTGTGTTTTTATTTGAGGGTAAAAATTATGAGTTTCGACATGTCTATCCGTCCGGGCATGTGTTTCGTGTGTCGTGAGGACCTCGACACAGGTACTATTGTGATCATTAAAGAACGAGGAATTCAAACACTAATTGAAGTGAGTCAAAAACGTGGCCTTGATGAAAATAAAAACTTTCTACAAACTTGCAAACAAGTCAGCAAATTACCCTTCTTAAGAAGGAATATTATCCATACAGTTGAGAAGTTAGGTATGAGGCTAACGGTTTAGGATACAGCTCAGCGCCGAGATGACGATTGAGGAAGGGCTCTTCAGGAGCGCCTCCTTACCATTGACGACCTGGTTGCTGCAGACGCAAAGTACCACAGATTGTGCTACAAAAACTTGTTTCGTTTATTATCTGTAACTGGGAAGAAGAAAGGGTATCATGTAAATGCAAGAAAGGATGCTCTGGGAGCTGTTCGTGCAGAAACGCTGGGCTGCGTTGCTCAGTCCTCTGCCAGTCGTGCGGTGGAGAATTGTGTAATAACGTCCCGGAAGTGGAGCTGAACTGCTCGGATGATGAAGACGACCCGCTTTCAGACTGGGAGTCTCTCCCAGCGGCCAACACAGCATTGAGAAACCATTTCCGTGCGAGCCCAAGCCTGGGCCATCTAATATAAAAGAAAGGTTTAATTTGAACTAAACCACATTCAACCTGACACAGTCTGGTGTCGTGTTTCTATAACCGCATTCTTGTTGTTTGTGTGTTTTTTTTTCTACCGACATGGAACGACCGAGCTGACACCTTAGCGTCTCCTCCAAAGCACAAAATCAGCGAACCTTTCGGACAACCAGGTGATTCAAGCTTGCAAGACCTAATCAAACTCGAAAAATATCAAAAAGTAAATTCATGACATGTGCCATGCGGGAATTGAACCCGTGACCTCCAGCTCATAAGCCTGACGCTATAATATATTCCAACTAGAACACGGAGGTTGTTGTTTTTTGTGTAAATGTAATTTTTGAGTTTTAAGTGGTCAATCAAGTAATAACAAGAAGTAAGAACAGCCTAGTTTCTTTGCAGTACCCCTCAAAATCAATTTTATAACTGTTTTTGGTAATCAAACTCTTTTCAGAGAACCACTCAGCACATAGATACCAATTTAGTAACATAGTCTCAAATTAAAGGTAATAAAATTTACTACAACTTCTTCCTTATGATTTTTGATGTCGGGCGCTTATTTTAGAAGATATTACACAAAAAAGTGAACATTTCGAAAAAAAAACAGTTTTTGAAAAAAAACGTCTATGTTCGAATAACTGTACCTTGGGAATTAAAGGCTTCATAGAGCTTGCACTGATTTAAAAGTGTAGGAAATTTAATTTACTTTAAAGTATTTATAGAGACTATACCAGTTGGACCCTCCGTTCAATAAGATATTGAGGAATAACTGAAAAATCCTAAAATTTACTGGTTTTTGGAAACCCTGCCTCTCGCTCAGTACTTTGAAAATTGCAAATCTGGATTTTTAACACTGGTGTAGGTCTTAACAACATATATAAAATTCGTGATTGTTCGACCTTTTGCAAGCACGACCCCCTTTTTAGGGTTCCGTAGTCCACAAGGAACCCTTATAGTTTCGTCATGTCCGTCCGTCTGTCCGTCCGCAGCCTAGCTCAAAGGCGCCTGGTGCTAGAAAGCTGATATTTGACATGAATATAGACATAAGATATTGCAACAAAACTGTAGAATAAAATTTAGAAAAATATGTTTTTTAAGGGTATCTGCCCTACATATATAGAGGGGTTGAATTTTTTTTTGGTTGTGTACCCCATCATGTGGGGTATCATTGGATAGGTCTTAAAAAAATATTATTAGTTTGCTCAAATCATTTTTCGATCAAGTGATTGGTTTGTCAAATATCAAGCTTTGAAGTGATAAATATTGTTAGACTCAAGTGTCCCCCCCCCCCCCCTCCGCCGGCTAAACTATTAATTTGGAAGAGGTGAAAAAAATCACAAATGTAGTACATATAACGAATTTAAAAGGAAAACTATCACGGCTAAGTAGATATCACTAGTTTACGAGTAATCGTCGGTTAACTTATAAATACCTATTTCTGTGAGTTTACATTGGGCGCGCTGGCTTAATCATAAAGATATACGTACTTTGGTATGTAATGTACTACGATACTACATACGTATAGTAGTAGTATATCTTGGAAACCACATTTTATGTTTGCAATACATAACTGGATACATACCTAGTATTTTTCTAAACAAAACTTAGGTTCTTATAATAGTGTTATTAAAATTATTTTTTCAGCAAAATAAACAGTCGGATTTGTTGTACATTAATACCCTTTGCAGCAAATCATTATGGGCAACTACGGAACCCTACATTGCGCGTGGCCCGACACGCACTTGGCCGGTTTTTTAAGTCTAACTTGACTGGACTATTGTGTACTTTTCGTTATTTCTACTTAACCAAACAGTTTAGTTGATGGAAGTGCGCATAAAATCGATTTTTTATATCCTCAAAACTAGTTTAGTCTTTTTCCAGCATCGCTCGAGTCAAGGTGTTTACAAAGATAGAGACGTGGCGCCGCTTCAAATCCTTATACGAGATTGGTAGTCGTGGTCAATCGCGGATCGACTGCTTAGTCGATGGTCTGCGCACATCAATACAATGCAATACAAATTGAGCGCTTGATCGATAGTTGTCCAACTTTTAAATCAAAAGCAAATCGATAAGCATTTTTGGCTTTTTTGTCGAGCAACTATCGAGTTGACAGTATGTGCGCTTCAATATATTCTTTACAGACATATGATACACAACAAAATAGTTGTTCAATTAAAAATTGTATGTACCTATGCGCTAGCCCTTATACATACGGAGGTGCAATACGTAACACCTGAAAAAAAAATTGATTAAATACGTGTCCATTGTCCAACCTTTACTATACCAATTTACGATCACATTTCTGCACATAATAACGCATTGCCGCACTTAATACCGATTTTTTGCACTTCTATACGCAATTTTATTTTGCACTTATATCATTTTTGCATTTGATACCCACTTTCAATTATAGCCGCACTACCGTAAAATCGCCTTTGCCTTAGACGTGTTCTTCCTTATGAAGGCCCTTGTGAGCCTCGCGCCGGAACAAGGACAGCTGCCTCTCCCATGCCCTTCTGGTCTATCTTTCGCCGCATCCAATCAATGTGGCATTTACGGTATACTTTGTGAATCCCTAAAAGTTCAGCACAGCACAGCAACGTTGTTATCATTATGAGCAAGATATTACTGATGCTCAGGTGGTTTTCTAACTTTTCTATGGTGTTAACGCCACTTCCAGCTGCGTTTTGTGCGAGAGCAAATTCTTATTTTGTTTGGCTACAACCCATCTTTCCGATTTTGTATAATTTCTAAACTTTTTGTTGCGATCAAAAGCACAAACTTTAAGGTGCTGTACTTAGTCAAAATAGCCTTCACAAAACAGTTTTTTAGCCAAATGTATACATTTTAGAGCAGCTAAAATAATATATGTAAATCTTGATCATATTTATGGGGGGACCATTGTGTTCAAAACCCGTTTTCGGTAAATTTTCTCGATAAAAAAAACCATAAAATAACCATTTAAATTGAAATTGTAGCAATTGTAACTGTATCTAATATCTAAAATTCTCGTGTCACAGTTTTCGTTCCCATACTCCTCCGAAACGGCTTGACTGATTTTGATGAAATTTTTTGTGCTTATCCAGTATCTATGAGAATAGGCCAACATCTATTTTTCAAAAAAAATAAAAAAAAATTGCAAAACAACGTTTGCCGGGTCAGCTAGTTATTTATAAACAAATCTTGATAATATTAATAACAGTGATGTAATATATAATAATAAAGGGAACTGTTGTTTTTATTTATCGATTGGAATAAGATATTTGTAAGGATTAATGTATTTAATGATAAATAACTCGTTCTGAACGTCCCGTTGTCGTCGCGCTTCTCTTTCTTATGTATACAATCCGACAGTGACAGCAACAGCTGAACTCAGTAGCTGTACACGGCGCCTAGTAACGCGCAAATGTATCTGCCATTGTGTAAAACGCTACCTAGCAACTCATGAGTGTCAACGGACCACCTATCACGCGCACGCGCCTTTTATGGCAGGGTCGCCATGTATGGTTGGGAGTAAATGACTTAGACGAAAGTTGAATCAAGACTGTCTTTATTCCAATTAATACATGATTATATATCCTTACATACTACATAACCTTACATACTAAGTATACATTAATATGACAACTCTACAATATAGCCTTTTGCCATCCTCGATAAATGGGCTATCTAACAATGAAAGATTTTTTCATATCGGACCAGTAGTTCCTGAGATTAGCGCGTTCAACCAAACAAACTCTTTAGCTTTATATATTAGTATAAGATTAGTTTAGAATATATTAGATTTAATTGCTGTCTCGAAAATCTCAGTACCTCAAAATGGGTCCGGTTCTCGATTCTCTACCGGCCTCTCTACGTCATAGGCTCAATCAAAGTTAATATAATCCATTTGATGTTCCGTTAGAGCCGATACCTGCCACATGTTTATTCCATTATCACCTCAGCGTTGTCACAGATGTGCTGTAATATTAATACAATATAAATATGATACCATCATTAAGTGTTTTTGTGAGTGTATCGTTAAGTCATGGAAAACATTTTATTAGACAAGGCAACGTGTTCCTGAGAAATATATCGACCGTCAAACCAAAGAAAAGCTTTAATGTACAACACTTGGCTAAAGGTAAGCTGTTCTTTATTCTTTAACTACGGAATTCAATATTCAAATTATAGATAGATCTGTAGATTTTAGATTCGTTTTTGACAGTTTTTGACATAAGCTCCATACAAAATATGTCAAACAAGAATCTAAAATCTACAGATATATCTATAGTTCGAATATTGAAAATGGGCCTAAAACAAGGTCTAGCTAGAATAAATCACCATTTAACTAACATTCAAGCAACAAGGGCAATAGGGATGATGCCAGTAAGGAAATTAATTGTACTTTAGGTGCTTGTTCTATTATATTTTCATTTTATTTAAATAACATAACTTCACGCCTTTAATCCCCGAAGGGGTAGGAAGAGGTGTATTACACACCCACACATAATAGGGGGCGAGCCTATTGCCATTTACCGGGCACATTGTTAAGTGAGCGATAATTAACTTTTTTTTTCTTCATATACACAAAGTATATAGGCGGACTTAATGCCATAGGCATTATCTACCAGTCTACCTTAGAGTGGTGCAGAGAGAGAAGAAGTAGTAGGTGTATTATATGATGTAGGTTGCGAAAAGTTACTCATTTTGAATTAAATTTATTTGTCCTAGTAGTTATACATACTTACATAAATATATATAAATATTATAATAAAAATACATAAACGTAATACATACACATTTAATTCAAATATAATAATAACAAATAATATACACATATATATAAACATATGAATACACATATATACATAAACATATACCTGGTTAAGATAGTGGCTTAGGATACATTCGCGGACTCAGCTAACAAGAGCTCCTTTACTTTGGACTTGAATTTGAATTTGGTTTTGGCCATTCTGATCTCAGGAGGTAGAGCATTCCATAGAAGAATAGATTGAATGGTGAAAGAAGAGTGAAGAAAATCGGATCTGTGTGAAGGTACCATGAGTTGAAGATTAGTAGAGGAACACTATAAGTATTGAAAGTAAGGAGTCATATACTGAGGAGAATTAGGAGATGTGAGAATAGTGTATAGAGTAGTGAGAGCACGCAAACTACGGCCCTGACGTATAGGGAGCCACTTTAGTTGGGAACGATAAGTAGACACATGGTCATACTTACGAAGATTAAAAACGAATCGAATGCAGTTATTCAGAAGACGGTCAAGTTTATTGAGGAGACCTGCATTCAGGTCAAAGTAACATACATCACCATAGTCGATCAGTGGGAAGATCAAAGTTTGCACAAGCATTGTTTTAGTCTTGGAAGGGAGTAAGTTTTTAAGGCGGTAGAGAGCGCGTAATGTGCCGGTGACCTTCTGACTTACCTGTGTCACCTGAGCCTCACAATTCAGCCTGGAATCCATGTGTAGCCCAAGATTTTTAACTGTAGGGTAAAGATCGACCATAGTGCCGTTAAAAATGATGGCTGGTAGTGTTGTTAAGTCCAGTCTGCTTAAAATTCGTTGACTACCTACTACTATAGCCTGAGTCTTGCAAGGATTTACAGTGAGACCAAACTTATCAGACCATGTCTTTATTGTCGACAAATCCCTATTAACTTTGTCGATGGCCTCAGCTACACATTCCATTTTTAATATACACTTTTCTTCGAAATGACAGAGGTGTGTGCCCGGGGTAACTGGGGATCGAACCCGAGACCATCGTCTCGGCAGTCCGTTACATAGGTACACCATAGGGCTATCGCCGCTTCTTCTTTTATTTTATTTCTATCTAGATTTTTTTGTTAGGTAGGTACTTCTTTTTCTACCTAAACGCAAAAAATATGTCATTGCTAGAGCATATTTCATACAAAATCTGTACAGATTATTTCAGATGCAATTGGAATCATCACTATTGATAAAACACACAAAGTCATGTCTCGTGTTTCTGGATTTTGATTGAACCCAAAGCACTAGGCACAGTTTAAGTAACCACTTAAATACTAAGCCATTCGTGCAACTCAGTTTAAGTATTATCTTTGTCGAAATTAGACATTTCATTTCATATTATTTATTCATTATTTTTATGCATTACCTAATAGATACTTAGATAATTAAAATATTTATAATAATATAACTTTATACTTTCAACGTTTATTTTACCTCTTAAGAAGTGGCTTAAGAAAGTGTCCTTCCTTATAAACTTACGTCATAAAAGGACTCCGCTGTCTAAATGTCATGTTTCTAGCTTCAGCAGTTAGGGCCCTACGATATATAATATATAAGTAGATAAGTAGATAATCTATATTGTCTATAAAGTCACTGAGTCAACTGAGAGTGTAAAACCGGTTACATAATTTTTAATAATAAGTTTGTTAAAATATTGGAGCTCTAATCCCTAATCCCGCCGACAAACTGTTATACAGTTTGCTGGGTTTTTTGTTAAAGCGTACCATGTTTTTATTTCAATAAAAATACTTAATTATCATTATAATTATGTCAGTCAGGATAAGTAATTTAGGGGCGGTATAGGTTTTATCGTTTTCTGCTCTCCTTATCTGTATAAAATTTATTGTGGCAATTTTTCTACTTTTTGTGCGCGAGATTTTTTGTAAAATGTCTTAAGTTTCATAAAAATAGTCAAGGAAGGTTGTCTTTAGTATAGTGTAGTGGATAGTGTAAAACATCTTTGGAAGTTATTGAAGTCGTTAAAATTAACAACTTTTATACCAGAACCTTTGCGAAATCGCGAAAATAAATTCAGCTGTTCTCTACACTAAAGTTACTGATGTTTAAGCTCAATCTAGTAGAAACAGCTAATTTCTTTGATTATTTTGGCAATTAACCAGAAGTCAACTTGTTTATTATAACGAGTACAAACAAGACTTACTGTGCAAACATTTAAGAGCTTCGCACTTGTTGCACTATGTTAAGAATAACCTTTGTGGACACAGCCAGCTAGGGCCTATCTAAGTACTCAACTAATAGCCATGTCAAAAAACTGTTTCTATAATGATATATTTATTATTATATATTCTTTATTGCACAAAACATATAAATATTACTCAAATCTACGCAAGTGCGTGCGTGCTTGTGTGCGTGCATGCCTCTAGCTTAAAAAGTTTTAAACCAATCTTCTTGAAATTTGGTAATTTCCTTACACAATTGTGCTAAATATGAACCTCAATCATAAGCGATATTTTTATTTCAACTACTTTCTTTATAGTTTTTTTTACCATTTTTTCATATAATTATAAGAAAAAATTGTAAAAATAACATGACTTATTTTAATATCACGCTAAAAATGCAATATATTTTTTTCAATTGAGATTTATATAGAAGACACATATATGACATATAAAAGGTAGTTATTTGTGCAACAAGAGAGCAAAGTTGTTTTTTGTTTCGAGCGCTGATTTTGAGTCCCGAGCAAGCGAAGTATTCTATGATCCTGAGCGTAGTGAGGGACTCAACATCACGAGATACAAAAAGCTTTGCTCTCGTGTAGCACACATAACTTTTCACCACAGCAGTGAGAACACATAATATTACTTAGGAGACATAGAAATGAACATGAATAGATTGAATTCTGCATTAATCACTTGGTGATTGAACTCTTCTGGTGTTAAAGTACAGTCATCATCGCTAGTTTCACTTATCTTTTTAGATTATTTAATATATTATTAATATAATTTAACACTTTACGTTATACTGTATCAGCATCAGCGAAATTTTTATTCCCGCTACTTTTTTAAATCGCGTTTTAATACCGCGTCCCTGATGTTTATTTTTTAAATGTATCGTTGTTGTAATTCCAAATAAAAATTTATTGGTTAAATACTAATTTTATACTATTAATTAGACTTATATTTATTAAAATCCAATAGTAAATTAAACATTTATACAATAACATATAAAAAAAGTAATTTCTTTATTACAATTATCTTTTTTTATTTGCGTTTCCGAAGGTGTTTTCTTTGAGGTCGAATTCCAAAATCGAATTTCGAATTCGAAGGGGTTTGTTTTTTCACTCACTTTTTATATGCATGTGAAAGAGACAGAGCACAGTAAAATTCGAATGTTTCAAATTTATGGCTGAACAATATCAATTCGTGACACTGAAGATTGAAAAATTAAAAAGCTACTTTTACTCACGCTCGAATCAAAATCGCGTTTTGTTCACTGTTATCTCGCAGCAAAAACGGCTTGTTTGAGCTGCTGTGGTGAAATAGTTATTTGTGCAACAAGAGAGCTAAGTGATTCAAAGTTAGAATCCTGAGCGTAGTGAGGGACTTAACAGCGAGAGATGCAAAAAAACTTTGCTCTCGTGTAGCACACATAACTTTTCACCTCAGCAGTGAGAACACATATTACTTAGAAGACATAAAAATGACCAGGAATAGATTGAGAACTTAATTCTGCATTAATCACTAAACTTGTTGTTTTAACTCTTCTGGTGTTAAAGGACAGTCATCATCGCTAGTTTCGCTCATCTTTTTAGATTATTTTAAATTCAACACGTTACGATATACGCTATCAGCATCAGTGAAATTTTAATTACCGCTATTTTTTTAAATCGCGTTTTGATACACCGCGTCACTGGTGTTTATTTTTCAAATTTATCATTGTTGAAATTCCAGATAAAAATGTATTGGTTAAATATCAATTTTATACTATTAATTAGCTGAGTCCGCGGATACACCCAACCTGGGTGTATCCACGGACTTGGACGGATTGGCTCATAGCGTGATGGCCTTTAGCATTCCTTGATAAATGGGTTATCCCGCACAAAAATAGTATTGAAATCAAACTAGTAGTTCCTGAGATTATAAAATATCACAAATCTACTATTGTAATGTTCCCAAAAGTCATGATAACAATGCGAGAAAGTCAGAACATGTTTCATTACAAGTAGTTCAACAATGATACTTCAACTTTATTGCTCAAGATCTACGTATTCGTCAGTACCGTTCCTTGTAGGTATATTTTTGTTAGCATTGTGGTCCCTTGAGACTGTCTGGGGCGAAATAGATACCTAAAATGGTTTTTTCTATTCGATATTCTAATGTGGTACTGCTGGAAAATCTATGTCTGCCTCGTCGATGAAGCGTTGTAGGTTGTCGATCAAAAGATGTTAGGTTCGATTCTGAACTGGTCTCGGAAAACATTGCTAGCGTTTTCTCTTATGAATGAAAGTAACAATTTGTCAGGCATTATTAATATGAAAATCTTTTTGCCAGCCCAGAGCTAGGAAATTAGTGGAGTTTCATCTGCATGCGGTAAAAAGCCTGTGAAGTTTCAATATTATCATCTAGCTATCCATGGATTCGGCTACTACAGTTAAATATTTGACATATGCTCCATATAAAATATGCCAAATACGTATCTCTAATAGGTAAGTTCATGGATATGCCAGACATTTTATCATAAACTAGGGGACGCTAGCAGCTACGCCTGCATTTTTTTTTTATTTACCCGTTTTGGCCGATCCCGTGGGAATTTCGGGAAATCCCTTCTTAGTGCACCCCTACGGTCCCCAAGGAACATACATGCCAAATTTCAGCTTCCTGCGCCCAATAGTTTCGGCTGTAGCGTGTCTGTCAGTCAGTCAGTAACGCAAGGATTTTATATATTAAGATTAGACTTATTTTTATTAAAATCCAATAATAAATTAAACATTTAAACAATAACACTAAAAAAAACGTAAATTCTTTATTACAAATATCTTTTAATTTTAAAGTATTACGCGTTTCCGAACATGTTTTCTTTGAGATCGAATTCCAAAATCGAATTTTGAAGGGGTTTGTTTTTCACTTGCTTTTTTATATGCATGTGAAAGAGACAGAGCACAGTAAAATTCGAATGTTTCAAATTTATGGCTGAACAATGTCAATTCGTGACACTGAAGATTGAAAAATTAAAAAGCTACTTTTACTCACGCTCGAATCAAAATCGCGTTTTGTTCACTGTTGACTCGCAGCAAAAGTGGCATGTTTGAGCTACTGAGGTGAAAAATAATTTTCTGTGCCATTGATTTCGGAAAATATTTGTGGCTTCCATCGTGTACACCAACTGCTAAGTCGGATGGCAACCTACGATGTGTATCAGCTGATATCTTGCTATATTTTAAGTTATTATTTTTGTAAAATATGATAAAAAATTAATTAATATTAAAACAATTATTGTATAAAATAACCTAATAGTTTCAATAAATAATATTAATTTTTTATACCTTAAAAAAATTAATGGAACTCAGCATGAAAACATCCTTTTACACGTATTTCCCCCCATAGGTAGATGCTTGCACATGAAGCATGTATGTAACAATAATAATAGACCTTAGTAAGTTGAATGACAATTTTAGGCATGAAATGTCGGCGCAGAGCGAGAGTTTTCGATAGTAAAGACCTTGAATTCTCTTACTCCTATTCTACACAAGCGACTTCCCAAACAAATTACCTACAATAACGAACACCATAACAGTAACATTAAGCAACAATAAAGACATTCAAGATAAGATAACCAACAACAAACATTAGAGATCTTTAATTGACATTCACTACGAAAAACCGAAGACATCCAAACCGCCATAGATTTTTCTGTGGATTCTGGCCTTAACAAAGTTACGTGGACTATGGGTGCACAATAAATTATCATCATCATCATCAGGCTGCCATAGTCCCCTACTGGCTATAGGCCTCTCCAATAACACGACTATACTTAATGGCAAAAATCTCGATGTCGGTTTTTATTACGTAGGTACATCTTGATTATTTTCTACAGCTTTTAATTAACATTGCTCAATGCCAAGTTTATAAGCAACCAGTGATAAAATTTACGAATTATGATATCTTAAAGATAGGTAGGTACTTACTAATTTTACAATTTAATGTGGGGCTGTATTCATGAAGTTTTAAGTTTGATAAGTAGCACTGCGCGATTCCTATAACTCATAGCGTGATGATTACTGTCTAACGGCTAGTTTCAATATAGCTTGTGGATTTGATGATTCATATTTTATATGATGAAGCTTATGTAAAATATGTACTTAATTAAAATCTCGAAAAAATTTATAGATCGAATATTGAATTCGGCGGTAAGATGTTAAGTAGGTCTGCAGGCAATATACTTATTAGTTATTAGTCAAATGCCCATCAAAATCCGTTCGCGTGATAGTGTAACAAAAAAAAAACAGACAGACAGACGGATAGAATTATTGAGATTAGACATAGATAAGATTAAATTAAATAAGTACAAAAGAATTAAATTTTTCTGTTCTATTTCGATACTCAAAATTTTGCCAAAATATTCAAGGTGGACAAAGTGCCCTTTTGAAAAAATTTTAATATTCAATTTGAATAGTATCTATAGATAGATGTCAAAGGGTTGGAATAATGTATGGAAGTTTGTATCTCTTTCACGTATAACTATTGAATGGATTTTGATGAAATAGCATTCTTTCGTTATGTGAACTCCATTCGGCAAATCCGAGGGCAGAAGCTAATTCATAATATGTAGGTATTTCTTGATATAACTCAAGTCGAACTTGTTTTTTGATATAAAAGTAGTCAACCTTCATTTGCTTATATACTTAAATAAATATCGTATGATATTGTTACGTCACCGTAGACGAAAATAATAATATTTTCCTACTAGCGACATTGCCAGGTTATCTCGGCTCGTACATAAAAAAGCAAGTTACTTTGATATTGATGTTTTTAAATAATAATACAGGGTGTCACAAGACCCATCACCAAGCCGAAGTCTAATCGTTTTGCACATCATGCCAAGTCATACTACGCGAAAATAATACCTGGGAAACAAAATATTTTTTAAGGTTTCAGATTAGCGTCTTTTTCTGCGCGTATACGCTCGTTTCAGCATACGCGCTTACGCGCGCGCTACATTATGCGCTACAAAAAACCGGACTCGCGTAAACGGGCATATTTCGGCGTGTTCGCTCGAAACGGTAGTTGTTGTTTATTGATATCGTGGTCAGTATAGCGCTTATACCAGCTTAGGCTGGTTTCAGAGTCACGCGTTTGACCGGCGCCGGCCACGCGCGCGCTTACAATTACACTAGATTAGTAGTAGCGTTTCATAGTCACGCAGTTCAAACGCGCCGCGTGTGAGACGCGCGCGCTGGCCTCTGGGCTTCATACATTGCAATGACAAACGCGAACTCGTTTCACAGTGGTCCGCGCGCCAAACGCGCTGTTGAGACGCGCTGCCCGACGGCGCGTGCCGCGCGCGTCACTCTGAAACCAGCCTTAGACGCGCGTCAACGCTCGTACAAGTAGCGCGTGTGCCAAAAGGCACGCCTATACGCGCCTACATGCACACGCTTCCAAAACCCACCTAATATGCGCGTATAAAACGCTAATTTCCAACCGCCCTAACGGCCGGCGGCAGTTTATTATCACGTGGTCGCACGGCCAAGGGGAATGAACTCGCAGCTGATTGCTAGTAGGCATACACTGCGTTTAGGGAACTTTAAAGCCATTTATTTTAGGGAAATATTGAAATTTGTGTTTATGTTTATTTGGAAGAAAGTTAACATTTATAATTCACGATTTTGGAATAATTAGAAAAAAAATCGTGACTTAAGAGCCTCAATATCTCCTGAACCAGTTATTTCCCAGGCATACCTGGGAAATAACTGGTTACCGCTGATAACCGGCACCATAATTCCGAAGTAAAAAAATATCGTAATAATTGGTACAATATGGCGGTTCAGTTTTCGTTAAGAGTCTTTTTACACCCTGTATATTAAATATTTTTGCATAAGAAATTCATATTTTAACACGTTCCCTGCGGAACAGGCCGATTTCGACCTGCCGCTTTACGTACAGCTGGTGCGGACGAAGAAAACTATGTCCCTCTCGCTGGTGCGGAACGATTATTTTAGGTGTTATTAAGGTTTTGACAGAGACATATATATATTTCGGCTAGGCATGGGCGTTTTCGGATTTTTCCGCAAACCGATACAAATTCGATTTCAGATACTGAAATCGGTTTCAAAAACCGATTTTAGAAATCGATTTCTGTAGCGGATGTCGGAGCGACGAGCGTAGTTACTAGCATAGACTAATATATATGACAACTGGAGAGTTACTAGTTGGCAGTTGCGTAGACAAACGCAAACAATCGAATTCTTATTGTATTGTCATGTCATGCGTCCATATTTCGCTTATTTTGCGTGACATATTGAAAAAGAAAACCTACTAACTACCTAAAACTAAGTTTTAAAAAACTCAGTCAACAAACTTAAATAACACAACACGAATTGTTTCTATTTATTTACACTTTACAATCCCAAACTACTACTACCTAAAACTAATTGTTAAAAAACTTAGTCGCCAAACAAACTAAAATTACACAATAGGTACGATTTTTTTCTATTTAATTACGCTTTACAATCCTAACCTGCTAACTACTCGAGTCAGCGATTATGGAAAAAAAATAAAGTTCATGCATCTGCATATACCTACTGCAGGTTATATTATGTGTTTTAAAATGACAAAAAAAATAAATTGCAAAAATTGTAGATGTCACAGTGACTTATTTCTTATTTACTATCTTGCACCGTTAGTATGTTTCTAAAAAAACTCAAATAAAGTACTGCAGGAAACTTCTAAAGTTGTTACTGCAGGAAACTTGTAAATTGTTAAAAAACTCTGTCGCCAAACAAACTAAAATTACACAACACGAATTGTTTCTATTTATTTACACATTACAATCCTAACAACGTAACAATAAAACTTTTTAAATCCTAATATTATAACTTTCACGAAAACCAAATACCTATAGGTATATACTAATTATTATTACGCGCGCACCGAACTGCACGTGTCACCTAGGTCAAGTGAACAAATAAACATCGATCAAGTCAAAAATCTCCAAACATAAATCCCTAATAACTATTAAAACCATTTGCAATTTTTAAAACAAACATTAAATAGTTGCAATCTGAATTAGATCTTATCGCCTCGATGTTTAGTTTTATTTTTGCTATTCAATCTGCAATTCATAAAACCGCTAAAATCCATAACGCACGATTACGACTGGCTTGCTTGGCAACGATCGATTCGCTTCATCTCTTTTGCTCTTTAAACGGATCACTAAGTAAGAAAGAAAAGGATATGAAATTCGCTCTCTCTCATTCTAACTAAGTAGTCGTTGGGTAGAGTGAAAGAGAACGAATGAATATGAAAACTATCGAAAACGTAAGCTTTAGATTTACTTTGTAGTTTGGTTGCGCTTGCACCGTTTTCGTTTGCACCGTTTTCGTTTGCACCGTTTTCGTTTGGTTCGTATTAGATTGTTTGCGTTATCGTGGTATTGTTTTGCGTTTTCTAAAATCGGTTTTCTCATATTGGAATATCGATACGATACGATTTCTGACTGCAATCGGATTTCAGTTTCGTTTTGATATATCGGTCTCATGCCTAATTTCGGCTTGTAGTCAAAATTGTAGGTATTCCCCATAAAAACATCACGGCAGGCCTTTTTCGGCCTACCACGCACTAGCAGTGAAATATATCCGCTCAGTGCCGCAGTGGGTTTATTTCAGCCCGCCAACCCAAGATAGTGACAGTAGTGATGAAATATTTCCAATTAAGAAATATAAAAAATATTTAGGAACAAAACATCATGGAAAACCAAGTAAAAGCGGTAAGTTTTGCTTACTACCTACACGTATATTTATAGTAGTTTATTTTTTTATTTATAGACTCACGCCTGTATCCCCGAAGGGGTAGGCAGAGGTGTAAAATTACACCTACATTTCGCCATGAATTTCTTTTTTTGGGTTCCACGTAATAGGGGGCAAGCCTATTGCCGTACCGGGCACATTACCAGACTCCGTGCTGCTACTGAGAATTTCCTAACGGAAAAACCCAATAACACTTTGCCCGACCAGGGAATCGAACCCGAGACCTCCCAATCCCACGGGCACATTTATGCCGCGAGACCAACGAGGTTATAGTAGTACTTATAATATTTGGAAATGTACGGTTACCTGTGAAACTGCAGTGCGCTTTTTAACCTCCGACGCAAACAGAGTGGTGCTAAAACGATTTGGATCTAGTTTTTTTTTGCTTGAAAGGTGATTTAAAAGCTTCGATCAAATATACACTATATGCACGATCGCAGCTCGAAAAACGGCACCAATCAAACTGTGCTTTATTACAATTTTTAGCACAGGTTACCTACTCTCAGCTTGCGCTAGCAATGTGACGTACCTATTTCAAATGATGATGATGATGATGAAAATAGGTGTTTATTAGATGAAGTATCATACTTTCAGCTTTTATAACATTTTTATGGAATTTACTATGTAATAAAAACATATTAATTAAGTATAAATTCCCGTTTTTAAATAATTTTGTTTCTTTTCAATCGTGTGAACTTGTGCAGGGTGTTACGAGAGACTGCGGAGAACCTTCAGTAGCGACGAAGCAAAAAAAAGAGTGCAAAAAAATCCAAAAATATTGCAGGCAATGCAACATGAATCTTTGCGTGTCATGTTTTCAAAACAGCCACAAATAAATAAAAATCTTAATTTCTTTTATGTACGATAATTCTGTTTAATTTTCGATATTCTTTTATTTTGGTATGTCCCATCACTGCTAAAAATACCTTCTAGTGCGGTTCAGGTCAATATCGGCCTGCCGCCTTTTTTGATTTATATCTCATTTCCTATTTGGTAGAGTCGGGGCGAATCAAACCTAAGGAAGCTGGGTTCAAGGTTATTCTAAAAGATTTAAAAAAATGGTGTACACCATGTTTTTGCAAAGTTATAGCATTTTAAGCTACCCTAATGCTGGTGGGTCGAAAAAGACCTGCAATGCACTGGCGGAAAAATCGTTGGAGGCACATTTCGACCTGCCGCCGCACCAGCTGAAGGTTTATGATTTTACTTGCCGCAGCCAACGTGTTAAAGGATCAAGACTGGTCTGACTAGATTGCACATAATTTTAAGTTTTGTCACATAGCGACTCTGTTCGACCTCCGTAATACTAAGGAAGCTCGATATTTTATTTTAAAGACAATTCCTGCACTAGGGTAGACCGAGGCGAATCGGATCACTTTTGATTTGAGGACATAAAATTCATACAAAAGTGATATATATGTAACTTTAATAGCCTAAACGGTAATCAGTAATAATTTAGCAAAGCATTAAACATTTCGGAACTCAAATTACTCATAAATTGTGCAAAATATTAATCAAAAGTTAAAAAGGGAGAAATATCCTAATCGTCCCAATTGTCGGGGCGAATAGGATCATACACAAAATTAAGGATTTCTAAATATTTTAAGCTTTTGTATCAAAAGCAATATTGAAATAATAAATTATCACAGCATTACTAATTACTAAAACATGAATCACATTGATACGGACATTCATTCCTACCCAGACCAGCACTTTTTTCATGGCACTATTATTCACGTGATGGTTAATGAATGATATGTTTTTATCAGTAAATTCAAAGCCAATATTTGTGCTTCGCACATGAACCTTTGATTTTCATTCAAGGTATTATTTTATTATTCTTTTTCTTCATATTTTCTTTGGTATCAGTCAGTTTCTCTTTTTCTACAGCTTTTTCGGCAGTTTTAAATTTCTTCTTACCATCTCTTTTGTAAAGATTAATCTTACAATGAGGTCGAGTAAAATGCAATATAGTTTTTATTCTATACCACGTGTCTTAATGACATCACTGGAGAGAGAAACTATTCTTTATAAAATTGTGTACGATCATGTTTAAATTTTACTAACCCGACCTAAGAATAATTCTTATGCCAGTACTTTGTTTGGGGCTATAATTTTTTTTTTGGGAACCGTTCTACTGCTTGTTCTCTTTATTGTTTGCCTTTTATATGTGCGAACCATCTTTAATTGAATAAAAATGCTTAATTATTCTGAAATGTAAAATAAATCATTTTAAATAAGTGATCCAATTCACCCCCGATGGCGCGATCCGAATCAACCCATTTTGAAGACTTTTGAAATAAATATTTTACATATTAACATAAAATACTTACTGTGCTTAAAAATTAAAATGTTTTCTAAAATAGATTTATTCCCAAGCTGTTTAAGCTATAACATTCAACGTTTTAACAAAAATTCTTCAATTTACACCAAGAAATAAGCATGTACTCCACATGAGCGCGAAAATTGTAACGCACACAAAAAGTGTCTCACTGGCGAGCGGCGCTGACACTGATGTACTGGTCAAATCGAAACGAAACCGATGGTGGGAGGCGCGGGGTAGAAGTGGGTCTTGAGACGCCAGCGGCTTGCGTCCCGTCAACGCTTTATTAAAAATCTTCACAAATATCTTATTTTAAACCGATTCACCCACTGACCCCATTCGCCTCGGTCTACTATATTTATAAATTCTGTGTCGCGGAGACTTTACAAATATACAACCAACGGACATAATGAGTTTGTACCCAGAATCGACACAACAATTTATGGATCACACACTAAGTGTTGTCTCGTCGAATCAAACACACAACACTCGGAGCAGTGTCAAACGGCGAGGTGGACGCTTATGCCACTACGCTAACTGTGCAGTCAGCTAAACCATTGCTCTCTTTTCAGGAGATCCACTGCCACCTTTTAATGGCAAGCCACGGTTGTTCAGCATGCGGTACAGCCCATTCTCGCACAGGGTCTCGTTAGCACTCCAAGCCAAGGGCATCGACTACGAAGTTGTCTACATCGACGTCGTCCACAAACCGGAGTGGTTTTCCTCGAAGAGCTTTTTCAGTAAGATGACATACCCCCTTAATTATCTATGTACATGTAATATAACTGACCACACGAAAAAAAATCCAATGTCTACGTGGTTTTCATTCCAAAACTGATCATATCGTTGGACTAAGCAATCTTGATCCTTGTCTATATAATGAAATAAAGACTAATGGCAGATTTCTTCGCCATCTGATAAAGTCCTGTTAAATAAATTTGTCAGATAACATATACAAATTTTGTTCCAGTTTTTAATTAACCTGGAAGACAAGCCCGCCAAGGAAGACCCTATTTCACCACCTATGGATAGGCCATCCATAGGTGGTGAAACAGGCTCCACTATTACACCCACTACTACATTTGGTATTATGTATGTGTGCACTTACTTGGGGGCCTTCTTAAAGTACATACATACATACGAGTTACGCTCGGACACCGTCTATAGACAGACCCGTTACTGTGTGCTTGAAACATTTTATTCTAAATAGTTGTCAAAATCGTGCAAAAATACTTAATAATTAGACGAGTGTGTGCACTACCTAAATACGAACAAAATAGTGTATAAACCGCGACCGTGCAGTGTCAACAGCAAAAGTTATCAACAAAAAACTGACTAAACATGTTATATAAACGGTTAAAAAAGTGTTCATGTTTAAGTGAATGACATTGAAAAACAAAAGTAAGGTCATTGCCGTTAATAAAGCTGTTTAAACTTTTCGCCTTAAGATCGAAATATTCATTGAACTCGTAACGAGTAAGCGTGGCGCACTAGTGTCATCGCGCGCTTGCAAAGCAGAGGGCTTGAGTTCGATCCTGACGGGTGGCGGATTACTTTTTGTGTTGTAAAACACATTTTACTAAGCGAAATTTTCTTATTAAAGCGAAATAAAACCACCAAAAACATTAAAATGAAATGCTATGGTTGTTTAAAAATTTCTAAGGACATAAACAGCATAAAATGTTGCTCTAGTACCTGTGAAAAACAATTTTGCTCCATGTGTATAAACACAACTTCAATTTCGTCAGAGAAGAGAAAGAACTGGCGATGTCCTGACTGCTGTGCCATGAAAAAGAAAGGTGGTGATAATACCCTAACCCCTGTACGATCTGCAGATGAGAACGTAACAATAAGAAGAAGGCATGATGAATCCTCTGAGGACAACCTTCAAGCCGAATTTCGGGAGCTCACGGAGTAGGTACGTCTTCTTACTCGCGAAATTACTTCTTTAAAGGAACGCCTAGAAAACGCTACGTCATCCATGTAAAGCTGCCAGGCGAGATTAGAAGAATTAACGACTTCGATAGCCTCAAATGATTCTAGAATAAAAATCCTTGAAAATCGTGACAAAGAATCCAAGTTACTCGAAAGAAGAGTTACGGAATTGCAACAGGAACTAAATACTCAATTGCAACAACATTTGTGCAACGAAATAGAGCTGGCGGGTATTCCCGAAACTAATAATGAAAACATACAGCATATTGCACTTTTAGCAGCGAAGATGGTGGGCGTCGAATTGACTGACGGCGATATCGACTGGGTTTCTAGAGCTGGACCTCGTATTAAGAGTGCTGTAGCTCCCAATGATGACATACACTTCTCCAGACCCATAGTGGTGCGCTTATTACGTCGTAGCAAAAGAGATCAACTAATAAAAGCGTCAAAAACTAGAAGAAATGTTACTAGTACTGACTTAAATTTACCAGGCAAATCGTATAAAATCTTCTACAACGAACGCTTAACGAAAGAAAATAGGTTGCTTTTTCGCACCACACGAGCAAAAGCAAAGGAGCATGAATATGCATACTGCTGGGTCACACAAGGTAAAATATATGTCAAACAAAAAGAAGGAAAACCAGCGCTCCAAGTACGTACATCTGACGATCTTTCTCGCATATTTTGTACTCCCAAAATCTGATATAAGCCAAGCGAAATATATCATTGGTAATAATGCACGATATAATCCTATGTTTTTAGAATCTAATGTTAGTTATTTAAATGTGCTTTATATAAACATATTATATAATTTAAATTTAAAAGGTTGTCTATACATTTTTATATATTCTTTTTATTATACTATTTTATTGTATATTCTATCAAAATCATCTTTCTGTATAGATGTTAAGCTAATGTTTTGCTCCATTAGACATACATTAATGATTATAAAATTATATACGCGTCTCTTATGTGATGTAACTGTAAGCAATACTAAACTTTTCTATATTTGGGTGAAATACGTTACATACAATTGTTATACCAAATGTATATTGTTTGGCAGTTATATTAATATCATATGCAAAGCCATAAAGTTGTACCATATTTTTTGCACAACTATGAATAACAATAACATAAATGAGGAACTGGATTCATTATGCATAAACTGCCAAACAATACCTGAGCCTGAACAAATTCAAACAATAATTACATCACATCACAATTTTAGAATTATAACTTTTAACATAAGGAGCATACATAAAAATTTTGATTATTTCTTAATTACTCTAGGAAGATTTAAAACTAACTTTGATGTAATTATCTTAACCGAATGCTGGCTAGATGAATGTAGTGTTATACCGAAGATCACAGAATATACTTCATACAATACACTTAAAAAAAATTAATCAAAATAGCGGTGTAGTTATTTATGTAAAAGATACATGGTAAGCCCGTGTAAGTGAGCCAGATATTCACGATGCCAACTGTCTGCAAGTGACATTATCATAAACTTTCACTATTTTTGGTATCTATAGACCTCCCTCGTTCACTAACACAAATAATTTTTTAAACTCCCTTGATCACGTATTGTCAAACTTCTGCAATAAAAACATAACCCTAATTGTAGCGGGTGATATAAATATAAATCTACTTTCTACAACATCGAGCCATGACATAGAATACCAATGTCTTGCAGCTGAGCATGGTCTTTTCCCCGCGATAACCAAGGCGACAAGGGGTGATACCTGCATTGACCATATCTAGATAAACAATGTTTCTGACACTGTGGGTATCATCAGCTACACTGATATAACCGATCATAATATGGCAATACTGGGTTTAGCATCAAATAAAATAAAACAAAGACCTGGAAATAGAACAAAGGTGAAGCGAGATATTGAAGCAATAAAGAAAGAGCTTATCGAAATAAACTGGATGCAACTATTAGACAACAAAGATGTAAACCACACAGCAAGCCTTTTCTGTGATAAACTGGCTGAAATAATATATAAAAATACGAAAATTATTCACGTAAGCTTTTCCAAATATAACATCAAGCCATGTGTTACGCCCGGAATGATTCGATGCATGCAACATAGAGATAGGTTACACATTAAAACACGGAAATTTCCACACGACTCTGTACTGAAGATTATATACACTCCTGTAATGAACTCCTTCGAAAATTAAAATCAGGCTATGAAAATCAGGAACTCCTAAGTAACGCGAAAGACACCAAAAAATTGTGGAAGACTATTAAAAGTGTGTGCCATCTAGAAAAGAAAAATAAAGAACCTACAGATTTACTATCGCTTGAAGACAGTTCAAGCACTAATGATTCTCTGAACATGTGTAATACCTACTTCTCTAATGTGGGCAAGAAACTAGCGGACAATATCTTAAATAAATTGCAATTAGACCAGGACACATTGGCAAGGAAAATCAAACAGAAACAAATTTTACATTCCTTTTACATGCAACCAACAGATGAACAAGAAGTTGAATCGCTAATAGTTTCTTTACAAAATGATAAAGCCCCGGGCATAGACGGTCTCCCAAATGTCTTACTAAAAAACATCAAAGATGCCATCTTAAAACCACTAACCATTATATTTAACTCCAGTTTGGTACAGGGGATCTATCCGGACATCTGGAAAATTGCATCTGTGTCACCGATACATAAGGAAGGCAATAAGGAACAAATAGAAAACTATCGACCTATCTCGCTCCTACCAGCTCTTTCCAAACTATTGGGAAAATAGTAAATAAGAGACTGCAAAGATATATAGAAGGCAATAGTCTTATTTCCCCGAAACAATTCGGTTTTAGAAGAGGCAAGTCAACCGAAGAAGCAGTTAGTCTTTTAACATCTACATTATCCGGTCACCTTGACAGCAAGAAGGCGAGTATAGGCGTTTTTCTGGATTTGGCAAAAGCCTTCGACACCGTGTCAATCCCGATACTCGTCCGAAAGCTGGAAAACTACTTTGGAATTAGAGGCATACCTTTAAACTGGTTCACGAGTTATTTAACAAACAGGTAACAGTGTGTTAAAGTGGGCTGCTACAAGAGTGATTTACAAACAACTAATTACGGTGTGCCACAGGGCAGTATTTTGGGACCCACACTTTTCATTATGTACATCAACGACATACATGACAGTATCGACGCAGAGATAATATGCTATGCGGATGATACTGTTATCTTATATTATGATCATACATGGAAGGGTGTTTTCTCTAAAGCTGAGACTGGCATGAGACAGGTAACTACATGGTTGCAACACAACTTACTAACTTAAAACGCTAAAAAAACAAAATACATTTGTTTTCACAAAACTAAGGCGTCAGCCATGAAACAAAATTTAACTATGCGGTTGCATGAATGTCTCGAACAGAGACAATCATGCAACTGTATAACATTGTCAAAAGCAGACAGCATTAAATATCTGGGCGTGGTAGTTGACCAAAGCCTTAATTTTAAGGAACACATAAGCTCACTCTCCTCTAGAATCCGTAAAATATTTTAAAATTACTTAGGTCATCCGCCACGACTTCTATCCTGAAGACTGTATATTGTGCGCTGAGTCAGTCTTTGATAACATACTGCTTAAGTTGCTGGGGTGCTGCGCATAAGACCGTAATGTTACAAGTGGAAAGAGCACAACGCTCAGTTCTTAAAACGATGCTGAAAGAGCCTTTTCGGTACCCAACAACAAAGTTATATCAGGACTCTCAAGTTTTGACTGTACGCCAGCTCTTCATCTTAAAAACAGTTCTCTCCGTTCACAAGCGAACCATAACCTCTAAAGATTATACAAAATTACTATTACTTCGGGTATACAGATTACCACTACCACAAATCAAAACCAGATTCGCTAGACGTTTCAGCCCGTTTAAGGATATTTACATATATAACAAGGAAGCAAGCGCGTGTAATAGCAAGGAATGTTCTGTGACAGAGACGAAGCAAAAACTACTCAGGTGGCTCACTTCACTAACGTATGGCTCCACAGAAAGTCTTTTACTATCTCTACAGTAGTACAGTAGTACAGTAGTAGTATATAATTATGTGTATATGTATATATATATATATATATATATATATATATATATATATATATATATATATATATATATATATATATATATATATATATATATATATATTTAATAGTTGTATAATTCTTGATTTATTTCCTTTAACATTATTGTAATTCTTTTAGCAAATACTTGTAGTACGTAGTCTCTAAGCTAAGTTAAACAAAAGCTGTTGTCCGAGCAAACAAGGGAAACCAAAAAGTGTAATCGTGTCAGGTACCCACAGGACAAGCTCTGCCTAGTGTGGGACCACAGGGTATTGTAAAATATTGTAAAGATTACTTGGCAATAAACCATTTTTAATATTATTCCTCAGAAAATCTCCCGGCGTTTGAAGTAAATGACGGAGTATGTATTATCGAGAGTTCGCCGATAGTCCAATATCTGGACGAAGTCTTCCCAGAAAGACCTCTGTTACCTAAGGACCCCCTGATGAAAACTTATGATCGGATTCTCGCTGATTCTTCGATACATGTAAGTTGGTTTGACCAGTTGCCTCTATGTACTAGTACAACTTGCTTTCTATATGCTTCTAATCACGAAATCAGTCTTTAGTGCAGCAGTCGGCAACCCGCTAAGGTATGTACCTGTGGACACAGAACGCCACTATATACCTAGAATGGTTAAAGAAGCTATTCAAATTAAAAAGTATAAAAACTTAGAGAAGATGGGTTTCAACTGTCGTATACCTGGCATCCAGTGGTACGTCTATGCAAAACCCCTGAACCACAAAAACTTAAATCACGAGCCGACGTAGTGAGTACAGTGTGTCGCGATCGAGTACAGTGTGAGAGTGAAAACGGTGGTAGTGGTTGTGCGCGCAATTAACGAGTAAGAAAGCGGGTAGACCGGTTCACTTGTTTATAACATTCATCCACCCGCAATACTTCAGTACATCCGTGAACATGGCGCTTGCAACAGTGCCGAAATATCGGTTACTCAAAACAAAGGTACGTGGTATATATCCCGTAGGAACAGTAAAAAGTAATTATAGTGACCACGAAAGTTTAAATTCCTATATCAGCTAGCCTTTTAAGATCCTACAAATTCACTCAACCATTCTACAAAAAGATCTGGAACTAGGTAGTTTAGTCGTAACCTCCGAAGCGGGAACACTCGCCTCTTATAGAAAGCGATTGAGCAAAATCAGGGTTCAAAAGCTTTCTCCAAAACACTGGAGGGGAGTCATCTGACAAAGCTGACCAACTTGAAGGTTGATCACAAAATACTCGCTGAAGTTGAAGACTTCTACGGCAACCTGGTATTTCTAGCATGTACCGAAGCCTGCACCAGACACGATCGATCCTAGATCGCACTTGCCCGCCACTTTACGGAGAATCTCCCTGACGTAGTTGTCTGTGAAATCGATGCGACTCTCAAAAAGCTTAATAATGGTAATGCGCACGGAGAAGATGGAGTAGCCTGTGAGCTCCTTAAGGCTGAAGGAAAACCTCTACTGGAGGAGCTTAAAAGGTAACAATCAATGGGATTATCTCAAAGGCGTAGAGCGGGTGTGTTGTGGCGGAATTTAAAAAAAAAAGGAGACATCAAAAAATATAGGCCGATCACACTATCGAGCCACTATTTTTGAGAGTCGTCACGAATCGTCTGTCACCAAAATTTGACGCCTGCAAGCCCCGGTGGCTTGGAGGCGTCATGCACGCTGGGTTTCGTAAAAGTAAAGCTTACAGTGCTTATAGAAAGCTAATAGACCACTTCTATTCTGTTCGGTAGCTTATACAGAAGTCCGAAGAGTACGACCGGCCGCTGTGTCTGGCCTTTGTGGACTATGAAAAAGCCTTCAACGCCAGTGAAACCTGGGCTGTTATAGAGTTTTTGCAGCGCTGCCAAGTCGAATGGAGATCAGGCTGATGTTGTATCCTCGAAACTCTTCACCAACGTGCTGGAGGATGTGCGATGGAATAGGCATAAATGTCAAGAATCAATTTATATGAAAGATGTAGCCCTCGAAGTTGTCCAGCAGTATGTATACATACTCCAAGACAACTTTAAGAGTGAAATCATCAGAAGTGCAGCTGGGCTGGGTAGTATTTGGAAAATTGCTTCATATTTTCGAGTCATTTTTTAACAATGCCTAATGATGAATGATGCACCGTACCTCGTGACTGGAAAGTCACATTGGTGTTCGACCAATGTGACCTTCCAGTCACGAGGTACGGTGTTGAGACGTGGAACATGACGGTGAAGCTAGTCCACCGACTACATGTCACTCAGAAAGCTATGGAATGGACAATTTTTTTTTTTTTATTTTAACATAATAGGTATAGTTACAGACAACAGATCGGTAATCACATAGTAATTAATTGAACACGGTACAGCTTCAAATCTGCAGTCCACTTAAAACTATACACATCGTTTACAAATATGATAACAGAGCTTCAGTTAGATGATGAACAGTAATGAACAAGCAGATATAGGTAAT
The DNA here is from genome assembly GCA_944739405.2 of Euclidia mi. NCBI lineage: Eukaryota > Metazoa > Arthropoda > Insecta > Lepidoptera > Erebidae > Euclidia > Euclidia mi. The sequence goes on from OX123200.2 coordinate 22,550,467, forward strand.
ATAATATGATTGAATACATAGATATTAGTGAGATATGGTTACACAACACAGTTATGCTGAGGATCTCGTTGAGAGACAAAGTTCGTAACGCGATTATTCGGCAGAAGACCAAAGTTACTCTCATAATTCAAAGGTGTAGCAAACTGAAGTGGCAGTGGGCTGGCCACATCTATCGCAGAACCGATGGGCGGTGAAGTAGGCAGGTTCTCGAGTGGAGCCCACGGGTCTCGGCAAGCGTAGTGTAAGGCGCTCCTCCGCCAGATGGCCTATCGACTTGAGACGGGTAGCTGGTAGTAGCTAGATGGTGAAAACGCGAGATCAGGTCTTGCGGCATACCATGCGGGAAGCCTACGTTCAGCAGGAGACTGCAATAGGCTGATGTGTGTGTAATAAGGCAGATAATCCGTTTCATTTGGTTTTTGTGGATGGCGAAAATGCATTTGACTCCATCGAAACCTAGGCTGCTCTGTTGAACAACTACTGAGCAGCACTGCCATGTAGATTTAAAATACGTGGTGAAATATGTGTGCAATGATTTCCATTTAAGCCATGAAACAACTAAACAAGACCCATCTAACAGCTTCGAGAGGTATGACGGTTTGACACTATATACCCGAAACTCTTCATCAACACTAGAGGAGATCTTTGATTCGCAGCAGTGGGATGGAATGGGCATCAATGTCAATGGTCGGCATGACACGCTTCTCAGCTTTGCTTATGATACAGTAAAAATGCAATTGCAGTAAAAATTACAAGTTGTAAAAATGCTGTGTAGTTATTGCCAAAAGTGCGGCCCGCCTTTGGTTTATTTTGGTCTCCTTGCGGCCCTTGCTTACCAAAAGGTTGCCGACCGCTGCTTTAGTGCATTATCGACTTGCCTATTTAACTAATTACAAATAGCTAAAATCGAGTGACTTCTAATATTTTTCAATTCCTTAATAATTATAACAATACATGTATCAAGCTATTCCCCTTTCGTGTTCAACTGGCAACATTGGTCTCGCCAAATCCACACGCTTTTGTATTACCTACTACGGAATTCAACCAACCCGTGCTCAACTCGCGTCAACTGAGCACGTTTTTGCGATCAAGCAACGTTAAAAGAAGTTTTACAAAATAGGGTGCAGTTGAACTGAAGACTTTTTTGACTGTCCGAATTTTCTAATAAAAAACACTGAGTTGACGGAGACCTGCTTCGCAGGGCTCCTAATTTTGGGTTAGGGGCACAAGTGGACCTAACATAATTTACTTACTTGAGTTAGTCTCACCTAAACGAATGGAAAGGGGAAAACGCTTCGCGCGCTTCTCATTGCAATTTGTTTAGGTGAGACTAACTCAAGTAAGTAGGTTATGTTAGGTTCGCTCGTGACCCTTAATCCAAAATTAGGAGCCCTGCGAAGCAGGGTTCCGTCAACTTAGTGTCTTTTTTAAAAAAAATCGGAAAGTCAAAAAGTGTTCAGATCAACTGGCCACTATTTTGTCAAACCTTCCCCTGCGCCACTTGATCACAAAGGCGTGCTTAGTTGACGCGAATTGAACACGGGCTCGTAGAATTCCTTAGTTATAAAAAAACGTGTGGATTTGGCGAGACCGGTGTCGCCAGGTGGACACGGAAAGGGAAATTTATAAAATTGAAGCCTTTGATGAAAATATTCTGAAGGTCACTAAAATGTAAACAACTAACAGAAATAAATAACAACATTTATTTATTTACATATACATTAAACAATGCTATCAATTTGTAAAATAGGTACTAGACGATGACCGCAGCTAAGCTGCACACAATTACTTTTATTAAATCGTTTCTTCCTGATCCTATGGGAATATCGGGCTGTCCCTTCTTAGTGCACCCCTACGGTCCTTAAGAAGCATACATTCCAGCTTCTTGCGCCCAATAGTTTTGGCTGTGCGTTGTCTGCCAGCCAGTCAGTAGAGGAATAATTTTATTTATGCAGAAGAGAAGATATATGACGATGATGATTTCAGATGCACACGATGGTAGTGGAAGCAATCAAAGGATTACACGAAGTTACTGATATGCAAATATCCCGGTACTTCAAGAGTTTAGACTTGATACAGAATCACTTGCAGCTGCGAGGTAGTCGGTTTTTGGGCGGAGACCAGCCTGGCTATGCTGATTACATGATTTGGCCCTGGTTTGAGAGGATGTCTTCGTTAAACCTTATGCTGTCTGATCAGAAGCATAAATTGCTGGTAAGGAAATTGACGAATAATATAAGTATATTCTTTTTTTTTCTTTCGTTATAAAAAAAGACAACTCCCGCATTAGGACTAAATCCTATGTCGCGGGGGACTTTACAAACATACAACTAACAGACACAATGAACACCCAGACTCGAAACAACAACCTATGAATCACACAAAGTGTTGTCTCGTGTGTCATCGAATCCACTTTATTCTATAGTATATCTACCTTCCGTTGTTTTATTAAATAGCGTTTCAAGGTTATCAAATTACCTTTCTTCTTCTTCGAGACACGGCATACGACCCATTATTATGTGTCATCCACTCATCCCGGACATGCGAGGATAGACCTTTACGATCTTACTGTAAACTTTAATTTGTAAAAAAACGTTACTGAATCAAATATAAAAAAAATATTTAAGGGCTGCCTCCGTGGTCCAGTGTATAGCGTATGATCGGAGTGTTACTGAGTTTATTCGGATTCTCGGTAGCAGCGCGGAGTCTGGTAATGAATAACGTCAATAGGCTCGCCTTCTATTACGTGTGTGTGACCAGGCCGGGCGCACTTCGCATTTTAGGTACAAACTTACAAGTACCTCGGCCGACCATGTCGACATGGTTGGATTTAGTAGGTTGCCGCGCGCCGCTCACATTAGACGTCACGCAACGAGTGCGACCGCTCCGTATTCTCACGCGCCGTGTTCATACACTGTTCAAATTATAAACTTAAACGCCTTTAACAACAAAAATGTATCATCACAAGTCTAATACAAAGTATTGCTTAAGTAACTGTGTGTCGAAAGCGACTTGAAAATTTGATTTTATTTATATTACGAGAGCAACTTGAAAAATTGATTTTTTGTTTGTTGAGATATCTCAACGATTATGGTTTCAAATTAAAGATGTAGTTCAAAAACCATTTTATCTGTTTGAATCATGTAAATCGGTCCACGCGTTTAGGAAATAACTAAGAATTTGTATAGTAAAAATGTAAACGACCAGAATTTTTGTGCTTTTGTTCTACTAGCTCAAATAGTGGGATAGGATACTTATAGGATAATTATTTATTATTAGGTACGTGGTCAAGTAGGTAGATAGACGATGAATAAATATAGTAGCAGCGCCAAGTCGACAACCCTAGCGCGCCACTCCGCGCCAGACAGCGACAGCGTAAAGGTCAACGCTCATTAGAGCCACCCGGCACCCACTCCGCACCGCCTCGCCTCGTGCGGTTAGTATTCTTTATATGGATTTGTATGGGTATGCGCTCACTACATCAACTCCGTAGCGTCACCGGATCGCCTCTGTCGTAAGCCGTCCACGCGCGGGCGGCGGGTGGTCCACCCGCCGTCCGCGCGTGGACGGCTCGGTGGCAACTCGCTGCTCGTATACTTGCCGCGCGTTGACTGTTCGTCGCCGCGTTGACCGCGCGGCGTTCACTCGTTGACGGCGCGCGGTCCGCTGGTTGACCGCGCGACGTCCACTCGTGGACGCCGTGCGGAGTGGGTGCCGGGTGGCTCTAATGAGCGTTGACCTTTATGTGTTAGAAAAGAACGGGAACTGTTAGGTTAATATCGCATTAGGCACTGAGTGCTTATGCGAGCTGAATTGAACTTTATTGCTTAGTACCAAGAGTCGCAATTTCAATAAATTGGTTTGAAATTGAAGCTTCTGTACGTTAGTACTATTAATTATTCTGTGGTGTGAGTTGACCATTCATAAGGCAAACTGTGGGTGTAATATTCCCTTTCCCTCCCCTTAAAAAAAGTAGTAGGTACCTTGTCTTTACTAACTTGTTAGTTATGTAGACTAGAAGCCTCCTATTTCTTCTGTTCTGTAGGTATACAGTTTATAAACGATTTCCTTCTTTTTCAGTTGGAGTACACCAACCAAATGAAACAAGACCCAGCTGTGGAAAACTGCTCCTTACCCACGGAGGGATATGTAAAATTCCATAGTTCTTATCGAGAATTGCTTGAACGATTTAGTATGGCCAACTCCAAGAAGAAAGCTAGCCTTTGAACGACTAGCCTTTGTTTGCAGTCCAGTTTTGTGTTATTTATTTATTTATTTATTGGAAGACCAACAGCTTTTACAATGTGTGATAGTGATTTACATGATATGTGACATACAGCCAATTACAGGTCCTCACTATTAACAACAAAACAAATTATTTTTGTGCACACTTAATATTAAATAATCTTATAACTAATCATGACACAATAAAGCACCTAATCTGCATAGCTGTCAAAAAAGTCACTACTAAGTACCCGTCTCACCGCCGCCGGACTCACATCAAAGATGTCAAAATCGTGCAATTTCATTGATGCGTTGAGTGCCTTGCCAGCTCGCCACATAAAGCTATCCCGTCGGTAGTTGGTGGGTGCTAGGGGTAAGTTTATTGGAGCATAATGCCGTGATTTTGTTGGTACATTTAAACTAAATTTAGACAAAAGTTCAGAGCTATTTATAGAATTATTTAGGATTTTAATTAAATACGTGATATCAGCTATGTCTCGCCGCTTGGACAGGGGAAGAAGATGGAATTTTGCACATAATTTGAGATAATTATCTGAATTGTATTTGTGGTGAGGATCTATAGTAACTAATTGATCTTCTGACTCCCGAACCGTGACTGTGTCGTTCGATAGCACTAGATCTAGTATTCTACCGTAGCAATTAGTTACACCGTTGAATTGATTTAGGTCGTGAGTACATAACAGATCGATAAAAGAGTCCTCATCTACAGTACTCACATTAGCCGGGCATAAGGATGTCTCACCAGGATTCTGCGACCACAATATTCCGCTCATATTAAAATCACCCGTTATTAAAAATTTATCATTAGGTCTACGTAATATTACTTCGTCTAATTTAGATAAGAAATTATTCAACTGGCTTGAGAATGATAGCCCTAGACTTTGCTTACATAGATAAACAGTACATATATTCAGGTTAAAATGTAAGGAGCTTGTCTTACCTTTATTAATAGATACCGTTAGCCACAAATCCTCGGCAGTACTTATGAAACTTGGTTGAGAAATCGCACAATATCCCTATGTAACGCGATGAGAACACCACCTCCTCGTGTTTGACCTGTCCGGGAGTAGTCCCTATCACGACGCCACACAACATAACGTTCATCAAAAAGCTCCGAGTCACTTACGCCAGGCAATAGCCAAGTCTCCGTTAAAATTACAATATCGTAAACACTCAATCTCAAGCTACGATAAAATGTCTCAGTTTTGGATCGCAATCCCCGCACATTCTGGTAGTACACTTTTAAATCATTCAAAGCCATCGGTTAAATAATGATGATAGTCAATAATAGAATATGAATACAATTTAAATATTTGATACAAAAATAAGTCCTTAAAATATTTATGGCAAGTAATGTTATAATTCCAAAATGTGGGTAAACTGAATAAATGACTGTCACTCTAGTCAAGCAAATATGCAACTTATTGATATGGCACTTACATACGTATATAAGTGAGACAGACATAGCAAAATGCGGCAGAGCAAGCAAGACATATATATGATCGGCATTTATAGCAAATAGGTAAACTACGCGGTGAGCTAGATGTGCAACATATGTTCGAGAACAAAAGAGGAGCATTGACCTGCCCAATATGACAGAGGTGCTAAACTTTTTACAATAATATATTATATCGAATGACTTTGAAAACCATGACTTGTAATTATATAAGAAAAAATCGGATATAACGTTGACTATACAATCTTGTTTAAATCTGACACTTTGGTAATAGTGAACGAGCGAGCGGTTTCATTTTTTCGGACGTGTATCTTACAAAACTTAACCCAAACATATTTATAATTATTGTCCTTGGCGAACTGCCTGGTTTTATTAAGTAGCAATTTGGTGTCAGTTGTCAAGTGATCATTAATAAAGATTCTTCCTTGGTTGTCTTGGAAGCCTAGGTCCTCGGGTGTTATTATTTTCATGGCCCTTGCAGATGCTATAAAGTCCTCCTTGATGTATCTATTGATGAAACTTAATATAATAGCCTTTTCTTTGGAGTTATAAGTAGGTACCCTAGATATATAATTGATTTGGGTTTTAGGGATGATATAGCCAATCTTGGTACCAATATTCTAGATTAACTGAAACAAGTTTTCATCTTTGCGCTGTGGTACACCCTTTATCTCCACGTTGTTATGGCGGAGACGTTGCTCACTGGTTTCTACATGTGTTTGGATTTCACTTAGGGTGGATTCAAATGCGACCTGTTTCCGCTCGATTTCCGAAACAAGGCTTTCCATTGTTAGTACCTTATTAGAGCATTCTTCCAACTTAGCGCTCGAATATTCACAGGACGCTTTGAGATCTCGAATTTCATCTTTAATGGTCCTGACGTCGTCTATCAGTGAAGGCAGCTGAGATAACCTATTTTTGATATCCCTGACTTCTTTCATGAGGCTTTCCAAGGATACATGCTCCTTGATAGAAGGTGGCGCTGGTGAAGTTGATCTGCACGACGAACATTTCCACGCTGCCCTGCGATCGTTGCCGAGTTTCCTCCAACCCGACTCCGATATTCCAGCACAACCGAAATCAAGCTGGTTATCACACGCAGAGCATTGGGCTCCATCCGTGAAATTCGAGTTACACATTGCACAATTATGCATTATTGGAATATTAATGAATGTAAAGAAGGTTGACGATATATGATACCAATCGAAACCGCAAGAAGTACGTGCTGTATATGCTACCGTGCACACGGAACTGATGATATAAAATATAAAAAATAAAAATAATATAAGCAGGCATTTAGTTTTAGTATGTGCTAAACTTCGTCCGCGTGAATTATACACCAACACCTCACTCGGGAGTCACACTATTATATATATCTATTACTAGCTGACTCAGCGCACTCCGTATCGCCTTTTTAAGAATCTATATATTAAAAGAATTTGTGTTTTATAATACGAGTCGGCCAGCCCGTTCTACGCAACCGATTCGCATGATTTTTTTTTAAATGAAAGCTCTCGCTGCATAGATTTGTCATCAAGCATTAGAAATTACCTAACTTGCACATTCATCAAGTTATATGCAAAAACAGTTTTCTTCTATATATTAAAAGAATTTGTGTTTTATAATACGAGTCGGCCAGCCCGTTCTACGCAACTGATTCGCATGATTTTTTTTTTAAATGAAAGCTCTCGCTGCATAGATTTGTCATCAAGCATTAGAAATTACCTAACTTGCACATTCATCACGTTATATGCAAAAACAGTTTTCTCCCATACATTTTTTACGTTTTCGTAGCCGTAGTCAATGACTTTGTGCTTCTATATATCTGGTTCTCATTGAGGTAGGCGATTCGTTATAAGCCTAAAACACGCGCTGAAAAGAGCTCTTTCATTTGATGGTATGCTCATCTAAATTGGGTCTAAGTTTGACGGAAGATAGGTGTGGACATTGAACTTATTTTTCAATATTTTCCTATAAATTTCTTAAAATTCCATTGCTTTCTCTCTACATGGACGGTTCTAAATTCAAAAATATTTTTAAGGCATCTAATAAGTTCCTTGCGGTAACTGCCAGGAAAAAACGATATGCCTCCTTAAAGTGACCTTGCCTTACTTTCATACGGGTGTGAGTGTGGTGGTGTGTAAAATTATATCCGATGTTGGTCAAATTATCACTATAGTGAATTATCGCTGATAGCAGGTAATATTCCCCGATTGTTACCAGTTAACCCTTAATGTTGGGTGAACTGATTTTTCGTGTTTTAAAATTACGGACTTTCTTCAGGCATCTTAATTTTTTTTATGCGGTACATATTACAGCGGTTCATAGTACTATTGCCATATAATTATATTATTACAACTGGTAGTTATGGTAGAAATTGTAGTTTTGGTAAGAATAGTTTATTTATTTATTTATTTATTTAGGGGACAATAAACAGCTACAATATATGTTTAAACATTACAGCACTGCACAAAGAATAGTCAATATTGCAGCCCACTACATCGTCCGCAAATTCACTAAGGACAAATAATCAATACGTGCCACTAAAAAGCGTTACATTACTTGAATAATTGCATCATTAATATCATTATATACAAAGTAATGAAAGAAAATAATAATTATAGTAAAAATATGTTAAAAAGAAAGAGAAAATACATTGAAATTAATTCTAAATTAATTCACAATTACAATTACATATATTTAAGGGACTATAGATATTACATACTCTTAATTTTTAATTCATGAAAATTAATAATACTCAATAAAATTATAATTAACATTCAATTCAATAATTAACAATCATTTTATTATTATTACTATACAACAGAACTATAACAATTGTGGTCTAATACATTAATTACACTCTCTCTGAATTTAAGTTTGGAACATATAAAAATATCAATATCATTGAAGTTATCATTATAACACTCAACCATTCGACGCATGGGGCAACGCAGTCCAGAGTTAGTTCGACAAGTATTGAGAGCAAACAAGGTACCCGCTCGAACACTACGTTTGTGAACTGTACGAGGGACTGCATAACATAATTTGCTTGTGATGTCGATTGCATCAAATTTATTGTGGACAATGTCATGCAGTACATTTGCATCCAAAAACTTGCGTCTAGTTTCTAGTGTCATCAGATTGTACACCCTTAGCAATTGTGGGTATGACAAAAACTCTCGATTACACCTATAGTGCATAGCTCGTAAGAACTTACTCTGAACCTTCTCGATCTGATCGATATACTTTTGATAGAACGGGCTCCATATAGAGACAGCATATTCGAGCTGTGATCGTACAAGCGTCTTATATAAGTAAAGGTAGGTGGTGGGTCGTTTGAAGTCAAGAGAAGATCTCATAATGAAGCCATACATTTTGAAAGCATTGTTAACGATTTTTTCTACATGCTCATTCAAAGATAGCTTACTGTCAAATAATACACCCAGATCCCTGGTGAGAGAAATATTAGTCAATGCGGTATCGTGTAACTTATAATTGTACTTGACAATTGACTTATTTTTTGTGAAGTTCACGCAGTGACATTTTGAGATGCTAAGCTGTAATTTATTTACCAGACAGTACCTCGTAAGCCTATCAAGGTCTCTTTGAAATGAAAAGCAATCCTCGACAGTTTGTATAGTTCTAAAAGCTTTGAGATCATCAGCATATAGAAGAAATTTGGTATGTTTGAAGCATTTATAAATATCGTTAATGTATATATCGAACAACAATGGACCGATTATCGAACCTTGTGGTACACCAGAAGATACAATGACCGTGCCTGACTGGTAACCACTAACCACAACCTTTTGTGTTCTATTACTTATATAGGACGAGAACCAACGAAGCAGATTTCCGCGTATACCATTAAATGCTATCTTATTCAATAAGATTTCATGATCGACCTTGTCAAAGGCCTTTTTGAAATCAGTGTAGACAGCATCTACTTGCAACTGTTTGTCTACGTTCTCGAAGAGAAAATTAGAGAATATCAGTAAATTTGATACCGTAGAGCGCCGTTGAACGAACCCATGCTGTTCGGGGATGATGGCATTGTGCAGGATTGGATATATTTCATTATGTACTAGTCTTTCAAAAAGCTTTGACAAGGTCGACAGAATTGATATTGGTCGGTAGTTCTCGATGTTGTGTTTTGAACCCGCCTTGTGTACAGGTTGGATATTTGCCCGCTTCCAGACCTCGGGAAAAACACCGACGCCTAAACATTTATTGTAAATTATATGTAACGGCTTATAAATACTATGAGCAGTCAATTTAAAAAAGAGAGCTGGGTAGCCATCGGGGCCAGCACCTTTAGACGGGTCGAGTAGTTTCAACTCTTTGAGTATTTTACCCTCCTCTATAAATAAGTTGTCAATCAGAGTAGCATTAGTGTCACAGTGTGTTGGCGGGGTCCATGCTGACAGTGTGGTAGACTTAGGCTCAAAAGCCGATAGAAAAAAATCTGAAAACATGTTGCAGATAGTTTCGGGAGCACTTGATTTTAAATTTTGATATTGCATCAAGGATGGAATACCTGATTTCATCCTACGATTAGAGATGTATGTCCAGAAGTGTTTTACATTAGACGTTATATTATCTTCAACCGATTTAATATAAGTTATATAACTAGCTCTGCACGCACCCCTAAACTCAGCCCGATAATTAGAAAATTCGTTATAATCTTTGATGTTTTTATACTTCTTCCACTTAATCCAGAGTCGTTGCTTCTTTTTGAAATTTTTTATAAGATTTGGTGGGAACCAAACGGGAAAGTGAAGATCTCGTGTTTTAACTAAAGGGGTGTTTGGATAGACAATATTATGCAACTTGTCATAAAACGTTTTAACTGCCTCCTCAGGCGAGCAGAGGCCTAATAGTTTCGCCCATTCGACTGAATCTATTTGCTCATTAATAATGTCATAGTTGGCTTTTCTGAAATTATACTTACTAATATGGTTTCGTTTAAGTGTTTGTTTAGATGGGTTAATGGGAATCGTTGCAACAAAAGGGGGATGATGGGGATCTACTGGTAGTAATGGGTCTGATGGACAGTCCACGGAGCTAATAGTATTAGATATAAACAAATCTAGGAGTTTACCGTTTTGGTTCAAAATATGGTTATATTGGCATGCATTTAGAGTTGACATAAGCTGCGATAATAGTGAACATTTAGGATGAGTTCCAGAACAAGCCATGCTGGTGGTGATATGTTGCAGATCGTTGGACTGGGAAACTTTCCATGTAATTTCTGGAAGGTTATAGTCGCCAGCTATGAAGACACTCGAGATATATGGTTCATTCAGCAAGTCCTGTAATGCGTCAAAGTGCAAAGAGTAAGCATCAAAATTAGCCCATGGTGGTACGTAAGCTGCACTAAGCACATGCATCTTGGAGCTGTTAGTTTTGTCTGGGAATCCAACCGTAAGATGCTCAATGCATGAATCACCCTGTAGGCGACTACCGTTACTGAGTAAGCAAGAGCGAAGTTCACGTAATACTGCAACCAGAACCCCGCCACCGTCACGTTTCTTGGTCATGTTACGATCACGATCACATCGATAGACGACGTATCGGGAATCCACAAACTCTGAATTAGCAATGTCAGATACAAGCCACGTCTCAGATAAAATTATTACATCATAGGAGAAAGATAAAATACTCAAAAATAAAGTGTGAAGTTTAGTTCTCATACCCCTGCAATTCTGGTAGTATATTGTCATTGAACTACTATCCATTGTCCAAGTAAACTAAGACAAGGCTATCCAAAACAATTAGTGTTGAGCTCATATGGTTCAGCAGCGCCACACAATGACCGACGGCCAAGGCATGATCCTCCAGCGTAGCGAGAATACCCATCATGATCGATAGAGTTGAAAAACATATTATCTCGAATACTACACGAACAATAACCATTACAAAAAACAAATACAAGATCAGAAGAGCTTGTGACATAATAATATGGTCCAATGATAAGTCCCACTGTACGATAACAATAAGTTTCATATAAAAACTAATGATAAGAAATGAAAACACTAAGACTACTAAAGCATGCAATGTGAAACGAACATTATTATTTATATATAGGCAAACATTATTATTTATATGCATCTTTGAAAAATATAGTATAATTAAGATAATAATATACAGGCCGCAGCATAGAGCCTCTGTAAGGGAGAAGCAATCACTCGGCTTGGGAAGACTCACTTGACTTAGCTTTAATTTTAGTGAGGTCATTATCTCCCCGTATTGCAAATGCACTAGCACCATCGCGCTCGCGCACAAGTATGGTGCCATTTCAAATCCATACGTATTTATAGTTATGGTTATTAGCGGCTTCCCGAGCTTTGCGAAATAACAGCTTCTTACTTAAAGTTATGTGCTCATTTATATAAATAGACATAGATGTGCCATTGATACCGACTTGATCACTCTTCAGGGAAGTGGCCTTGCGGAACGAGCTCAACAGATTGTCTCTTTGTAGTCGAGAGGAAAATTTCAGTACAACATTCTTTGGTCTTGTGGTTTGTTGGTGGGCGTGTGGTACTCTGTGCACTGTAACGATATCATTGAGCGAAATAGGCGACTTCAATACATTCCCAATAGCTTGAATGATAGCTGGTAGATTTTCATTACGTTTTTCAGGTAAATTGCTTATTTCTACATTACACTGTCGGGCTTGCTGTTCTAAAGTTTCGATCTTAGTCTCCAAGCTGCGCATTGTTGATTGTAGGCGTTCTGATACTGGTGTATCACTCAACTGGTCCACACGCTTTTTTAGAAGGTCCTGTTCAAAAGACTGGCTCTGGGATGCAGTCTGAAGAATGGTTACTTCGCCACGAAGATCGGAAACTTCCTTTTTTAGAGCGTTTTGTTCAGCACGCAGTGTCTTCACTTCTCTTTGAATTTCTACCAGGGACGACTTAATGTCATTCCGTATGTGGTTCATATCAGTTTTCATATCATTGCGCAATTGACTTAGCATTAACTGCAGATTTTTAGTGAAACTTGCAAAGTCTGCGCTGTTTGATAAGTTTTCGACGAGAGGGGGATTATTACACACATCAGTAGCAGGCGCGGTCCGAAGGGGGGGGGGGTCACAGGGGACATGACCCCCCCCCAAAATCTAAGGTCAAATTGAAAAATCTCATAAATTTGCCAAATAATAAAAGGAAATTTCTAGCTATCCCCTAACAGCGATACATTTATAGTTTGCTGACTCAACTCTATCTAGTGGTGTTTTTATGAACTACGTACGATGGCCAAAATAACTTGGAAATTACATCTAGTTTAGAAACAAGGAACCGAACTACCTACGTAGTTTTGGTAATCCTAGCAAAATCGATATGCGTCGTTATGATAAAGATTCTTTAACAATATTCTAATAATGTAATTTGTATATAGTAAGTATATTCATCCCGTGGGTGTCGTAAGAGCCGACAGAGGGAGCATATTATGCAGAGAACAGCACTGTAAGAGAAGGAAAACTTGATACAAACCCTATACCAACCCGTTTGGCCAGCGTGGTATTGTAGGCCAATTCCTCCTTTCAAAGGAGAGGCCTAGTCCAGCTGTCCAGCAGTGGACTGTTAAAGGCTGATGATGATGAAGTATATGTATGTATGTTGTCGAATACTTACTACTTACATATAATTTAATTTGAAGAACAGTGCTTCATTTAATGATAATTTTATAATAATGGTAAGTCATTGTAAGTAATATCGAGCCTTTCCCGCCATTTTAGCGCAACTGACAAAAACAAAATTTTACAAGAGATTTTTTTTTAATATACATATTTATACAGAAATGTGCTAATAAAGTATTTGATGTACATTAATGATTTTTAGACATTTACATGTACTTATAATTAAAAAAACTACAAATATAATAAGTATTTTGAGTTGGATTTTAAAACGAGTTGCCTGAATTTGAGGGTATTGGTGGTGTAGGGGGCTTAAGGGAGTTAGTCTTAATCCCCTCAAAGTAATTTTGGCTGAAGGAGTTGTGTCTAAATATTTTAAAACAATTTCCAAAAATTCTTAAATACTTTGGCAATTATGCAAAACGGAATGTAATTTTTATGCTTTAGTACAGTTTTTCAAAAGTAATTTTTAGGTTTTATGACAAAAACGTGATACGAAACGCAACCCGCCATCTTGGATGGATGATGTTGACAGCTAATGTCAAATTTGTGCATCATTCCTTTGCTTTCGAGTACCTAGGGTTAGGTTAGGAGCGACTGTAATAAAATTGAAGTAACTAAATAGGTTATGTTAGGTTCTCATTTGACCCTTAATCCGAAATTAGGAGCCCTGCCAAGCAGGGCTCCGTCAACCTCAGTTTATTAAACTAGTGTGAAGAATGTGGAAGTTGGCACCACCATACACACTGATGTTTGGAGAGCATATATATTTTTTTTTTCTTAAGGAACCAAGTACAAGTATTTCCGGCGGGTGAAAATGGTGAGGGGGAGCCCGAACCCTCACAATAAACCCCCCAACCAATCACAATCCCTTAAAATGGCGACGTATTTCGAAATTTTTACCAGTATTTACGCTACAAATGGCGATCCAGATACCTATTTTTTATTAGTGTAGTGCGTGACCCCTTCCAAAATTTCAGGCTGCGACCGCGCCTGATCAGTAGTAGATGCGCTGAGGTGACTGTGGTCCATGTTGTCGCAGGACATATCCATGGTGTGGTCATCAGCCGGAGAAGCCCCGTAGCTACGAACCGGGGTATTTAAATTTGATCTTGTGCGTCTAGTTACATTATTACAGGAAGGACATTTCCATACAGCTTTTTGTTTACTAATAGATAAAAATTGACTTAATGTTAGATTAAGGCATTCGTAATGATATTTTCCACCACATGCGGAGCACTGTAGAATGTTGTTTCCCGCAGATAAAACGTCGTTGCAGCATTCCATTGTAATTTTCGAGTACAAAGTCAATCCGTCAATCAACAATTATTATTGACAAGATAATCCACAATCCAGATACCAGTACTGCCCTCTATACGGCTGCGTTGGAGTTAATGAGTTTTATCTATTAGTTTTAACTATGTATCTGTCAAAATACTAGTATCGCCCTCTGTATGGCATGACAGAAAATGGGGCCTAAGACAGTCAGTTGAACGTAGTAAGTTCACGCTAGTTTGTAGACGTATTAAGAGATGTCACTACTTATGGATATATTTTAGTGGTCGTTAAAAGAACGATCACAGCCCTCTCAGCAGTTCTTACGTGTATTAACAGGTGGCGTTAATTACGAGATGATGAATGATGTTGCAGTTTTAAATGTTTCGTGAGATATTGAAAATAATTATATACTTCACTGTAACATATATTAAGCACAGTAAACGTCTGGCAGTAATCGTTGTAGCTTAATTATAGTCACTTAGTTCTGGCTATAGTGCTACAGACCCGGTATTATTGTTTTGCACTTAGTTTCACACTTCACAGCACAGTTCTCACAAATTATTGTTTATAACAGCACTAACACGATATATTGTTATTTCACTTTTAAACTAGAAGTTGAACTTAGAAAGTAAGGAGAATCTTAACATATACTATTTATTAATTGACTTTCAAAACGGAGCAATGCAGAAAGTAAACATATAGTTACGCCCTCTAGTGAGCAAAACGAATACAATAGTTGTTTTGAGAGCACCGGCGAAATGGTAGTTTAAAAAAAAGGGTAGATATGATAGTGTTAGTCGAAGTAGTTTTGATAGGAATAGTATTTTCGGTAGGAATAGTAGATTTGGTAGAAATGGTATTTTTGGCATAATATTGCAGTTTTGGTAGCAATGTTACTTACGATTGCTACCAAAGCTACCATTCCTACCAAAACTACAATTTGGACCAAAATTATAAACGTCATTATCACATTTCTAAATTATGATGGATTAATCACTCCCATACACAAAACAAAATAAATATTGCTTCTCACAGACATATTTAGCTGGATAATAGAAATAAAACCTATTCTCTTACTTATAAAAAAGTAGTTTTTCTATATTTTTAATTCTGACAGTTAAAGAAAAAAGTGAAGTTAGCGTAAGTTAGTAACATGAGTTTCTGATTTAAGGCGAGGATTTCCGAGCGCTCAAAGCTTTTAAGGCTCCCCTCTTCCCCAGTTCGCGAGTATAATTACGATCAATCGCGACGCGAGACGCGACGCCACTGCCGCCATATGTAGGTATAACACTTTCGCACCACAGTATAGAAAATTGAAGCAGTATATCAATTGAAATATAAACTTACTTATCGAGTATAAATAATTTGCAACGTTTCTGTTTTGAATAAACCTTTATGAAATTCGAAAGTAGTTTTCCAAAATTGCTTTTGTTTATAGTGACAATAGTAATCTTAATATATAAAATCCTTGCGCTACTGACTGACTGACAGAAACGCTACAGCAGAAAGTATTGGGCGCAGGAAGCTGAAATTTGGCATGTATGTTCTTTGTGAACCGTAGAAGTGCACTAAGAAGGGATTTCCACGGGATCGGCCAAAACGGGTAAATTTAAAAAAAAATGCAGGCGTAGCTGCTGGCGTCCTCTAGTCAGTATATAATTTTATGAACATTATGTTTGTTGTTAATTATAAAAAAACTTATGATCGCTAGCAATGCGAAAGTATCAAAGTAAAGTAAAGTATAAATTAATTAATTCGTTGCTACTGTCAGCAAAACAACGGCATAGAACCAATAATATACATAAAGGGTAAGATACTCATAGCTACTTTTAATCACCAATGATTACATTTTGTTATATTTATTTTAACTATGCAATCTCTAAGATACCACTCTGTCAAAAAGTACCGGAAAAAGATCAATAATACACAAGATTTTTATTACAGGGCAATAGTTATAGCAATATATACTCATGCAAACACACGTGCATGCATAATAAAGGAGATCACCCAGCTCCATACAATTTTAGGCTATTCTAAAAGTGCCGGCCATTGATATATATGTACTAAATATATGTCAATGGTGCCGGCCAACTAAAAAAAACTTATAGAATATTTCGAAATAAACACTTTTTATTACTACACTAAGGTTCTAAGTGCAGTCTGTGAGATCATATTCCAGCTCAAAGAATCTATTCTGTTCCTAAAATACATCCTAAGTAATTACTGGTATTTTTCTGCCTAAAATAACGTGCATGTTGCAATTTAAATGGCATCAGGTAATGACAGGTAGTAAGCCAAGAGCGAAATATCTGATTGATAAGCATTACTGCCTCACAGAAAGAGACGGTGACTTTCTAAGCCATCACGCACCAGACTATGGGCAGGGCAGGTAGCGAGGGTACGACTGTTAGACTACAGGCCCATGTCCAAAATGGATGGGTCATACGAACCACCAGGTGACGTATATAGGACGATATAAGAGCATAAAATAATAAGATTCAGCACTATGCCGTCACTTGTAAGCTGTCCAACTGAGTGCTGATGAGAATTAAAAAATGCAGGTAGAGTGAGTACGCATTTCGGTCATATTTTTTTTGTACGGCATTATGACCTTCGATAGATCCATGATAAATAATAAGAAAGCGCGCAGTGCCGTAAAAAAATGGTGCGCTACAAAGTCGGTCATTTTTTGGATATTGTCAGAAAATCAAATTCTCACCAGCACTCAGTTGGACAGCTTACAAGTGACGGCATAGTGCTGAATCTTATTATTTGATGCTCTTATATCGTCCTATATACGTCACCTGGTGGATCATATGACCCATCCATTTTGGACATGGCCCTGTAGTCTATGTAACAATTGCCGCGATCAGTTTACGGCCAATTCGCAACATGACCAGTGAAAACTCCAGCGGAATAACAATTGCAGTAGGATGTACCCGATTAGAATTCTTCTATAAATAGTATATTATACCTAGGGCAAGAAATAAAGATGGGCAAAGCAAACCAAGTGAACAGGATTGATACACGTATCCATTTGGGTTGGGCTGCTTTCGATAAACTGGCATTTGCTTTTACGAAGCAACAAAAAGCAAGAATATTCAACCAGTGCGTCCTGCCAGTGCTCACCTACGGAGCCGAAACTTGGGTTACTACAGAGGCAGCGCTACAGAAACTTGAAGTTGTTTAAAGGGCAATGGAGAGAAAACTGGCAGGAGTGACACTCAGAGACAGAAAGAAGAATAAATAGCTTCGAAAAGCAAGTCTAGTACCAGATGTTGCCAAAAGAGTAGCGGCCGGACATGTAGCCAGAAATCCCGAAACATGGTGCAAGCAAATATTAAAATGGCAACCATGGGATTGTAAATGACTAGCTGGAACGGCAAATGAGATGGAAAAAAGACATCATAAAGATAGCAGGCAGTAATTGGTTGAAGACTGCCCAAAACAGAACGGAAAGGAATTTGTTGTAGAGGTCTACACCAAAATGGTCGGAAAAGGCTTAAGATGGTGATATTCACAGCGCTGAGACGCATAAGCGGGGCATTCCACCAACATTTGTAGCACCGTTTCTTGGACAGGGTTGCGGCTGCTGTCACTATAGTGATATCCAGGCGTTGCCGACTGGCCTTTTCTCTACAAGAACCGGCCGAAACATTGGAAAGTGAGAACGTCGCGACGCAACATCTCTTCAACCACATGGTGCCATGCCTGTACATCATGCAAGACATCTGTACCTGACCGCTCATAGACATTCCTACTAAAGGTTTAGACGATATTTTTATATTTGGTCAGGAGTATTTAAAAATATGTTTTTTACTTTTTTAATGAGTCCACTGAATTTTAAGGCTCATGTATTTCACGTAAGGCTGAACACGTATAGTTGACTGCCGTTACACCTCTTTGATTTATCACTTTTGTCAAAACAAAACTGCTCTATGGTACTTTTAGACATACATTCAAACCTAAATATTATCTCAGAGAATACGCTTGTTTCCTAAAATGTAATTAGCGATTGATTCGTTCCTTTATTAGATGTTAAACTGAAATACCAGATTTTTCTTCAAAAAACAATCAGCAATATTACTAATTACGGCTTTTAAAAACCTTTTTGAATCACGAAAACGATGTAAACCATCATAGCGGTTGAGTGATATCACAAAGTACAAAACAAAACAATCCGTGAATGAAGTCTGGTCTGATGCACCTACTTTTATTTTGTTATATTCGATTTGACAGGTAGAAACTTTTACTTTTTAGTTGTATTTACTATTAAAATGTCAACAACATGAATGGTGGACGTACTGTTTGACGTAATGCTCTCTGATTGGTGTTCACTGTCACAAGAATAAAAACATTATTTTTTAGTTTTAGAATCATATTACATTAATCTTACCATTTTATAATAAATAATAAACTTTATTGACATCTTAAAATCATAATGGATCTATAGATACTACAATCAAACCGATTTATTCTTAGTGGACACAAGCCTATTGACTTAGAAGTTTGGTGTAATAGTTAAAATGTTTACAACAGTGAGTTCTACTAAAATAACACAATTTATTGATTGGCCGGCAAAATTAAAATTAGCCCAATTTGGGTGATCTCCTTTAGGCGCTGCCATCGGCAAGGAGTAGTGAAAAAAAGTTAAAATTTTACATACATATATACGTACGAATTGATACTCCTACACCCACAACGCTAATTTTCCGCCAACCAATAATAAACTCGTTTTCGTTATTATTTGTCGGTCAAATTGATATAGGTACTTACCTACCGAACACCTTACCTACCTTTCTAAGCTGTGACACCAGTGCATTCTTCCTCGGCGTGATAAATAATTACTATAATATTATTAGGTGTCTATTGTTCCGTGTTTGGTAATAGTGTGGAAATCAATGATATTATTGGTGGAAATAGTCAATAGAATTATTGAATACACGGAAATTATTTTTTTTTGTTTTTGATCGCGCATCGCGCTAGTCTTAGGAACTAGCAGGCCATTTTCTAAGATTTATTTGCTTCTCTAGCCCATTTGTTGAGAAAGGTTATACCAAATAAAATCACGCTACTACCCACGAGGGTGGGGCAGTAACCATAAATACCACTAAGTAGGTAACTGCGGATATTTGTATTTATTTAGGTAGGTAGGTACCTATAAAATTCGCTTGTATAGCTTTTAGGCACATCTCACATTTTATTGCCGTATATAGGTACACAGAATAAAAGTGTGAATTATTGTATTAGGTAGGTACCCAATACAACAATAATACTATAAATCATCCACAATATACAACAAATCAATATTTTTCTAAAGTACTGTTACCTAACTATGCTGTTGTTATCAAGTCGTTATCTTGTCCAATAATCAAAACGATATTTTTAAAACTATACTTCTTACTTATATACAATATTATTACTTACTAAAAATTTACAATACCTATTTACAAACTAAACCTAGATGTAATATATTTATCAATAAGTGATGATGACATTCGTAACTGACGATAAAATAATTCGTAATCCTGCGGTGCGCTCTGCAAACGAGCGATACGTCCTGTCTCCATAACATCCCGCTCGGGACTGAACGACGCCGGAGAGAGCGCGTCGGCAGTAGGAAATTACGTATTTTCGGTATTATATTTTTGTATATATTAAAATTCATAATGTGTTTGCCGAGAACCATCCGCTTTTACATGACCTTTCTTTTGGTATACTTTTGAAAATTCTAATCGCAATACAACTCAAATGAAACGGGAAAAGTTGTTTAAACAGACCTATATTCGCGATTATTTTCTATCGTATCAAATGACAGTAATCGTGTTTCGAATGGCCGAAAAATAAAGGTCTAATGCTGTAGAATAACATATATTTTTTTCCGAATTTAAATCTCTGTTATTTACAAATAAAACGCGTTTGACCACGCTAGATAACACTGTATTTTGGGAAATCCTCGCCTTAATAGCGTATTTTTTGTGAGTAGTTGTGTTTTCAATTATAATGATGGTTCTTGGAAGGAAATTGAAAAATGCTCAGAGAAAGTTTGAACAAAGCATCTTGGCCAATGACGGCCCTGTTGGATATTTGGTACCGGATGGTCCTCCTACTGCTAAAAAAATACGGGTGGCAACGGGTTCAGATTTGATTAATTCTACCATCAACAATTTTATTTTCAAGTGATATCCATTCTTGGTGACGGTAATTGCTTATTCCACGCATTTTCTTATTGTTTTTAAGGAAGTGAGAATAAACATTATGAAATTCGTTTGGCCACTGTTGATAACATAGTCAATAAGTGGGATGTATATATAGTAACATCATTGTTGGGGACGAAGCATATGGCCAGACCATTACAAATGCAACAGATTACAAACGTGTGATGGGTGCCAATGGACAGTACGCAGGGCATGCTGAACTTTAGTGTAAGTGAGCTATATCCCGAGTGTCAATTCGGAGTTCACCTGGAAAACAATAATACGATTACTGACTATGGTACTGGCGAAATTGTTCATAACTTGCCATTATCTGGGCACCTGGACGAAGGACATTACAGTGTCCTAATGGAAAGAATGGTAGGGCAGCACAGTCATATTGAAGAACTTTCTTTCGTCTATGTTCAGTTATAAATACATATTATTTAAATCCCTATTGCGCGGCAAACCATTCAGTAATGCCAAGGTGGAAATTTCACGATACCTAAGGTGCAACGCAAAGCCAATGTTGTGAGAAAAGAAAGTTTGTGATATATATATTTTTGCTTAGAATATCATCTTTTTACTTATTAGATAAGGCTACAATGTTCTCATCATACCTATTTGTAAGAGCTTTTTTATAATATTAAAATATGCTGTGGAGCAGCACGGGTCCTCTAGTTTTTATTTAATTCCCTTTTTTCCAAGCCCCTTTTCCAAAGTTACCATTGACTTAGCGCTTAATCTCTTATCATTTCAGAGTCTATAAATGATCAACAAACAAACATAGATATTTATATAATATTGAATTCCACATTCCTTAAAATATCGGAGACGATATCGACTTTAAAAAAAAATCCCGTCCGCCATCTTTGATTTCCTATCCGCCATCTTTGATCACGAAAAAGACGTTGTATTTGGATTCACCATCCCTTAAATCATCAGAGACCCATATTGATTTTTCAAAAAATTCCCATCTGCCATCTTTGATCACGAAATAGATGGTGTTTTTGAATTCGCCATTCCTTGAAATATCGGAGACGATACCCATATCGATTTAAAAAAAAATCCCGTCCGCCATCTTTGATCACGAAATAGATGTTTTATTTGGATTCTCCATCCCTTAAATCATCAGAGACGATGCCCATATTGTTTAAAATTTTTACCATCCACCATCTTTGATTTCCCATACACCATCTTGAATCACGAAACAGATGTTGTATTTGGATTCCCCATCCCTTTTAATATCGCAGACGATACCAATATTGATTTATTTAAATTTTCCCATCCGACATCTTTGATTTCCTATCCGCCATCTTGGATCACTAAATAAATTTCATATTATTAATCAGCGTCCCGAAAATCTCGAAAACGATATCTACCCATAATTATAGATTGTATCCTATTCGTTTAGCCTTTTTTTGCCTTTGATCCAACCCTCCCCCTTCTCGTTTGACCATTTTTAGGGTTCCGTACCTCACAAGGTAAAAAGGAACCCTTATAAGATCACTTTCTTGTCCGTCTGTCTGTCTGTCTGTCTGTCTGTCTGTCTGTCTGTCTGTCCGTGTGTCACCACCGATTTTCTCAGGAACGGGTGGACCTAGCAAATTGAAATTTATACCAGATACTGAGGTCTATGGTTCCTATTATATGTGTAAAAATCAGGGTCCTGGGTCGACCCGATAAAAAGATATGGTCAAAATTAGATTTTTGCGAAAACTTGTAAGCACCAAAATTAACCCTAATTTTGAACTTTTTTTAATTTTCGGAATTTTTCCTTTACTTGTGCTGTAAGACCTTGGTTTTGACAAAAATTGACAATTCTAGGTCAACCGTAAGTACCCTATAGGTTTTGGGTCGAAAACCTATATGGTAGTTCCCGTTGAACTAGAATCACGAAATTTGGCCAAGAGCAGAGTCCTACAGCACAAATAAAGGAAAAACTCAGAAAATTTAAAAAAGTTGAAAATTAAGGTTAATTTTCGTACTTGTTAAAGCGCCCCCAATTGGAGAGAAGCGATCGATAGAGACCGCTAGGGGGCGCATTTAAAAAATGTATGGAAATTGTTCCCGTCGTCTAGGCTATCGTCCACCGTGACGATTGAGTGTAAACTGGTACTAGACCCTCAGATTTAGAAGACTAGCGTAATTAGCACCAACTTCAAATAAGGTAAAATGCGTACGGAACCCTCGGTGCGCGAGTCAGACTCGCACTTGTATTATTTTTGTCTGGCCCCCAAAGGTTGTGGCGTAATTGTATACAGCCTAATATAGCCTTTCGGAATTATTGGGCTATCACAGGCAATAAGAATTTTTAAAATCCGACTGCTAGTTCCTGAGATTAGCCGACATTATCTTTTAGCCTTTTTAGCCTTTTGCCCGGCTCCAAAGGGTCGAAGCGTTATGTTATATAGCCTATAGCCTTCCGGAATAACTGGGCTATCGTATACAAAAAGAATTTTTCAGATCCGACCGGTAGTTGCTGAGATTAGCGCGTTCAAACAAACAAACAAACTTCCGCTTTATTATTATAGTATAGATATTGGTGAAAACCGCACAAAAATCCGTTCGGTAGTTTTTGAGTTTATCGCTTTGATACTGCCGGACACATGATTGTATAATATGTACAGATGTATAGATAGATATTAAGAATTAATTGCAGTTTATATTGTGTTACCGTTTATAATAAATCGTTTAAAAATCAGTGATTGTTTTAATAGCTGTAAGAGATTTAATTACCACTTCAATTAATCAATCCTTCTGTACTTATATTTTGATTCAATAATTTATATAAGTAGGTAAGTAAAGTTCTACTTATTGACCCGTGAGTAAGCGAAAATTAAATAATAAGTACATAAGTATATCATATTTTATTTAAGTTTTATAGAAGATCGTAACAGCGCCCGAAATTACTATCTTGACTTGGATAGAAATAAGAAGCATTCTAAATTAAACAACGATGGTAAGACCACTTTCTCACAGAATATCGACGCACCTACATCAGGAATATTCCTACTAAGGCTTTCAGTCTCGATTCATTTTCGAGTCCCGGGGCTAAGCATTCGAGACTCAGCCCGGTCTCGAATTTCCCGGAAAAATGAAACTTTCGAATTTGGCGCAATAAAATCCGTAGACTGTAGTTTAATTTCAATTTTTGAATGATGGTTATTATTTAACTTAAGTCTCAAAAGTCTCGATAATTGGAGTTAGCAGTCTTGAGTCTCGAAAACACAACAATATCGTTGAGACTCTCCAAATTTTCGAGACCGAGAATCCCGGGATGAAAGCCTTAATTCCTGCCGCTATGTTTCGTTTGGTGAGTGAGATCACCGTCGGCCCGTGGCGGTATTTTTACAATACCTACTTACCCCTTTTCTACGGCGGCTTCAGAGAGAAAATGTGTAATGGAAGAGGGATCGAATCGAAAGAAAACGTCGAGAAAACCTTCACTCTGTTGTCGTTTGCACAAAAGTACACAAAGTGCGAGGGATGCCTCGTTACCATCGTCGACATCTAAAAAGTTAGCCACTTACTTCTAAGGATAGCTATGAAAAGAGTCCTTAATTATTTGAGAGTCGCGATACTCGATCCATAAATATTATTATGTAGCTACTTACTTATGTAAGTATTGTTCTGTCGTGGACACACAATTTCAGACTTTGAACAAAAGAACTTCGCTACGCTCAGTAGCAAAGTGTTTTGGCAAACGTTCTTTTCATTTTAATAACGTTATATGAAAATTGTTAATTCGCATGAGTAGTATTAACCCAGATGAAATAAGTCATCCTCTTAGCGTTATCCCAGTTTCAATCTGGGGTTCGCTTACTAGTCTAACCGAACCCAGATGAAATAAGTACAAAGCAATATAATTTCAAAACGTTATGTATTCGTTTTCGTCTTTTCGATATGTTCAGTATATGCCTTGCTTGCCAGATCGCGCAAGTTGTGTTCTGAGGCTGGTCCTAGTTCTTTCACCATTTTACTAAAATAACCTTCATTCTGCAGAAGTTCATGTGGATGCCCTGACTCTATAATCTGGCCAGCTTCCATGACCTGAAATTTTAATGAAATAGCATTATTAACCCTAGAAGCCTAATCTATTTTAGAGGTGCACAAAGCCTAAACATACGTCTCAGAGGCGTACACATATAAATGACAACCTGTGTGCTCAAATATACTTATTTCAGTAGGTACTATTATTTAAGGATATTCTTAGGGTGGGATATAAACTAATAATAAAACATACCATTATCAATTAAAGCTACAATTTCCGTTGATTATTCCATCGAAAAAGAAACATAATTTTAGCCCATAAAAATAAGTACTTATCAATCAAACGAAAAAAATAAAGTTAAAAAAGAAATACTAATATTTTAAAAGTATATTACCTATTATATTCATAGGCCTCTAACCTTAAAAATAATCAAACTTTTAACAATTAGGTAATGTTTAGAAGCAGTCTACACTTGTATGAACTTTGTTCTAGCAATACATAGAATTTTTGTATTTATATCACACTAATTTTGACATTATCTTTTTTTGTAGTTGTAAAAAGTGTATTATTTGCGTGGTATAGGCTTGGGTTGTTCTTCTGATAAAAATAGTAACATTATAATTATTCTCATCTTCGCTTTGAATATCGTCGATAACACTAACTTTGTCATCATCAACCTCGGAAGCTGAAACTTGCGAAGAAAGATTATCTTTCTCGTTTAAAAATGCCAAAATATTGTCACTGACAAATTTTCTTGAGTGTGACATAATTATTTTTGCTGAAATAAAGTCAAGGACGAAGAAAAAAAGAAAAATTAACAATATTTAAACCAAATAAAACTTACTTAAAAGTTACACAAAGCCTAAACATACGCCTCGCAGGCGTTCTAATCTTCGATAACTCAAAACTGGTGGGACTTACCTTAGCGAAATGGATACCGATCGTTAGCTCCTAGTGGCCACTGAGTTGGCGAAAGAGCACAATGCGCTAGCTTCAACCGTTACAAAAATTTTATAAATTTTTGTTTATGTGTGCGCCTCACAGGCGTAGATTAGGCTTCTAGGGTTAAGTTTAGTGTAACTCATCATTCTCGAACAAATGGAAGGGAAGCGCGCTAGAGGAAGAGAGCTAGATGGGTGGACCAACTCAAGGAGGTGACTGGAGGCCAGATACAGGGAGCGGTACATATGGCGCAGAACCGGACCGAGTGGAGAAAATTGACATACAGTCACGATCCTCAGCATTGAGGGAACGACCAGAATGAATTAAGTAGTTAAGAGACAGGTAATGGAACAGAGCTGAGTTGTTGCCAGTGTCGTCCTGAGGATGCCTCGTGCAGAGGCGAAACACATGTCGTATCATAGTCGGTGCATACAAGACGATACTGCAAGTCAGTTATCTTCCTGAAACCCATACCATTCATATGTAAGTACTTGTTTTTACCCTTATCCTTTTTTATCAGAATACCAAACGTATTGGCAACCTCTAGGTATTTACTTATTGCAATAGTTGGGGTGGTCATTCCGACAGTGCGTGGCGGGTTCCACTTTCTTTCCATAGTAGACTGTCAAGAGAGATGGTAGGTATGCCATTTATGAATCTTCGCGAGACGATGAAGATCAATTTTTCACACTTGCTTCGAAATTCTACATAATTTGGCTAATAAACGGTTTGATCGCATACAGTTTAATATTAAAATTATCGTGGAAACCGGTTGGAAGCTCGCGGCTCAAAAACGGCCCTTGTAACTGAGATCCTCATGAGGCAGGCCTATGTGTAGAGGACTTCTTTCGAATAAGCTGATGATTGAAATGAACGAAAAGCCTTTGTTACCTCTTAATTAATAAAGTAGTTTTATTGTGGAGACAGAATTAAAAAGTCTGAGATAAATTGCAGAGATTATAAGATGCAAACATGCGGAGGGATAATTTTGGTTTGGGGGAGTTATAACTTATAAACTGGTATTCCTCTCTTTGGTTTGTGTCGGGCGGGAGCGTGGTCAACTCTGGTGTCGAAGTTTACAGACCGCCTGAAAGCATCGGATGTAGCTTGACATTTCTTGTTTTGAGACAAAAATCGCGAACGACAGCTTTACGTGCCCAGTAGCGCTCCGTCTTCCATCGAAGTGATGACCTCTGCAAGCTTGCTTACCTTTGCCAACCTAATAGGAATGACAAGGCAACTCACGCTATGAGCGCTACAACCCGTTGAGGAAAGATTTTACCCAGGGAAACACGGAAAAGTAATACAAAGGCTTTAAATTTATTTTGGGACGGCTTCAGCCATCTAATCTCTCCCCTGAATCTTCCGGTTCGCAACAAAAATATTTCCTCTTTATAAGTTTAGTTTCATTTAGCATACATAAATCATGATCTAAAAAAAAGTATACATATTACATAAATAATTATCTAAACTTGGATTGGGTATCTAATTAAATTCAAATCAAATCACATTTGAATTTAATAGCAAACGAAATCTTGTTTACGTGTTTTCGTATGTAAATCAAGTACCTAATCGAAATTAATGATTGATCTCCAGATATTTCCGTCGCTCATTACAATATTATAATATGAATTGGTTCATCATCATCCTCCTAGAGTTATCTTACTTACTAAACTAACTGGATTTGACTGAATATGAGATTTTCCCCAGAGCTACTTGCCTGTTGACCTCCCGACCCAGAGAGTTTAGAAACTTTAGAACAACTTGGATTATTTTAATAGGTACCTTAATATCTTTAATTCTCTGGCCGCCAGAGTTGGCCACACACTTTCAAGATAAAAGTGAGTGAGTGTTGAGTTAATATTATTTAGTATGACACCGACGATCATCAAAAGACAAACTCTGGTAAAGCCCTTGTCCTTTATCATAGTCAATTCGATAGTAGTGGAAAAAAATGCTTACAATAACACGATCAGAATCCGCAACTGTGTGCAAGCGGTGAGCCACAGTAATGACAGTGCAGTCGGCGAAATGTTGTCGAATGGACTTCTGTATCAAGACATCAGTGCTGTGGAACAAATAAATACTTATTATATAAAGTGAAATGGCACATTCGAACGGGATGGTTCTTACATATATAAGCATGCATGCCTAATATAAAGGTCTATGTTACGTCGTATCAATTTGCATAAGGTGATGTGATGACACAAGTAGGTAGGTACCTACATCATAATTGAGTGTTTGGTGTCATGACCGCATTCGAATATGTACAAACACATAAGTAGGTACGCATTGCGTTTTCTAATTTGATATGAAATTACGTCTGTTCAACTACTTAATATTATTTTTATCTTGTTCTTTGCTGCTGAGTGCTACTCTGGTAAATCCTTAGGGTAAATCCCTAGTGAGGGTGGTGTTGAGCCGCTTTCATGCCATCCTGTCTTCTGCCTAGCTTTGGGCATCAGTACTAGTCATTAGTTTAAAATAGGTGTAATTGGAAAGATAATTATCATCACTAAAGGCCCGTTCACGAACATCAGCGCTTAGCGGTAGCGGCGATATCAGCCGTGAACAGGCCATAGAGGTAAATCAGGTAAAGGTTATACCTATTGCATAACAGAATTGTGTCTATTGGTAAGTGTAGTGTATGGTACAGACGCGGGGTCGACGTTGGCGGTGGCCTCGTCGAGCACGAGCAGCGTGTTCCGCGCGAGTGCGGCGCGCGCGAGGCACAGCAGCTGCCGCTCGCCCGCCGACAAGTTCGCGCCGCCCGCCGACACAGCCGCTGATAGCGCCGACACACTGCTCTTTAGCTCCACCTTTACGACAATAATTATTAGGTATTATCAGAATTTAGGCCAAATTTTGCGAAAAAGAAATATAGAAGATACTGGTTATTCTACTGCGCTCCAAATCCCATTATTCTATATAATAAAGAAGAAATTCTTTGGACGCGTTGCCTAAATACTAATATTAATTGTACTCGTAAAGGTGGATATAAAAGAGAATAATTATTATTAGTCTGAAGACAACGCTTCACAAGAAGAAATAAATAAGATACGGGTTGCAAATACCACTGCGCTCCAAATCCCATTTTTCTTACAATTTCAATTTTCATACCTACATTGATTTCACTGACCTCCAAGGGTTTTTAGTAACAATAAATACTTCAATATTTTAGTACCACCGCGCTCCAAGATTTTTTTGAGTAAAGTTAGCAATAAAAACATGGAACATTAACAAAACTTCTGCTAGTTGACATTGAAGACGAACGCCAATCAAATTATGGTTTAGGTAGCTTTTATGCCGACTTTACTTATTTTATTTTGTAGCGCTGTGGAACTGTTTTGGTAGGTACTTATAAGATTTTTAAATAATATTAGACCATTAAAACTTGGAGTAGAATAGATTCCTGGAGCGCGGTGGGCGGTGAATAACCCGAGGTACGATATGGTTCCGACGAGTGAACGACTATAGGGGTTCATAATTTTACATAGGTAATAGACGTTCAAATTGACCTGCCTTGAGGACTAAGGAAGGACTTGGTGCTATCCAGCCTTGACAAAAGTCGCCGTCACCTTTGCACGTGCCACGACTGCCACATGGCAAATATTATTTTCGGTATACCGGTTATCTTTATGCTGGCCTTGTACTTGGATGATTTAAGTAAAACAAAAGGCAGTAACTATTTTGTTTGTTTGTTAGATTTTAGATGAATTTCGAAGGTAATTATGTTTTTTTTAATTTTAAATTTATTATACTGTGCTACGGAAACGAATTGTGATGTTTTATGATGAAGGCTTTTTTTCATTATTTTCCCCAGTACCTATGGCCTGGCAAGTATGTCCTTTCAGGATCGGACGGGG
This sequence comes from Euclidia mi, assembly GCA_944739405.2. Lineage (NCBI taxonomy): Eukaryota > Metazoa > Arthropoda > Insecta > Lepidoptera > Erebidae > Euclidia > Euclidia mi. Next base: position 22,580,087 of record OX123200.2, read on the forward strand.
GATTATGAAACATACTGTAAAATACACGAAGTGCATTTCTGATCTACGTCCTAAATGCGAGATTGACTCACTTGAGTATCATCGAATGGACAATAAAGAGTTTTAATCGAATCTAATCTAAAAATGTATTAATTTTACATTTATATTTATTCAAGTATTAAGTATATACCTGTTCCAATGCTTTCCAAATATCAGCATCTGAGTAATCCTCGAAAGGATCCAAATTGTACCTCAAGCTGGCTGAGAACAGAACTGGCTCTTGAGGGATAATTGAGATCTTTGACCGTAACGCCTGCAAAAAAAACACGTTAAAGTAAAATGTCGTTTTCTGTAAAATTGAGACAGTGTGCAAGAAAGTCATAAGATACCTTAAGGGTAAGTTTCTGCGTGTCAACGTCATCAATAAGTATGTTGCCTTCGATGGGTGCCAAACGGAAAAGTGCCGAAATCAAAGACGATTTGCCAGCTCCAGTGCGACCGACTACTCCTACCTAAGGACAAACAAAAGGAGTTATGGAGGACACTCAGAATTCAATTTAAATCATTGTACAGTTTTTAAGTACCTATATTATAGCAGATCCCGAGATGTATGATACGACATCCCTGATAACTTAAGAGCGTTTAACCCGTCGGAGGCGATTTTGCGGGTTTTTATTGTTCTATTACGTTACGGATTAATATCAATTTATGGAAAAGATATAGAAAATATGAAAGTTCAGTTCTTTATTAAGAGAGTGTTAAGGAAAAATATATGGGTTACTATAGTAAATATTTTAAAACGTATGAATTTAAAAAAGTCATTTTCGTCATTTCTGTAGTTTAGGCCAGCTTTAATGGTTGCTAGTGCTATGAAAACTTATCGTTCTATAATTCTGTAAACGTAAACTGTACGAGCAAAAGTTACACAAGCGAGTCCTTAAAAAAGAAATTGTACTTTCATTCATAATTTTCAAGAAAATCGGTGATCAAAACAGTGCATTTTGCTTAATTTTAGGCCGCAAATTTGCATTTATATCTTAAAAACTACTGTGATTATTAAAAAGATATATGTATACATATTTAGAAACCTTAAGATTCATTTTAAGTCATATAAAAAATTGGAATCTAAACTTTTCGTTTGTAATTAATATGATTTTTTTAAAAAGACCTATAAAGCTCGAAGCGCGATGCTATGTCCGCCATTCAGTCTTACGTAGTATTTGTATACTCTTTGCCATTCAGCGCTGAGCGCTCTCAGAGGGCGGACCTGTCGCTCGCGTCCGCGTCCGCCATTTTATGTAAATATTGCATTCCAAAACGTTTATAGCGCGGCTAAAGCCTCTTGATCCTTATTTTTTTTCTCAACGTATTTTTTTATAAATATGTAAAGTTGATGTAGGTACGTAACTTTATTTATGTATATATACATACATACATAGACCCACGCCTGCCTCCCCGAAGGGGTAGGCAGAGGCATATTAAACGCCCACTTTTCGCCAGTGTTTTGACTTTATTTATGTATTACGTATTAAACTAGTGTGTTAGTCAAGACATCTGGAGTCTAGTGGTTACTGGTTAGTATAGCAGCGCGGTCAACTAGGGGCTGGGCGAGACTGACAGAAACGGACCGTTAGATATAATACCTTGCTGCAAAAATCAAGTGGCAATATACAGTATAAACAGGTACAGTAGTTAGACGTATTTGATCTTTGATGGGTGACCATGGGATCGGCTTGCAGAGCCTATATAGCAGGTTTATTTTCGTACAAACTACATAAGTTAAGGTAAAGTAATTGACATCACGGTCATAGTATGGATGGGTGACCGACCGATGAATTTACAGAGGCCATGTATGAGGTTCTTAAGGGGGGCAAAATTATGGTTATTTTTAAGCTAGGAAGCCGTTAGCATGATACCAATGTAATAGGTATTTACCTAATACGTACTATGCAATGCAATTAAAAGCACACTTGAATCGAATATTATCTTACAAACCGCCGCAGCTCAGCTGATCCCCACGAGCTCGCATTTCAGGTACCTAACACACACAAGCCCACGTACCTACCGTGCAGTCTTATTCTGCACCAGTTAACAGTTTATTTTGAGACTCAATTCTTCTAACTATATTTGTTCAAAATGCAGTTTCGATCTAATTGCCGTGTGGTTGACGGCATAGAATACAAGTGTCACCACCCCTTATCTTCCCGTGGGTGTCGTAAGAGCCGACTAAGGGATAACACGATGCAAATACCAACTTTGCGTAGAGACGGAAAACTCGACATCAAACCCTATACGACTGCCTCGTTGGTCTCGCGGCATAAATGTGCGCGTGGGATGGGAGGCCCCGGGTTCGATTCCTGGGTCGGGCAGTGTTACTGGGTTTTTCTGTCACGAAATTCTCAGTAGCAGCACGGAGTCTGGAATTGTGCCCGGTACGGCAATAAGCTCGCCCCTTATTACGTGGGACTAAAGTATTTCTGGCGAAAAGTGGGTGTAGAAATACACCTCTGCCTACCCCTTCGGGGATAAAAGGCGTGACGATATGTATGTATGTCAACGTCAGTGACACAGAATAAACAGTACTAACGTGCAGAAGCACCACTTCTCTCAAACCAATTCATTGAAATTGCGACTCTTGCTACTAAGCAACAAAGTGCAATTCAGATCGCATAAGCACTCAGTGCCTAATGCGATATTCACCTAACCGTTCCCGCTCTTTTCTAACATATAACGCTGTCGCTGTCTGGCGCGGAGTGACGCGCTAGCTATCGCGCTAGGGTTGTCGACTTGCCGCTGCTACTATAATATTTATTCATCGTCTATCTACCTACTTGACCACGTACCTAATAATAAATAATCATCCTATAAGTATCCTATCCAACTATTTGAGCTCGTAGAACAAAAACCACAAAAAATCTGGTCGTTTACATTTTCACTATACTAATTCTTAGTTATTTCCTAAACGCGTGGACCGATTTACATGATTCAATCAGATAAAATGGTTTTTGAACTAGATCTTTAATTTGACACCATAATCGTTGGGATATCTCAACAAACAAAAAATCTAGTTTTCAAGTTGCTCTCGTAAAATAAATAAAATCAAATTTTCAAGTCGACAACCCTTACGCGACGCGTCGGACGCGGGCTTGGAAGCCGCGCGAAAGTGTAGGACTTATCGCTGTAGGTACGGCCGAGTGAAGGAGGCCTGTCAGTGAGAACAATAGAAGTCAAATTATAGTTGATGCCACGAGAAGATAGACTTTTTGTAAACAAACATTCAGGGCTTCACAACGTTTTTTCAAACAGTTGCGTTTTAGATTTTATGCTTTTGAACAGTCGTTTTTTTTCAATGCCTAATTATGCCACTATGTTTTTAAATTTATATTGTTAAATTTTACTGAAATAAAAATATTTGATTTTGCGTTTTAATGGTCGAATGTTCATAAATTGGCCGATTTTTTTGTTGTTTTACACGTAATAATCTGTAAATTAATGAAAAATAGAGTACCAGGTATGTTAATTATAGAGTACATACATGTTACTCTATTATTGACACGATTTTTTAAAAATCAATACGCAATAAATAATTTTACAATACGCAATAAAATATTAAATTATTGACCAACAATGAATAAAATAACAGATAACTAGCTAATACATTGCATTAACATTTCTAGGCATGGAGATTTTACGTTGTCTGTGAATGAAATCGTCAGAAAGAACTTAAACAAAAACCATTAAACGTTACGGTACTCTGAAAACGCAATTTCTTTTTTAGGTATAAATAATTTTCTGCCATCTGATTTCTGCACGCGCTTTTTCGAGATGCCGGCAGCGAGAAGAGCATTGCGATCCTATAAACTTAACACCAACCCCTTCTTGATAACTAAAAATTTAATTTTGTCCTCTGATAAAAAGATGTTAAGCCGAAGAATGTATCATTTCAATGAACTAACGCCAAATGTTGACACTCTAGGCGTCAGTACCTCAAAACATTAAAAGATCCTGTTGACAGCGCATAATATCGATAAAATCCCGATCCATTGACATATTAGTATCCAATGACACGTATCTATGTACCGTTGCGCTCATTGATTTGAAATTATTTGTTTTGACAGAACTATCGCTAAGTCACTTAGTAAAAATTTTTAGCTAAATTAGCTAAACACTTAGTAAAATACAAAATGTCTATGTTCTCGTGGCACGGACTCTAGATGATAATGACATTTAAATTAGAAGAATACCAATTCTGAGTCAATTTAAAATCTAATCTCATTTCGTTCAAAATATAATTTCAATGTCATATAAAATACGAGAATTGGCCTTATTTACTATCTATGTAAAATTTTATAAAAAAACGGATTTATATCATCGCACACTGTGTGAAATAATTTTAGGTGAATATATATTGTATAATTACAATATTTTGTAAATGCAAATCAACATAATTGTATATTTTTTTCTTTCTTTTAATTAATTAAGTATTTTCTTTTACCCGACTCTTTTGGTTTTGTATTTAGTGTCATTCGTGGGTTTTTATGCATTAATAACAAAATAGATGTATATTTGAAATGTAACAATTATGTAGATGACAATTATAAATTATTTCTATCATATAATAAAACTGCGCCAAATTATCATAAATAGTCGTTGTTATCCTGAGGAACATCATCCTACTAAAAAATATGCAATATCTTTCTTTATTTGATACCTTTAAATGCATGTGCATTGAAAATAATTAATTTGAATACTTTCATATAATAATCAACGTACCTATTACATAAAGGAATACTGTTCATGTATGGCAAGAAGGATCAAGATTATTATTCCACGCGACACCGTCATAGTGCGCTGGGTCTCGCATCCGCGGTGCGCGGGCGACCGCGGTACTATAAAAACCTAAACTCGAGCCGCCGCTCGAGGCGTATACGCTCTTAATAAAGATCAAATCGAAAATCGTTGTTTGTGAAGGCCTACTAAGGCTACTTATATGCTATCTTTGGCTTACTTAAAGGTCTAGACATAAAAATAAAACATACACTAAACTAAATAAAAAGTGACACCAAATTAAATAAAAAACACCCATATAAAAAATATAAATAATATGCAGATTTACTTACTTTCCATCCACTCTCTACTTCAATATTAAGATTCTTGAGCACTGGTTCAGAGTCTAGGCTATATCTTAAAGACAGATCCTTAAAAACGACGCGGCCTTTTTGTGGCCATCCTTCTGGTGGACTAGAACCTGCTTTACTTTCTTGTGGTAAAGACGTATACTGAATAATTCGTTCTACGCTTGTCATTTGCGAAATAACTGCAGTACCCTGTTTAATACCGTATTGTACCATGTTCACTAGAACAAGGGACTGACTTATAGCCAGACCTACGTTGCCAGATTTGGTTGTACCTGTAAAAAGGGTGTACAAGATCAGTCTTTAGTGTCTAAACACAATATGCCAAAGTTACGCGCCCGACTGGGAGGTCTCGGGTTCGATTCACGGAAAAACCCAATAAGGGTTATTGGGTTTTTCCGTGAGGAAATTCTCAGTAACAGCACGGAGTCTGGTAATGTTCCCGGTACGGCAATAGACTCGCCCCTATTACGTGGGACCTAAAAATTCATGGCGAAATGTGGGTGTAATATTACACCTCTGCCTACCCCTTCGGGGACACAGGCGTGAGTCTATAAAAAAAATATACAAAATATACGCGACCGAAGTTCCGCGGCCAATTTTACGTTCGTACGTACACCATAAGTGCCGAACTTACGCTCGTCCTACGAACTACGCTTGTGCTCTACTACTAGAAAAGTTGCGGCTGAACTTACGAAGTTACGCTGTATCGCAACGTAATGCTGGCTGGCATGCTTATGCATACACCTACTGATGGCGTGGAGGCATAATAATTCAGGTCGTGCTGGCTCCCTCAATCAAGGTTGAGCCGTACGATGGCTGTTGAATGCGGGCCATCAGCGGGCTGAGTCAGTTATAAGCATCAGATGATATCCTGCATTGTACTTGCATCTAAACCTATTAAGTCTGGACTTCAAAAGAATATAAACGAAGAGATGAAATATAATGAAATGACAAAAAAAAGCAATGACTCTGAGTTTGTTTCGGCCTTTCTTCTCAAGAAGTCATTTAGCTAGGAAAAGCCGGCATCATCTATAAATATTTTATAATATTTTTTTTTTTTATAGAATAGGGTTTTGACTTGTATAAGTGTTGTAAAATGCAGAAATAAATATGTCTTTATGTCTTTAATGTCGGTATAATATGTCGTCAGTAATTCAAATAGCATTGCACGCGTAAACATGCCGAACGTCGATCGCGTACCTTCGGCATAGTGTGTTTAGACACTTACGCTTTAAAAAGCATAAATTGCTTGATAGCATTCATATAAAAATACTATTTTGTCTTTCAGGCTATCTACAACTTTAAGACTATAACAATATTAGACGATATGAAAGCTTATAAAGGAATATAAATGTATTTACCATCGTCAAGGAACAGAAAAGTATATGCAACGACTAGAACGTATGTAGCGCACATCAAACTCAACCAAATTGCAAATGCGTTGTTTGTAACTAAAGTCAAATACCTGAAAATGAACGATAATTTTATTAGCTTTACAAAACAGAACAAAATGTATAAAAAATATTTTTTTGCTTAGAATATTTTTCTGTAATCGTTTACAATGGTAATTTAGACGCGATGAAAGTGGAATTGACGCTAGGCGATTTTGTTTGAAGATTGTGTAAGTTTGAGGCTCTGCGAATACGGATACACTTTGATTTTTAATTTATCTTTTAAAACGATTTAAAATCTACGTGTGTGTTCCAGTTTTTTACATTCCACTTTTAAAGTTTCATCTTGAATGGCACTATACTGATGTTGTACTTAAAGCGAGATCTCGAGTTTAACTCGATGTAGCAAAACAGTATCAAAGTTTTCGATAGTCTGTGTTTGGTCTTTAGTACATACAAATCGCAGCTATAGTTGTTTCAATTGGACGTTTGAACGATACATAATGTTTCTGAAAGCCATCAAATGCCGTTGGTTCCTCAAATTACTGTAGCTCGACCCTTAGGTATACTCACCATGCCGCCGTATGAATATCCTGTTTCTCATCGAATTGCCTGATCAACATTTGCTGTGCATCGCTGGCTCGCACTGTACCCAGGCCGGCCATGGTCGCTGTCACGTGGGAGAAAACGGGGCTACGTGTTACTCCTTCCACCCTGATGGAAAATGGAAATCATGCAGGACAGTTGCAGTATTGGCCTTATTCGCTAAGCGCTGGTACATTTTCGGGAGGCTTTTCAATATATTAGGGTGAGTGGGGGCAAGATGAAAAATAGGGTAACACAAAAAGTCACCCATAACTCCTGATTTAGTGTATTTTTTGTAGTAGTGGCAACATTATTGAGACTGCCATTTTGTTTCGTCCCACACTTCATTCGGCATTTGTAGCTTTGAGTGAGTGGTTGTGTGTGAAATGCAAATATGTCTGCGAAGTGACATTTACGCAAGTAAATTGACATTTTTAATCTTACCCCGTGTCCTGTAACTTTATTTACAAGGTAGGTACGGATGTTTTATTGGAATATCTACTTATTATTCTTGATTCTTAGCGATGTTATTATATTCAAATGTCACAATTATTTGTATTTTAGGATTTATTTCAGTTTTCCATCTTTACCCATCAATATTTGACGGGGTAAGAAAAACATATAAATGTTTCGATCTTTCCTCGTTTCCATATAACCCGTAATCATACTAATGGTCAGATGTTCTCAAACTTTACTACTAATATCAAGTATACAGGGCTACTTGTAATATACCAAATACCTCTTAGGGAGTCATTGTCCTCACTATTAAGAACAACTTTGGTTTTGGGACTTTGTCGAAATCACGATAAAATATCAGCTGTTTCATACAAACTTGAACTTTGACCCCGACAAAATGTATGGAACAGCTGAAATGGTTTTTGCTATTTCCACAAAGTCCCAGAACAAAAGTTATTCATAATGCTCAGTACAGTCAACCTAAGAGGTGTTTGGTATATTACAAATAACCCTGTATAAACCAAAAACAAACGATATTGTTGTACTTATGTACCTACATAATAAAGCTACAGTAATATCGTTTATACAAACTTATAGATATAATTATAATATTCCCACATATTCACACAACGCCATCTAGTCCCAAACTAAGCAGAGCTTGTACTATGGGTATTTTTTTTTACCCTGTTTTGTGATTGGATGTGGTTGAAGTGAAGTCATTATTTTCCAGACTGTTACTTACTTTGAAATATTGTATCTTCAATTTACTTTTATTTGTTACATTTGTTATGCTACATTGATGCTAGATCCAAAATGTTTTTTAGTGACAATAAAAGGATTTATTTGATTGAACGTGGTGTTATTATTTCAGTATACCTTGAGCATTTAAAATGGAAAGTTTGAGAACCAGTACTTCAATCTTTCCCCTGTGGGGTAAGATTGAAATATATAAAAATAAAAAATCGTTTTATCTTTGTTGTCCAAACGTATTTCGGCACAAGAGAGGGTTCTGAGTTACCAGGGCACATAAAGCTATAGACAAGCGGCCATCAACAACGTCTGATTTTCATATGAACGATTTTAAAAACTATTTTTATTTCAAACAGATTTAACAGCATGTTATGAATATGATAGGAAAATATAGTCTTTCATCTTTTCTCACTACAAATATAATTTTAATATAATCTACACGTAGGCACTGTTCTACGAGACTTCAAATACAACACTGCTCATCTCACGAAAAAACCGTTCGATCTTACTCACCCTACCTTTTTTTATTGCTATGACTAACTGTAAATCATCACTTTAAGTGATGAGCTCTTTTTAAATATTATGCATCTCATTGTTCGTATAATGGATACATCCAACATCAGTAGGTATTTCACCTAGTGACCCCTTCGCAAAATGTGCTACTTGCACATTTTGGTATCATGAACAATTACTTAATGGAATCCACCAATAGCGAAGTGCTACCCTATGCTGCTGTACATATATTATCTTGTAAAGTGCAAACACTTCTAAGCAGCAAGAAAATGCGGAATAAAATAATATAAGCAGTAACTTACCTTTTGATACTCTGTGCTGTAGTGAGGTACATCATGGTCCAGAAGTACATGACAACGGCACAAACGAAGGTAGTCAGCAACATGTAAGGATTTATTATTGCCACTAATACTATTGTGCCCAGCATCACCATAATTATCTGCACACAAAAAAATACATTCCGTTTTTATATCAATGGTTATGATTATCTATAAAGTAAACTTTGTGTACAACTCGTAGATCAACTACAGGGGTGTCTAAAGATCATGAGGAGAATAGCGAGTAGGCAATGCTTATTACCAGTAAGATGTAATATGCATTGCTTTTGGTTCTGTAAGTGAAACAGCTCAAACAGCTGTCAATGCAATACCACTACCCTCTTCGGATTCTACGTTGCTTTCTCTCATTTTCCGTCGTTCCGTTCAGTGATTTTGAAAGTTTGACGTTTATTGAAAGGGTTTATAATGAATCGCAGGTCGTTATAAATCATTGTGTATATTTACTCACCGTAAGACTGTCTAAGGCCATTTGAGGCAGTACTTCATCTACCATGCCCATATCTTTGGAGAACCTATTAAGGATGCGTCCTGAAGGATTGGTGTCGAAGAACCTCATGGTCGCACTCATTATGTTACTAAACATCTGGTTGTGAAGTTTAATCGAACTGCGCATGCATGTCCATAGGAACAAAAATGATCTGAAACGGAAGATTTTAAGTCGCTAATGATATTTTGACCTACATTTCTAAACAAATACTTAATTATTAAAGTTATCCAGTTTTAGCTGATCGTCTATATCGAAACATTAGCTTGGATGGAAATTAATAAGATATATTAATTTAATACTACATATTTAGACGTAAAAGTATTGTGAATCTGTGTATGCCACTGAACTCCTTCAAAACGGCTGGACAGGCGTCGATATTGTAATTCATGTTTACCTGTGTAGGGTGGGCCTGTGTAGGGTGGGCCCGGTTGGTGTAAAGCTAGTACAGATACAGAGTGCAAGAGAGGGAATCAGTTAAATAAAAATATTTAACTCACCTTGCCGTAGTAAAAACAATGCAACCGAAAATTGCAGCAGCCCAAACATTGATGTAGAAAATATGATTAATTTTGTGTACAACAGAAGCTAGCAGATTAGTTTCAGATGACGACTGAGTTGAGTTTGAATCCATAGTTATATTCACTGGACTTTCAGGTACATTAAATGATGCAGCATTTGATAACATATCTGTACCGTTAGATCTTTCTAAAGTTGATGATATATTATTAGGAACATCGTGTTTATATTGAGCCTCTACGTCGTTCATCCTGCAATATAAATGTTAATATTTATAATACGATTTTTTCCGAGCACCCGTTGTGGACCCAGAATTGTCCCCTGTGACACTAATAAAAAATAATCAAACGAACTGTACGTGTACATCTTATTCAAAAGTGTGAAAGCTCTTGTTATGACATTGTTTGAAAAGAAGATGCCTAAGAATTGAGCAACTTTTCAGGCATTGCAAAACTTGACGACAGTAAGCGTTGGAACCCAAACATTTAATTTCAGTACAAGGCGAATACATATGGAAATATTACCAGTGGGTAAGCCAGAGGTCACTGACAGAAGTGATGACTTGCGCTATTATAATGGAGAGGACCATGGTCGTCAGCAAGCAGCAACCATTGCCAGCACTGAAGTACTTTGTGTATACTGATGCTGGTACACGGCCTAAAAAAATGATTACACTTCATTTCTTTATGATGTTTGTGATTTCTCAGTGCGTTCTGACTTTGTACTTATGTCTTAACTATTCTTAATAAAGGTCACACTCTCATTCAAATGATATTGGATCGTTGTAGCGGTGTCAGTTTAATGTTAGTACAGCTGATGTAATTGGTATAGTATATGTGTATAATTTACGGCCAAGTACAGAGCCGCGCAGATTTAGCGCATATATGAAGACATTGGACAGTCTTAAATATTCATAATTTAACCTAATTCGTCAAAGATCTGGTTAATATTTGCATACGCTTTATAGCACACTAGAGGACGCCAGCAGCTACGCCTGCATTTTTTTCAATTTACCCGTTTTGGCCGATCCCGTGGGAATTTCAGGAAATCCCTTCTTAGTGCACCCCTACGGTCCCCAATGAACATACATGTGCATGTGCTGTAGGGTGTCTGTCAGTCAGTCAGTAACGCAAGGATATACTTATTAAGATTACAAAGAATTCTATAAATACATTATTAGCCGTTGTCGTCGTAATACAAGATATTATATCTTCTTTAACACCTTTTACAGGTGGCAATAAAGTAACATGTAACCTAGCTGTTTACCTGATTAAGGTGTTTGTTGTGTATATTTTATATTTACGTCTTCTTATCGTAGGTACAATTTAGACAGTGCGTCCTTGGCGTCATTGTCTACCAGGCCAGGACGAAAGTAAGTACAAGGTATTTACAATGTGATAAGCCGTTGATCAAATACACGCTTGGTAACACGAACGACTTTGTATATGAGCTGCTTATCTTGGCGTAATATTTCTTATGTTCAACAACTGTGTATTGAGTCATACTGGTATTATCTCTCAGGTACTTTACAGTTCTCTACATCTCATCAACTACATTCTGCTCCTACCTATGAAGAAGGCATCAGAATCCGTTCATGATAAAATTCAAGAGCAAATTCGCACATTAAAGAGAGGAAGGTATTCAATTAAAAGAAAAATACTTGAAGATTGTGCTAATTTGGATGTAGGTGGTGGTTTGAACTCCGTCTATCGTCCCGTCAGCGCGCATGCCCGGTCTTCTGCCTCATCTGAATACGCGGGCCTTCGGACTGCGATCAAGTAAAGCTTATACTATAGTTGTAGAATATTCAAACAGTTAGTAGGTACCTGTGCCGGAGAGTTCTTCAACTTCTTTTTGGTCGTTTGCAGTTTCATCCACTTTGTCGCCGTCTGGTCCTGTGCCTGACTGAAATTGACAACAAATTTCCCTTTTTATGTTGAAAAATAGAATTTCTATCCGCTATTTATCACACCGCTATAGATCCATTAATATTTAAGGTAATTTATTTCGACCGTCAAAACTAATGTTACACCCAAACTCATAAATGTATTACTTAAATTGAATAATAATGAATTGAATTTAATTATCTATTGCCCCGTGCCTCGGAGAGCACGCTAAGCCGTGGCCCCAACTGTCCTACCCTGGAGTCTGTATCTACCTCTAAAAAAACTGACACTAGTCTAAACCATGGCATATAGCCACCCCATTTGGGTTGCGGCGGTCAGACAGGCAGTCGCTCTGCGGCAAAGTTATAATATTCAGTCAAATCCGCTTCGATCCGATCCGATTAGACTAGTAAGCGGACCCCGGCTTGCAACTGGGATAACGCTAGAAGAATGATGAATTATTAATTTGATCTACCTTAATAGAATTAGCACGAGCGAGCGGTAGTATCTCGCCTTCGTCACCTACTGGTTCCTCATGATCTTCCACTTCCTGCAGCAATTCTGCGAACATCGGTGTGGTAGACACCTCGTCAAAGGTGCCCTCAATTTCTATCTCACCCTGAAATTGTATGAACCTTTATTTAAATTTTTTATTGTGTACCTACTTGTCTGGTTGTGGCAGCAATAAACCATTTTTCATTTCATTTCAAATTATACAATAAGATTACGAAGTGTCATAGTTTTTGCGAAATTGGCAAGTATCGAAAGACACGCAACACCTTCAAAATTGGGTTTTGGATAAGAACATCTTCTAAAAGTAAAAAAGTAAAGGTAACAGATTTGAAACCCTGTCTATGACGTCCATTTGTGCAGAATCTGCCAGCTATTGAAGTAATATGACTCTATCACATATTGTAGAGCAGATACCGTGACACAGAATTTATGTCATATGTGGCAAAATCATCATCATACCACCGGTATATAAACTATCCTACTGCAGGGATCGTCCGCCTTTGTTCAGTGTAATAAGTGTTAGACAATAGTCCACCATTCTGGCTAGGTTCAGGTTGGCAGACTTGACATGTCTATCTAGAACTTTATGGAGGATACGTGGATATGCCCATTTCCTCACGATGTATAATTAAAAATCTTATACTAATATATAAAGCTGAAGAGTTTGTTTGTTTCTTTGGTTGAACGCGCTAATCTCAGGAACTACTGGACCGATTTCAAAAATTCCTTCAGTGTTAGATAGCCCATTTATTGAGGAAGGCTATAGGGTATATAACATCACGCTATGAGCCACGGGAGCGGAGCAGTAGCATTAAATCTCATCAATAAGGCTCATCTAATATAAAAATAATTTGGAAAATTAGGTAGATGGTGTAAATCGCAGGTTTGAACCGCAGATCCTTAGCGTAGCAATCTTTTAGCAGAACAATAACTAAATAATACAAAAATAGTACTGACATGTCGTAAGATGAAGACCTTGTCAGCATCCTTCAGGTGATGCAGCTGATGTGTGACGAGAATCCTGGTGGTGTTATCGAGGAAACCCAAGATGCACTCGGAGATCAAGTGCTTGCCGACGTGGGTGTCCACTGCTGACAACGGATCATCCAGTAGGTATATGTCAGCCTGAAAAAAATAATGGTAGTTTTTGATATTATTGTTTTTGGATACTACGCAAATAACGCTACCTACATGGAATCGTTATTCACCTGGTCGTCACTTTAGTCGCTACCTTGAGCTAGTGCAGAATTCCTAGCAATATTCAGATTGAACAGGATGCCATACACCATAGTTCACACAAATTTAATAAGAAAAAATAAAGTAAGTAACGTTTATAGACACACGTCGAAATGGTAGTTCAATTATAAGGCATTTCACTTTTATTTTAAAATTAAATGCATTTGATGCCAGTGTAAAGCAACCCAAAAGCAAATCCAGGGTACAAAAATGCACAAAAAGAGAAATATAATAAAAATAAAACGTGTTGCAGTGACTATACATTATAGTACATAACGAGTATCGCAGTAATCACAATTTCAGGTCAGCATTACTGCGTTCAGTGTTGACTCGGCAGCCAAATCTCAACAAAAGACACATACATACACACATAGACTCACGCCTGTTTCCCGGAGAGGTAGGCACAGACTACGGAACGCCATTTGCAACGATCCTGACATATCTCTCTTGCTTCATTCACTAGACTGTTGCGCCTTACCTCTCTATAATTTTTAACCAATGTTTTGACTTAGGCGTATTTCCGGATTTGATGAAATTAAGTAAAATCATACCTTTATTCAAATCTGGCAGTAAAAATGACGTAAATAACTTCAGGCCCATCTCTATCTTGCCGGCATTTAGTAAAATATTTGAAAAGATTTTATTAAAGCAGCTACTAAGACACTTTAATTTAAATAGTCTGCTTCATAAAGATCAATACGGATTTACTAAAGGTAGATCCACTACTGATGCGGGTGTTGCTCTCATAAAACACGTTTATAAGGCTTGGGAGTCATCTAAAAATGCTATCGGAGTATTCTGTGACCTCTCAAAAGCATTTGATTGCGTTCATCACGACACACTATTGCGTAAGCTCCGCCACTACGGCGTAGAGGAAACCGCACTTTGTGTTGTCGAGTCGTACCTGCGGCAAAGATTTCAGTGCGTCGATGTAAATGGAACTACATCCTCTAAATTACCTATACAGTTAGGCGTTCCACAAGGCTCTATTTTAGGTCCTTTTCTATTCCTTGTATATATTAATGACTTACCTTTTTATTTAAAAAATATCTGTGATGTCGTACTTTTTGCAGATGATACGTCACTTATTTTTAAAGTAGATAGGAATAGGAATCAATTTGATGATGTAAATAATGCACTTATACAGGTTACACAATGGTTTACAGCAAACAACCTAGTGCTTAATTCTAAAAAGACTAAATGCGTTAAATTTGTTTTACCTAACGTTAGACAACTGGGACCTAATATAAGGCTAGATAGGGAGGAACTTGACACAGTTGACTCGACAGTGTTTCTAGGCATTACACTAGATAATAAGTTACAATGGGGTGCACATATAGCATGTCTTGCAGGTAAGCTCAGTTCAGCTGCGTATACTGTCAAAAAAGTTAGACAACTTACTGATGTTGTCACAGCTCGTCTAGTTTATTTTAGTTATTTTCATAGTGTCATGTCCTACGGTATTTTGTTATGGGGCAAAGCTGCGGATATTCAGAATATCTTCGTTCTACAGAAACGAGCGGTACGAGCAATATACATGTTAGGTGCAAAAGATACTCTTAGGGAACGCTTTAAGTCTATAGGGATTCTTACAGTAGCCTCGCAATTTTTATTTGCTAATATATTGTATATTAGGCAAAATATAGGTTTATTTACTACAAAAAGTGATGTACATAACATAAATACTCGAAACAGGCATAAGTTATATGCCCCTTGTCATCGTTTACATAAAGTTAATAATTCTTTTGTAGGGCTAGGTATTCATATATACAATAAAATACCAATTAGTCTTTTAGAATTGCCATTTAGTACGTTCAAAAGTAAAATAAAAGACTGCCTTATCAGTGATAAGGATAGGTGGTCACTTACACTAGCCAACTCTTGATTTTTTTAATTTATATAGATACCTTACTTTTCAGTTTTTTTTTATATAACTCTCTAGTTCTATTAATTTAATATTCATGCATTATTAGGTCATTTACATTTTCATTGTTGTTCCACAAATTTTATTAAAATTTGCTACAGTGTTAGATGAAGGTAACTCGTTATCATGGGCTGGATACTAACGTTTTTGTAATTTTTGTGTATTTATATACCGCCACTTTCTGTAACATACTTTTCCACCATAGTTCTGAACATGATCGCGAGTTGCCTACATTATAAAGCGTAAGTGGATGCTCCTGTTACACAAGATTCACATTTGAAGACTACTACAGCACTTAATTTAATAACTACATATTTTGTATATAATATGTATGTTCTTATTTACTATTTACAAGTAATTAATTACAATGTGAAACAGTTGCAGCTCCTTACAAAAACAAAATATGTACCTTAACACTGGCGATTAAAAAGAGTGGCCACGAGTTTTATTGCCCGTTCTTTCTCGTGGTTCTACCTATTGCTTTGCGAATGGGCAGTAAATGTAGAAGCATTATTAATTTACTTTAAAAATTTGACGTTCATAAGCGTCACGTTGTGACCTAGATGAATAAATGATTTTTTACTTTGACTTTGACTCCCATCAAATTTCTCATGCATGCTCTTCGGTTGAGGGTACCTGTCCTTTTTTCAGGATGTCTCCAACTGGTCAGAGAACGTCCGTCTAGGTCTTCCTCTTCCTCCTGTCCCATTCACACTTGACTTGTATAACTTCTTAGTCAGTCCTTCGTCATCCATCCTCTCCATGTGTCCAAACCATCTTAGCATACCTTTCTCAATGGTTGTCACTACATCTTCTTTTACCCCCCAACACTCTCTTATCACGCAATTCTTTACTCTGTCGTTCAAAGACACTCCACACAGTGCTCTCATTTAGCTACAGCATTTATTCTACTTTCATGTCTATTCTGCCATACCCAACTTTCACTACCATACATAAGTGTAGGTACTAACACCCCTCTATGCACAGCCAAACGTGCCTTTTTGGACACGTTTTGACTGTTCATAAAGGCCTTCAAAGCTCCATTCACCCTATAACCTAAATTAACTCTTCTTTCAATATAATTTTTATTCTTACCATTCCTAGTAAATAGCGTACCTAAATATACAAAATCATTCACTTGCTCTACTCGTTGTGCATCGATCATAACATTACAAGCCGTGACACATTCCTCCTTTTCAAAAACCATAACTTTCGTCTTGCTCACATTCACTTTCATTCCTTTCCTCTCTAACGCACCATGCATGATTGCTACCATCTCCTGCAACTCCTCCGCTGAAGACGCAAGTATTACCTGATCATCAGCATAAAGGAGGCATTTGACAAGTAACTCATTCATCCTTAATCCACAGTCACTATTTTTCAAATCTTGCCAACAACTTTCCATGAAGAGGTTGAACAGCCACGGCGACGCTACACATCCCTGTCTAACACCTGGCTCGAAGGTAAACCAATCAGTGTACGACCCATTTATCCTCACACAAGCTCTAGAATCTTCATAAAGGGATTTCAGAGCTCTTATGAGGCTGCTGTTCACCCCATACATCGACAGTACCGACCACATTTCATTCCTCACCACTTTATCGTAAGCCTTTTCTAAATCCACGAATGCGCAATAGACCTTTTGACCTTTGGCTAAGAATTTCTCGACTATGCACCGCAAGGAAAAAACCCATACCCTTTCGGAATCCCGCTTGTACATCCCATATTTTCTTGTCGGTTACTTCCATAACTCTTTCAATCAAAACAAAAGACACTTGCACTATAAAATAAGTAGGTACCTACCCGCTTTCTATGTATTGATCTAATGTGTCTTGCGGCTAAAGCCTTTACCTAGTCTTAGTCAAACAAAGACTTACCTCTCTATAGCAAGCCCGAGCTAGCCCTATACGAGCTCGCTGGCCACCACTGAGGCTAACTCCTCTCTCGCCAACCAAAGTTGAGTCACCGTGCGGCAACAACTCAAAATCTCGAAGCAGAGCACAGGCTTTCACCACCTGTCACAATTTTTATTCTATCTTGAGTAAGTGCGAAGTTGACATAGCTTCGATTAATTTATCACCGAAACATTGCTTGTGTGCTGTATCAACCATGTACTGAATGAGAAATTATACAACAACGCAGGTGGCAAAAATAAGGAGTTTAAATGCTAAGAAGAGATTTTATTTGACTACGAATTAGATAGCATACAAAATCTACACAAAAAAACTGAAAATACCTTCTTATATCGAATGCGGTCATAAGGCAGTCCAAACAGGATGTTTTCGCGGACAGTCGCAACGAACAGCCAGGGCTCTTGGCTGGAGTACGACAGGCGCGCTCCACCGAGGCTCAGCGTGCCTTGTTTAGGCTTTAACTCGCCGAGGATCAGGTGTAGCAATGACGACTGTTGAAATAAAGAGTATGTCTTTTTACATACTCGTTTTAAGTTCCATTTATTGCAAAAGGCCCGCAAATCTCGTTGAAGAAGGGATTTGATATATAATCGTATATTTTCTTTTGAAATCGTCAGGATTTTATGGATTGCTATTTTGAGAAAATTTTAAGTCCTGATGACAACCTAATTTTAAAACTGTAGGTATTGAGATCTGTTAATAAAACACTTACGCGAATAGCTACAGGGCTTGTCGTTTATTAATCCAAATTTTATCTGACCAAACATGAAAGTTAATTACCTAAATTTACTTTTCATTATTAATTAAATACCTAGGCAATTTAAAATAGATTTGCACTATTCGATATGATGGTTTTTTAATTGGACAGCCCTTAATTAGGATCACTAGAACAGAAACTGTTTGGAATTAATAAAATAATCACAATACATTCTCCGTATATTGTACTCCAAAGAAGACACAGGCATATCAATTTGCAAGAGTTACCGTTGTATCTACTAACGAACATACAAATCTTACCTTTCCGGATCCCACTGGTCCAGCGACACCTATAAATTCTCCAGGCTTGGCATTCATCGTAATGTTCCTTAAAC
This sequence comes from Euclidia mi, assembly GCA_944739405.2. NCBI lineage: Eukaryota > Metazoa > Arthropoda > Insecta > Lepidoptera > Erebidae > Euclidia > Euclidia mi. Next base: position 22,598,803 of record OX123200.2, read on the forward strand.
TGTCGACGACAGAATCCTGAGTCCAACTTGCTGATACACCAAGTATCGACAGTTCTTTCGTATTTGATATCTCGCTTATTATATTATTTTCCTTTTCATCCGTATCAGAGAGCAAAGGCTTAGAATCTGCTGCTATATCTTTCCTCGAGGCCTTTGGTTGATGTTCGTCTAGGAGTAAAAAATCCTAAAAGAGTTTTAGATATTTCTTGTAAGTAGTTCCAGTAGTTTCAGAGCAAATTTATGTATGAACAGGCTAACTAAGAAAATCTGATACTGTATCCATATACTGTTAAATATTACTCTGCAAAACAATCATGTTGTTGAACATTTAATATAGTGTAATATTTTTTCTTATTATTCTATTCGGCAGTTCGATACCACCATCATCAATCTGTATAACAGTCGGTCGATTTTAGAAGGAACCACGTTCCTTTAGGTACGTTACGTCTAGAATGAAGTCCATTCCACGGCGTAAGGTTAATGAGCTGGAAATTACTTAGCAAAGCGGAATTAAATTTTGTGACAAAGGCTTGCGTTTCCTAGAAATTGTTTAGTCATCCAAGTCTCATGACTTTGCTCGAACGAGCTAACAAATTTTTTTTTTGCCTGCCACACTTCTCTGTCGCCTGTCATCCGATCATTTACCCCTTTCTCTTTCATACCCATCGTCATTGGCGTAGACATCTGGGGTTATTTTTCAGGGCAGGCCTAGATCTTCAAAATACAATAGTGTGAAGATTTTTATATGTCCTGCCTAGAACTCATACGCAGCGCATACGCAAAATAAGGCCATACCAAGCCAAATGTTTCCCTTTCACCTTCTCGTCTAGGGCTACCAATTTTAATGCAGAGCGGTTTTCTCTTGCGAGGGTCCCTCATTAATGACACCCCTCCGATCGCGTTTGAAACCGACCCTTATTATAGGAAAACAAAACAGCTATGATGTATTTACCTCTAATCGTCCGACCGAAACCATAGTTTCAGCCAAAAACGCAAGTCCTAGTGGGAATTGTATGCTGCAAGCTAACTGCATAACGTTGAAATATTGTGCTAAAGCGAAAGTTGTGTCCGCCCTTATGTCTCCGCCAATCAGCACAAAAGTGACGATAGCAGAAAACAAAACGAATCGTTCCGTGAAAACGCTAAGCGCTGTTGTGAATCCTTTTACCATAGAGGTTTTCATTATGAAGCCGACTTCAAGCCTGCGGGAAAAAAGATTTTTACAACAATAGCACAGAGGAATGGGCAAAATGTTATCTCATAGGCAACGACAACCCAGCCCCTCATAGGGCAAGTCTATAGTCAGGTAGTAAATGGATAATAAAATGTCCATTTGGTCACGCTCGTGACCTCACAATTTTTTTTTTTTTTTTAAAGACAACTCCCGCATTAGGACTAAATCCTGTGTCGCGGGGGACTTTACAAACATACAACTAACGGACACAATGAACACCCAGACTCGAAACAACAATTTATGAATCACACAAAGTGTTGTTTCGTGTAGGGATCGAACCCACAACACTTCGGCGCAGTGTCAAGCGGTGAGGCGGCCGCTTAAACCACTACGCCAACCGTGCAGTCAAATTACAATAAGGTACTTATGTAGTAGCGCGTACTAGTGTAAGAGTACTTACTTTCGTAACTTATGCACTAGATTTTCGAAGGGTTTCTCCCAAGCGTACATTTTGATGACCTGGACCCCGTTCACCAATTCGCTCATAACTTTGACTCTCTCATCGGTGCGTTTCGCTATCTTCCCTCGATATGTTCCTTGGACTTTACTTAAATACACTGCAAATATTCATCAAATTAAAGATTAAACTTTGCAAACAATCATAAATTATAGTGAAACTCTTATTCTTAACTGAGTCATAATGTAATTTTAGAGGATTAACATGGCTAGATAAACGCTAGGAAGATGACGATATGAACCATGCTGCAAAATAAACGTTGACACATCAAATTATCATTACCAGTCCAAAGAGACCTATCACGGCAAAGACTGGCCTGATAGACGCAAATCAACGTATACTGGCAAGGAAGCTTGCTATAAATTGTGACGCTATGTGTACAAAAACCATTGTAAATACAATAATAACTCAGTTTACACTAGTTTATTGTTCTAATTGTATAATATAAATAGTACGTGGCGAAGTTTACCTTGTACGAAGAGCGTTTGAAGGAAAATAACTATTAGAGCAGCAACTGTTGCGACACCAATGTGTTGCCATACCAGAGAAGAGACAAATATGACGACTAAGGGCATAGCCCACAAGTAGTGAAGATACGTGGCACAGAGATCGAAGCGGCTTACATCGTTGGACATTAAGTTTACCACTTGTCCCGGCTCCGTCTTACTCAAGCCGACGTGGTCGAGTTTCAAGATCTGAAAATGCGGGAAAAATATTTTGGAAGTACAATACCTATTAAGTTAATTGTAGCCTAGGGTAAGAAATTGCTATGCAGAGCATTTTCAGCGCTTTCAATGTATGGAAAACCATTTCAGAGACAATAGTTGACGTTTCTAGATCTTTGAAGTAAGTTAATCAGTGTCTCATTCTTATAAAATGAATGGTAGCTATAATTGACAGGCTCTCCATGCTTCCCCATTTCAAATATTTACCGTGTATACGGAAGTACTAGTTGACCCCGCGGTTGCACCCGCCTTATTTAGGGCTACGGACCCGCATCCTGCATCCGTCGCACCGCGTGATGTTAACCAATTATTGGACCACCGAACAAAAATAATTATCTAAACCGGACTATTAAAATTTATAATCTTTGTTTAGAAGTATAGATAATTTAAGCTAGATGAGATATAGGTACGCTATGTAAAATGTAGAGCCCTCCGGAAGGTCTCGGTCCCGCTCATAATAATTGACAATCTCGTCATACTACTCGTATTAAAGATGAGTGGTTTCTTTTACTTGTAATGATGAGATTTCAATGATGAGTGGGACCGAGACTCTCCAGAAAGCTATCCGTCAGATCAGCTTATAGCTCGATGTAAAAATTACGTGGTCAGCCTTGTTTATAAACTGTGCCACTGCTGGGCACAGGCAAGTAACTATTTTGTGTGACCGCCCTTCTTTGGTTAAATGTTTCTGCTGTATCCGTGGGCATTTCGGGCAATCGCGTCTTGGTGTTCAGCTTCTTGCGCTCCATTATTTCGGCTGTGCGCTGTCTGCCCGTCAGTAAGTAATTCAATCTCTTGTCTGTGGCACAGGCCTCTTCACAGTGTAAAAATAGTAAGGCGATATTCTTAAAAAAAAACATTACTTACTTTTCTATACATCAAAGAGCAGCAGGCTATCCGCACTCTCATGCCCACTCTACCTTGGCCTAGTTGAGAGTGAGAAAACATTAAAGAGGTCGTGATGCTTATTAAGTTCATCAAAAAGTTGTAGATGTGGGCTCTTCGGTACGTCTCCGGCGTTTTGTCTTGAGAAAAATACTCTATTAATACTGCTAGTGTGTACGGAATCAAGGGCCTGAAATATAATTTAAATAGTTTTTGTATTTGAGGGGACGCAACAGTTATAGCATGCTACGCCAATTTGGTATATATACTACTACTACATGTGTTGGCAGGCGTGAACCTACTACACAGTTAATAGAGCGTTGCTGATTTCAGCATGAATGGGCCGGCTGAACTGGGGAAGTACTACCCTCTCACAGAAAATCGACGTAAAGTAACAGTACCTAAACTGTTGCGTTTCGTTCGGTGAGTGAGAGTGCCGGAGGCCCTATCCCCTATTCCTTCGCCCTCATCCCACTCCTCATCCTATACCTTTTTCTAACCCCAAGAGGGGGCAACGCATTTGTGACTCCTGTGGTGTTGCTTGTGTCCATGGGCGGCGGTAATTGCTTACCATCAGGCGATCCGTCTGTACATTTGCCGCCTATAACTATAAAAAAAAAAGTACGAGTGAATAAAGTGTTGCGAGAGACCTTACAAATATTGAACTAACGGACATAAAGAACAGTTAGATTCGAAACAACAACTTTTGATCACAAAAAGTGTTGTGATGTGTGGAGATCGGACCCACAGTACTTGAAGCAGTGTTAATAAGGTGACCACTGAAATAACTGGGTTAGCTCAGTTGCTTAGTGCGGTCAAAAATATTTTTTATATAATGAAATGAGTATCTACTTACCACAGAACGACAATCATCATACCAACTATAACACCCCACAGCATATATTCAAGCCAAAATGCTCTTATTATTGCTTTCGCTAGTGACGGTTTTGTGCCGAATTTCTTAGCATTGTCTATTTCTATCTGCCAGGCAGCTTCCAGGCTGTCTCCGAGGCGTTCTGACTCGTCACCTTGTCGGGCTTTATACAGGTCTGCGATGGTGACGCCATGCTTGTTCCCTTTGCGGAATAAACTGAAGCTCCATCTAAAAGTGGCAAAGCATACACTGATAGAAAGTTGCCAGTGCCAACTGGGTCGAGTCTATCCTTTCGACCGAGTGACGGAGTTGAGACGGCATGCAAAGAGTTCTAACCGCGTCACTTCGGTTCACACCCTCAATAATTAATTGAAACCTGCATTTATAGGTGATTCGAGTTTACACCCAATCACATGAATTTCTTTCGCCACTTGGTACAACTAAGATAGTTGTGAGTGTTGTCTGAAGTGGAGTTCCACGTCAAACAAAACTTACAACTGTCCTTGTAGACCGCTCTAGGGCGGCAAGAAAATATTTTTAACTATCTAAATCCACGTCCGTCACAGTGAAGTATTACCAATAAATACATATAGCTCACAGTACACACTAGGTTATTGAGATAGAATTGAGGTAATACGATAGTATATTTGGGATACCTATAAAGTTAAATTAGATAAGTACTACGATAGTCGATACTTGCAATTGGGTAGTGTATTTTGAATAGGGCTACTAGTTTTGCCCACGATGGTTTATAAGGATAATGAGCGGGTAAATACTCCAAATGGGAAGGCTACTTGGAGTGGGTACACATTCCTCACATCTCAGAGCAGAAAAAACAATGATGAACATCAGCTCGATCCACATCAAATAATAAGCGATCAATACGGTCTTTGAGCGCTAACAGTGACTTTGATCGTCAAAATTTCGCTGGCGATTTCAAATAATTTTAGTCCACATTAGGGTAGAGCGCGTAATATGCGGCCAAATCACAAGCACGTGTGCCCACACACCAATTTGAGCATTGCTCTCAAATTGCAGGTAATCAAAGTCCTGGCTGTAAACTTCTATGATTGATCATTATAACTATAACTAGCTGACCCAGCGAACTCCGTATCGCCTTTTTATGAGTTTTTATTTAATTCCCTTTTTTCCAAGCCCCTTTTCCAGAGTTACCATTGACTTAGCGCTTATTCCAGGGTCTATAAATGATGCAAAAACAAACATAGATTTTTATATAATATTGAAATCCCCATTCCTTAAAATATCGGAGACGATACCCATATCGACTTGAAAAAAAATCCCCTACGCCATCTCTGATTTCCTATCCGCCATCTTTGAACACGAAATAGATGTTGTATTTGGATTCACCATCCCTTAAATAATCAGAGACGATACCCATATTGATTTTTAAAAATTTTCCCATCCGCCATCTTTAATTTCCCATCCACCATCTTGAATCACGAAATAGATGTTGTATTTAGAATCCCCATCCCTTCAAACATCGGAGACGATACCAATATTGATTTTTAAAAAAAATCCCATCCGCCATCTTTGATCACGAAATAGATGGTGTTTTTGAATTTCCCATTCCTTAAAATATCGGAGATGATACCCATATCGACTTTAAAGAAATCCCGTCCACCATCTTTGATTTCCTATCCGCCATCTTTGATCACGAAATAGATGTTGTATTTAGATTCGCCATCCCTGTAAACATCGGAGACGATACCAATATTGATTTTTTTTAATTTTTCCATCCGCCATCTTTGATTTCTCATCCGCCATCTTTGATCACGAAATAGATGTCGGATTTGGATTCCCCATCCCTTTAAATATTGGAGATGATACCCATATTGATTTAAAAAAAAATCCCATCCGCCATCTTTGATCACGAAATAGATGGTGGTTTTGAATTCCCCATTCCTTAAAATATCGGAGACGATACCCATATTGATTTTGAAAATTTTTCCCATCCGCCATTTTTGATTTCCCATCCGCCATCTTGAATCACGAAAAAGATGCTGTATTTGGATTCCCCATCCCTTTAAACATCGGAGACGAAACCAATATTGATTTTTTTAAATTTTCCCATCCGCCATCTTTGATTGCCCATCCGCCATCTTCGATCACGAAATAGATGGTGGTTTTGAATTCCCCATTCCTTAAAATATCGGCGACGATACCAATATTGATTTTTAAAATTTTTCCCATCCTCCATTTTTGATTTCCCATCCGCCATCTTGAATCACGAAAAAGATGTTGTATTTGGATTCCCCATCCCTTAAAATATCGAAGGCGATATCCATATTGATATTTAAAATTTTCTCATCCGCCATCTTTGATTTCCCGTCCGCCATCTTGGATCACTAAATAATTTTCATATTATTAATCAGCGTCCCGAAAATCTCGAAAACGATACCCATATAGATTGTACCCTATTCGTTTAGCCTTTTTTTGCCTTTGACCCAACCCTCCCCCTTCTCGTTTGACCATTTTATTATTTTTGCTGGCCCCTAAAAGTTGTGGCGTAATTTTATATAGCCTTTCGGAATAATTGGGCTATCATAGGCAATAACAATTTTTAAAATCCGACTGCTAGTTCCTGAGATTAGCCGACATTATGTTTAAGCCTTTTTAGCCTTTTGCCCGGCCCCAAAGGGTCGAAGCGTTATGTTATATAGCCTTCCAGAATAACTGGGCTATCGTATACAAGAAGAATTTTTCCGATCCGACCGGTAGTTCCTGAGATTAGCGCGTTCAAACAAACAAACAAACAAACAAACAAACAAACAAACTCTTCCGTTTTATTATATTAGTATAGATATATTAAAAAAACCCACACATGAAATGACAAACTGTCATTTCATGTGTGAGTTTTTTGAGAGGATTCTTGATATTCTCGAAACATGTCTTGCCTTCGCTGGTGTCTTTAATCATTTTAAGTCAAGAGTGCACAGTGGCTTTGATGAACTCGACACAGCAGTCGCACGGTCGTAGCACACGTATCAACTCGGAAAGGGATCGGCACCGTATCAACTGGAGCCGTTCAGTATTATTTGTATGGAGCTCCCTACTGCAACGCACACTAATCGGAATCGTAACGTAATCGCCTCGCCTCGGGGCAAGCCCACAAACCTGTGCGGTGCGTGGTGCGTGGTCGACTCGCAGTTCCCGCGCTTACGGTTCTCCGTACCCTAGCTTACGGCTCTCCGTAGCCTAGCTTACGTCTCTTCGTCCACGCCCCTCCCGCAGTCTGCGTTCGGATTCAAAATGATTGAAGTAGTGCCGCCTAGCCGTCAACCAGCGGTCGGCGAGCCGTAGGTAAGCACGGCGTCGCCTAGCTGTAGCCGAGTCGACGTGCCGGAGCTTCTGATCCGCTTACGTACGTGGCCGTGGTTACGTCAGGTTGACGCCTGTTTGACGGCGAGACGAAAGGCGATACGGTGACGATCCTAAGTGACGATCACTTTCCGAGATGATATGTGTGCTACGACCCGTAATCATAAATGATACATTATCGTAATATTTGTGTGCTAACCGATGCACGACATTTATTCAGCATCACTCAGCAAATCTGTCAAGCTGGATCAAAATATTTGCCTGGCAGATACACTATATCTATTTTTTTTATAATCACAGATAAGCGAATGTTTATTTTACAGAGGGACCGCCACTTTGAGATATTATATCTCCAGAAAAAAATGGCAGGGCTCACCACAGCCGATATTTGATATTTGTAACGAAGAGAACATGTTTTTTACTTGGAAATACAGACAAGTTATTGGTTGGCAGACAAGTTAATGACCGTACTTTGATTAAACCCAGATTGTCGACGCTAGTCTTACAAAAATATCCGATTAGTTTGGTTTAGTCGAGAGACTATGAAGGTAATGAACACAGAGAGATATCTAATTAGTTACATAATCATTATCACACTAATACAATGTCAATATATTATGTAGGATTAGTGATATTAGGTCACAACATACGGTTTAACTACGTATGTACTCGTGTAGGTAGGTACAATTAAATAATGTTCTGTAATAGGCAAGTAACCATTAAATGATAAAGTTTTGTTTATTTTGGGTATGTACACGAGTAGGTACTTCTCTAGATTATTAAGTTTGGTATATTTGTGATTGAGTGACGTTAAATTAATTGATTTAGTTACCACACGTTACACCCAAAAAGATCTACCCAATGAAGAACTCGGTATGATAGTAACCTGTGAACGCCTGAGTACACAAAGGTTACAACAAAATGATACTGTCAGCGAAAGGGATAAGTCTTATTATGATAAGGAGAGCTTCTTCAAATTCCACTTTTCCAGCTACAAGGAGAGTACAAAGGAACGGCGTACTGCAGGGTAGCGTACTGGTCCCAAAACTCTTTAACAATTAATGTTTTTACGGGTATTCTTTTAATGTAATTTCCCAGAACGCAGTGAGCACGAAAAGGTTAATGCAATGATATTGCATTGTTTCATTTTTTTAGTATCTTTTACCTTTCAAAGATAATTATAATTAATCATAAAATACATGATTAATTATAATTTAGTAATTACTTAGCAATTATAATTTAGTTTTGACACTTTCATCAAAGTCATTTACCTGCACCCGTGGGATCTCCACCTTGACGTGGTGGGGGGCTCAGTAGCCGTGGTTGGGTCACACACGGTGAAATTAAGCGAGATCCCGGGAGTGGACGCTCCGCGTGGGCTTGACGGAGGCCTGCGCAGGATGCGTCCAAAGGGGCGAGTGCGAGGGACAGTTCTTCTGTCCCTCGCAGTCGGGCGCGGTCGCGGGAGGAGAGGCGTGTCGGTGTTGCGTTACCTCGCGCCCTATCTCCCGCGACCAAATGGGGCGCACCATTTGTTGCGTTGCGGTGGGGTCGCAGAGGAAGAGGAGATGCGGTGTTGTCAGGTTTTGGCGGCGGAGCCCAACACCTTCATCCGCCGCCATGGAAACCACGTTCGGGGCCTGCATGACCATCTGGCGAGCCAATACCCGTCGAGGGGTAGTGAGGAATGCTTCGGTGATACCCGACGCTCCGACACATGGGTAGGTACATGAGGAACATTTAAAAAAAAAAAGGAATTTACCTAAACGTAGATACTTACGTTAAAAACAGTCGGGAGAACACGTTGGCCTTATCGTGCGGGTTCTTATCCTTTAATATCACTTTGGACTCCATGTTGCACTTTTAACAATTCTTTAACTCAACTAAACACTACCCACAACGATAGGTAATGTGTGTCTTCATGCACATTGTGACTGGCAATTAAAATTTATTAAAATAAAATCGTCCTTTAGACACAGTCTAAGTAGGTACTTTTCTTTGATATTGGCCTACAAGTCGTTAATATTTTGCCTTATAATATAAATTACTATAATAAATAAAATATAAAATTTAAGTAGTCTACTAACTAGTATGATTTTGAATTTTTAAACCAAGCTGAAGAAATTAATATACTTACAAGTAAATATTTATAAAGTCACGGGCGAATAGTTGTTAATTAAGGCCGTTTAATTATACCTACGGCCCTTACAATTAACGCCTCTCAATTACAAACCTAGTTTTGTTCTAGATTTGTGTCGTTAGAAAGATCATTATGGCTTATTGAAACGCCGCTGTAACTTTTTAGAATACAAAATAGTACTACCTACTTAGTTAGTAGGTACTGACTCAATGACATGCTTAAAAGAACCTAAATCGAAGATTTTCTGAGCTAACCAATGCACTGGCTCATGGCTGATAGCAATGACAATGTGTTTCATCACTTTGATCTCGGTAACTATGGATAGCGGATTATATATTTATCGTAGGTACTTACGATAAAAGAACATACTAACTTGCTATTTCTTCAGATAAGTACCTATCTGTCTTGGGATGTGCCCATATCTGACGTATACTCGCGTGTTATGTTTGAGAAATCGGTTAAGAAATTGGTTGCAGTGGTAGCTCGCGTGCAGCGTGCCCATTCACACCCTTGTATTTTGTTTGCGTTCTAGGTACGTATACGCACGTAGGTATGTCAAGATTGTTTGCGTAGGTACCTACAATCTTCATGTCTCATCTTTTATCTACCTAACGGGAAATAATCAGGTACTTAACTATAGTTAAGGCTTTGTTTTACATATTGAGAACTAATAATTCGGTGTAATCTTCTTAATTATTTATCCATGCAGCGATAATATACATTAAGGGCACTCGCACTAACTAATTAATCCCATTTAAGTTGCCCATTTAGAAAATGACTCGCTAATTTTACCAAACCTCACTTTAAGCCAGTAGGTAGATTTCAATGTTTACGCCAATTTATATATATTTTATTAAATTAAATATTGACACAGGTAACGACACCACTATCGCACTGATATGCCAGCGAAGACTGGCGTAGCGACGTTTGTGGATATTTCACTATGACACATTCTGATAATCATTTAGGGTAAAACGACCAAATATCGGCCATGTCAACATTTTTCGGCACTTAACTTAGTGTGGTTTCGATATGCTTAGGAGTTTATGACCTTTTATGATATTTTTAGGTTACCCAATAATCAATTATTCTTTATTTAATCTTCGTTTGTATAATTCCTTCCTATATTTGTTTCTATAACACTTTATATCCAGAAGTCACCAATATTCCTTATATCGGCCTTGAATGCCACAAATTCGTCCATTTTACAGCCTTATATCGGCATACACATCTCAGAGGGTAGGAAACAGTAAATCTTAATGTATTCTTCTGAAACTATTGCTCTAGCTTGACTTATAACTTCAGTGGTTCTTTCGCTAAGGATTGGGTGTCTCCTCATAAATAAGTTGTACCACTTACTTCCAGGACGTCCATCTTTAAAAGAGTTTGGTCTACGGTGGTAGACCAAACTCTTTTAAAGATGGACTAAAGAAGGTGTTCTTTAACTATATTAGCAACGGTATTAATCAAATCACTCCGTTTTCTAGGAAAACCACACTTGGCTAGTTGTATTAGTCATTGGACTAAAACATCCTCCTCATTTTCATTGAGAACTGTTTCTCTCCCGATTCTAATGGTTTCTTCGTCAATCCTTCCATGTAGTCGATCTTGAAGAGTAGTCCTTGGTATTTTAAATACCCGGCTTGCCTCTCTAATGCCCATGTTTTCATGCTTCACAGCATGTATTGCGTCTTTAATTTTATTTCCGTCATAATTGATCCGTTTCTTACGTAAGGATTCCTTGTCATTTTTATAAAGTTCTGATTTTGGGGCTGGCATGGTTTGAGCATATTTTGAACCTAAAAATAGTCAAATATAAGTAAAGTACGTAGATTACGACAATTAGTATATCATTGACTATTAGAAAAAAAGCTTCACTCCGCACATTTTGTTAAAATACAAATATTTGGCCTGTCTTAAGTTCACAAACTTTTTAAATCGGCTACCGTGGCCGGAAACTGGTATAAGTTGTTCCTTCTATCGGCCGTAGCTGGGTAGTTTTTAAATGAGACGGCCGAATTTAGGCAGGGATTGATTTAAATTACCTACCTTTTATCGGCCGCTTGGCCGAAATTGGAATTTGACCATATATTGAAACCCTAACCTCGGCCAGGCCAAAATGTTGCGAAATAAATAAGAAATCAATAATATCCCTATCTTAAATGTTAGTTTACTTAATAAATTAGTAATATAAACATTTATCAATAAAGAATATCGCAAAGTATAGGTATAAAGCTTACCTCTGCGTACAGCTGATTCCGTGAACCCGTGCACGAAATATCACCAAATTCAACACGCGCGTACGGGTCTATTAACAATTTGACACTGAGCGTTCCAGTGACGTATGACAGCGGCCATATTTTGTGAAACCTTAGTCAATGAAATAAGGTATAATTTCGTGCAAAAATTCGGCTCATATAGTTGTTGTGTTTGTAATTATTGTCGAAAGCACGTAAAAGGCCGATACAAGGCAGGGGCCGGTATTAGGTGGTGTTACCCTATTTAAGTTCCTTATCTTGCGAATCAAAATTTGTATACCTGGATATGCATTGTTGGCAAGGGAAATAATGTGATGTATGTATTATGGCATATATAAATCCCTATCTTTAGATTTAGATAAATTTGGGACGACTAAATAGGTACCTACTATAATTTTATTATTAACATTATCAAAGGTTGGGCATAAACTACGTTAAACGGTAATGCTGCTGAGCTATTAAAATATCTACAATAGAGAAGCCCAACACAATCTTTTTGCTCGACCTGGTAGTGGCGAGAATTAAACTCGCATCCGCAGCACCTACTGCAGTCTTAGTCAGTCTTACCAGATTTCATATAAGTTTTTCTGAGCCGCGAAAGCTGCCTGATGCCGCAACCGAACCTTATAGCGATATTCCAAGGGAGACCAGGTACAGTTGCGAACTTACCGCAACCACAGAATATAATAGACAACTACTAAAGTACCGCAACGCTGGTCCACAGTGCGGCGGCGCGGTGACGTAGTGTCGCTGTGTAGGCACGGTTGTCAAGTGTTATAAATTGCTGTCGCCGCAACGGCCGCATTAGGTATTGGGGTATTGGTGCCACAGCATTGGTAGTCAATCTCAAAACTAGGCTTCGAACAGCATTTAGAATACGCTTCAATAGCAAAAGAGCTTAACATTATTATGTACCTACTTGTGTATGCATCTATTAGCCCAGAGGTACCGCAAACAGTATGTAGAACATATAGACATCACAAATAATTTGCACTAAGCTGTTGAAACATTGGCTAAACATCTTTGATTCACAGCTAATACATTCATAACATAATAATTTACATTAATTAGCTATCTATTTATAATAATTTTCATGAAAATAACAGAATATGTCATATGTGTGTATGAAATAAAACAATGAAACACGTTCAAACTTTTATTATAGAAAGAATACCACACAGTAAAAGAACAGAATAGAAAATAAAATTATGCTAAAACTAAATTAATACAAACTAAAAGCTGTTGCATAGTTATTGAATTCATGTCCTGAGAAATACATTTTTCTGATAATAATGCTAGGTATGGTGGTTTAAATAATTATTAAGAAAAATAAATTATAAAATGTCAGCTTAATTCTACAAGATTGAACTATGTCAATAATATTTTTTTGCATAATTGTTTCATGTCAGCTTTGCTACATCACTGAACATTCACAAAAATACTGTACTGATTGTGTCAGTTTATGTAAGTACTATGTACAAACTAGCTGATTAATTCAATCTGTTTAATAAACTATTTCATAAAAAACACAACATATTTGGTGTATGATCTTGACTGTTCTTCATAATTAAACAAATTATTGTTTTATATTTACTCAGTCTTAGTTTGTAATGTCAAATTATTAGTGTTAATTATAAATCATATAATTAATTGTTCCTATACTTATTAGCTAATGCCTCCAATTTGGAGAGAATTTTTTGTAAGTCAGTAGTTTTATCTAACTTAAGATAAGTACTATTTCTTATATCATGCAACTTAATCCAGTCTGGCATTTCCTCTGTCAGAACCTTGATGTCTCTTTGTAAGTCACTTGCAGATATATTAGCTTTGAAGCTGCTATCTAATTTGGAAAGAATAATGTTCAGAGCCAAAACATTCTTTCTCTCAGTGACAAATATATTCCTAAGTGTCCTAGCAAGGTCTGGTAAGCGACTGTATATCAAATATTTATGATCATGATCAGATGACCGTGTCATAGCTTCTAGTGCCTTTGCAGCTTGTTTGGCCTTAACCTTCTCCAGTAATGCAGCTGGGAGGTTGCGAAGGGCAGGGTTCAACAGTGTGACATTGCTTGTAGAAGGCTGTGCGGTTTGAGTACTGCTAGAAGTCATACCATTTATTGGGATACTGGGCTTACTATCTGTCAGACCAGTTACAGCTTTCTCTTGATCAGTAAGTCCACGAGCCTTTGCTTGAGCTAACTTTTCTAGAGCTCTTTCCATCTTAGTATTACATTTAAACAATTCCCTAGCCTTTGCAAGGACATCCTGAGCGCTAGAATATTTCTCAACATTAGGCATTTCAGGTAGTTTTGCGCATTCCACTTCAGGTATTTTCTCAATGTCAAATTCAGGGTGCCAACGAGTTATCTTGTCATCAGGAATTTCCATTGGAGGGTCCAGAGTTTGTAAATATTGTGCATGATGCTTCTTGACCAGCTTCAGCAAAATGTCATAGAAATATCTGCGTCTCTCTAACAACACACTTGGATTCATGTTTTTGATGTCATTAGGAAAGTTTGGTGAAATAACCAATTCATATTCCTCTTTGTGTGCAGATGTACTGAAATTCCTAACTTTTTGCACTTCAAAGTTATAGAAGTCAGGCACTAATTGTTTTATTTGTGCCAAGTGTTTTTGTGTGAAAGACCTCTTGAGCATTTCTTGTACTGAGGGTTTGAGCTTGGCAAATGTGATCTTTTCATTACGATTATAGAGTAGTGCCACTACTGTTTCCATGCCACGGAACAATTCAGCGAGGAATCTGTAGTGATGAGGTAAGGGCAGGCTACTGGATGATGTGGCCAGAGCTGCATGTTTGATATATGCTGGAACCTGGAAAAATATACAAAAAAAGATATTAGTATATTTACAATCATGTATAGTAAGTAGCATGATGGTAAATTTTACTTTAGTCAGCTGGATGACTTATTCCATTGCCTCATGTACTGATTCTGTTATAGAACTGGTAACTTACATGGCTGCCACTATGCCCCAAAGGAGAATAATATTCTTATATGTCACACATACCTTGCTTGGGCTCTTGACAGGACTAACAAATACTTTTCTGGGTGATATGAGGGGCCTCTGTGGTGTAGTGTGTGCTGACACAGCCTTCTTTGGAGACAGCAGCTCATTTTGAATCAGAGATCTTTTGCTTGGACTGAAACACAAAATGTACAGTGCAAATCAGTGCAAGACATAATAGATTTTTAATTGTGTATAATATTGTGGCATTCAAGCTGTTAATAGTGACTATCCTGTGTAATTGCCAGTTTATAACAATCATATTCTTTAAATCTCTTGACTCAGGCGTACCTTTAGTGTTTAAAATAACTGAGCCAAGAAACATTCAATCAACCATATTTCAAAGGTACCTACTAATAACCAAGATAATATTAATTAAATTAAGCATAATTATCATTTACTATATAACACTAATATGTAACAACTGAACTACAATTTTTAAATAAAGTATAAATATAAGAAGTATTTAAATATCCTTTTACTGTTTCTTTTAGTTGTTAAAGACTATCCCTGTAATGTAATCACAAGCATTTGCCAACTGGGCAGACTATTTTTGGACTAGCTATATTTAGATTTAGTATCAAATAGTTTCGACTGACTGTTTATAACTGAAATAACTCATTAAACAAAATCAATCTCTAAAATAACAGATCTGTAATTTGGATACATATATTTTATATTAAAGATTGGATTACTATAACAGATCAATAATAGAAGATTTATGCATTAAACACCCTAACTCTGAGTACTAGAACATACTTTGGCACCAATAAATTACTTAGTTGTTGGGCTTGCAAAATATCATAATTTTCTTGAGGATGGTTTCCCTTGAAATTTTAACCATAAAGAAAAATAGCATGGTCTTATTTTGCTATTTTCTGGTATTGAAAAGTAGGTAAAAGAATATACAAAATAAAAATGTTAACCTATTTTTAACTTCTACCTGCTTACCCACTTTAATGAGTATATTTTTAACATGCCAAGTAGTACCCAAAACTATTAATATCCAATTATGCTTATTCATTTAGGTCATGTTCAAATTGGAATTCATAGTAAGCACATAGAAATTATAATACCTTGTAGGCACTTCCACATGAATGGACTTGAACTCTTTCAGATTGCGCTTCTCACTGCTTTCTTTGAGTTCTTGTATGCCTTTGCTTAGACGATCAGCAGTAGCTCTCAGTTCAGCTAACCTAGAACTCCCAGCTAACCTCTTTTTTATATCACCAAGACTCAATTCTTTGCGAGCAGATACTACTATTTCCGTCTTAGCAGGCCCGAAAGTTTTAGCAGTGTTGGAGGCATTAACTTTCTTCGCGAATGCTGCAGAGGGTTTAGGCGCAATTTGCTCAGACCCTTTCGATGAGACATGCTGTTCCACAGGCTGTTTCAAATTATCTTTTTGTGCATCACAGGAATTAGGTGTTAGTTTAAGTTCGTTTACAATATTATCACACTGTTTTTGTAATTTACTGCCGGTTAAAGACCTTTCTGAAGTCCTCTCGATGTGTGGCACTTTACTTTTAGTAGTTAAAACATCGTCAGTAGCTGGTCTTTTTCTGCTGTTAAAAAACGATGTTATAGTTTTTTGCGACATTATTATACCTAAAATTATTTTACTTATTGTAACTACTGAATTCCTGAGCACAACACAGCACCACTCAACACTCAAACCCAGAAAACACGCCAATTTTTCCCTCCAAAATGGTCGTTACTACCTACTCGTTACATCAACTGTCAAGCTCCAAGCTCGGCAATTTTTGTCAGGTCAAACCATAGAGATATTAAGAATAGAGTGGCAGCACAGTATAAAGGCCCGCACAAACTATCTGTCGCGACTTACTGTCGCGACTTACGGTCGCGACAGAAGGGTATCTGGACAAGGAAAATCCATTCAAGTGTGCACACTATCGGACGTCTGTCGCGGACGTGACCTTGAGCGTTCAGACGTCCGAAAGCAATCTGGGAAAATGACAGCAAACGTCCGCGGACGTTTAAAAACGTCCGCGGACGTTTACTGTCATCCGTATATTGTCCATGGTACGGCCTTAATATTGATTTTATACAGAATATAGTCAAAAAATGTTAAATTCACTTTCAATTCAACAGTTCTGCTTTACTTCAAGATCTACCAATAATATAATCTAATAGTGCTAACTGCTAGTGCCCTGAATTAAGAAAATAAAGGCGCGCACAAACTATCTGTCGCGACTTACTGTCGCGACAGTAAGTCGCGACAGAAGGGTATCTGGACAAGGAAAATCCATTCAAGTGTGCACACTATCGGACGTCTGTCGCGGACGTGACCTTGAGCGTTCAGACGTCCGATAGCAATCTGGGAAAACGACATTTAACGTCCGCGGACGTTTACAAACGTCCGCGGACGTTTACTGTCATCCGTATATTGTCCATGGTACGGCCTTAATATTGATTTTATACCGAATATAGTCAAAAAATTTTAAATTCACTTTCAATTCAACAGTTCTGCTTTACTTCAAGATCTACCAATAATATAATCTAATAGTGCTAACTGCTAGTGCCCTGAATTAAGAAAATAAGCTCCTACCTAGCCATAGTGTATCGCATAGACAGCATGGCGTGTCTATGGTTGTATCGGACGCAGACGCGACAGAAAGCCGCGTCCGAAAGGGTGTGCACACTATGTGTCGCGACTTACTGTCGCGACAGTAAGTCGCGTCCGAACAGTTTGCGTGCGCCTTAAGCTCCTACCTAGCCATAGTGTATCGCATAGACAGCATGGCGTGTCTATGGTTGTATCGGACGCGGACGCGACAGAAAGCCGCGTCCGAAAGGGTGTGCATACTATGTGTGCACACGACAGTGAAGGCCCGCACAAACTATCTGTCGCGACTTACTGTCGCGACTTACGGTCGCGACAGAAGGGTATCTGGACAAGGAAAATCCATTCAAGTGTGCACACTATCGGACGTCTGTCGCGGACGTGACCTTGAGCGTTCAGACGTCCGAAAGCAATCTGGGAAAATGACAGCAAACGTCCGCGGACGTTTACAAACGTCCGCGGACGTTTACTGTCATCCGTATATTGTCCATGGTACGGCCTTAATATTGATTTTATACAGAATATAGTCAAAAAATGTTAAATTCACTTTCAATTCAACAGTTCTGCTTTACTTCAAGATCTACCAATAATATAATCTAATAGTGCTAACTGCTAGTGCCCTGAATTAAGAAAATAAGCTCCTACCTAGCCATAGTGTATCGCATAGACAGCATGGCGTGTCTATGGTTGTATCGGACGCGGACGCGACAGAAAGCCGCGTCCGAAAGGGTGTGCACACTATGTGTCGCGACTTACTGTCGCGACAGTAAGTCGCGTCCGAACAGTTTGCGTGCGCCTTAAGTCGCGACAGTAAGTCGCGTCCGAACAGTTTGCGTGCGCCTTAAACATAGTAAAAACAGAATAGTAAAATAGCTTCATACAAATCGGCCGCCGCGCTGCCGCGCTGGTTTGAATGTACGCGTGAGTCGCCGGCGCCGTGTACGCACGCACTTTTCACGCACACAATCTCACGAGCGCGGCAAGCTCGGCGCGGCGCGGATTCAGTACGGGATGCGCCGCGCGTCTGATCGAGCGCATTCATGCAAGTACTTCACTGCTCGCCCGCTTGAATTGTTTATATACATTCAGTTTTGTAATAAACGTTATTAATAATATACAATGTGTTAAACGACAATAAATTTAACTTGTTACTTTTTCTCACTAAAAAAGGCATTTAGATAGTTATATAACGCTTAGGTAGTCAGTAGGTATTTGAGAAAAATAAATTCAAGCTTAAATTGTGAAGTACTCAGCGCGATCACTTAAAAAAGCGTCGAAAAAGCGCGAGCGCCGACAAAGCCGGCGCCGCGGTGTAAACAAGTGACAACCCGTGCGTCAACGCAAGAATAGGCAATTAATTCGCCGAGCGGCCTTAGCTAACCTACTATTCTGTTTTTACTATGGTATAAAGACATACAGTAGTTTGACGCCTTTGATCTCGTAGAAAAAGCCGACAATGTCTAGACAAGGGTAAGGAGGCTAGGGCTGCCACATTTAAACAATACCTACTTATTTAAACACCGTCTATTTATTTTAGAGAAATATTACAATTGCTACGCTACATGAATATTATAGTGTAAATCACTTATTTATTATATTACAATAATTAACGATAAATAATTATTAAAAAACAGTTTGCATTTTTTCGTGCGGTGACAGTTTTGCATACAAAGTGTCAGTCAGCACCTATTTCAAACCGCAAGTGTCGTAGGAGGCGGTTAAGGATATCAAGCATTTTTTCAGATATACTAGGCGGTTATCGTACAAACCAAGTTAAAATAAAGCGATTGACATAGCGGTCGTTTAATAGATGGGCAACCATGGGATCAGCTTGCAGAGCCTATATCGATATGAAGTATTTTGCAGATTTATTTTCGAGCAAACTACGTTAAGGTAAAGCAATAGACATCAAGGTAATTTTATGAATGGGTGACCGGGCTATGAGATTACTGAGAACATGTGTGGGGTTTATAAAAGGGGGCCAAAAATATGGTTATTTTTTACCTAGGACGCGCCGTTACCAAGATACCTACATATTAATATTTGATATGATTTGATAGGTACACTTACCTAATACGAAGGTACTAGGTTAGGTACTTATTGTATGAAATTAAAATCACGCTTGAATCGAATATTACCTTACAACGCTTATTTTCTTACGTCTGCCATGTTGTTTACGTACAGTAATTACTACTTTTTCTGTGATTTGGCCAGACATAAGATATTGTAAAAAGTTAGTGGATTAGTAGGTACGTGCACATTATTTTAAGTGGCTATAGGTACATACGTTTCAAAATAATATAAATAATTATAATTAATGAAATTTTCATTTTTTGTGTAAGTAAGTAAATTGATGAAATCGCAGATTTTTTAAATGCTTATTTTTTAATCTATAAGCAGCATGAAGAATTGCAATGTCTCACAGCACAAGTCGTATGCACCATCTTAATTAATATTCATAAGCAAATAAATAAGTAACGAACAAAAAACAAGCACGCGCCAGCCCCCAAAAACATGTACCTAGTTAGGAACTAAGGCGACATACGTAAGTAGGTACCGCTCTTCCCGCGTCTCACGTCTTGCCCCCCGCACGATTGACCCGTTTAGATGCGTTCGTCGAACGACTGTATGGATTATTTGTCTGTGGTGGCAGAGTGAGTGGGGCCTTGGGCTTGAAAGTTGCACCGGCGGTGCAAGAAAAGCTGAAAGGATATCGTCTAGCGTGGTATGGGCATGTTATGAGGAGGGATGAAAAGCATGTGACTAGAAAGGTGATGAATATTAGAGTTGAGGGATATAAAGCAAGAGGAAGACCAAAGAAAAGATGGATGGATTGTGTGAAGGATGACATGAATGATAAGGGAGTGAATAATCAGATGACGGCTGATCGGAGAGAATGGAAGCGAAAGACATTCTGCGCCGACCCCAAGTAAAATGGGAATAGGGCAGGCAAAAGAAGAAGAAGAAGTGGCAGAGTGGGGCCTATTCGTGTCCGCCGGTGGGAGAGAGAACGCAACATTAAAGGCCCCCTGCATCTCTCTCTAACAATACATGCACAACATCAACATTACGCAGTGGCGTGCTACCTGTAACTATTATTTAAATCAGTTTATTAGTAATCAATAGTTTAAAAGTTGTTTTTATTGATACACGAAGATAGTTTGAAGTGACAAAAAAGTTTATATATTTTTAAACTATTGATTACTGATATAAATAATAGTTACAGGTAGCACGCCACTGCGTAATGTTGATGTTGTGCATGTATTGTTAGAGAGAGATGCAGGGGGCCTTTAATGTTGCGTTCTCTCTCGCACCGACCATGAAGTTAAACATGGAGACCGCACTCCGCTCCGAATACCTACTTGAAGCTCAAATGATGTATCGCTATCTCGCTCACTGTGGTCATACCCTCTCTCTTCAACCAACCACTGCCATATTGACAAGATTTACTTGACATATGGTGGCCAATGTTGCCACATTACCAAATCCTTAGGAAATGGGATTATAACTCACTGTCTCGCCAACCATGATTATAAGCGTTCGAGACCTACAATATTGGGAGTTTTAACAAGTGATTGGATTTCAACTCTTGATTTAAATACACATTAGTTGACCGTGTAAACTTCTGATTTGCTTAATATGTCGGCTCTTTTTAAGAGCTTACTCGGAGATTTTAATAAGAAGATAGCAATACTAAATCCACGCTAAAATTAGAGGTCAGACCACAGAGAGTGAGATAGAGAAATGTAGGTATTTGACTCAAGGCTTTGTTGCAGCTGTGGCCCAGGCGCGGTCGCAGCCTGAAATTTTGGAGGGGGTCACTCACTACACTAATAAAAAATGGGATATTTTTAACAGTGCATCAAATATCTTAAGTATCACACTGAAGTGCGTTACGCTAAGAAACTTTATTATTTCACTAAAATACTGACTTGCACACTAAAATACTATTTTCACCACAGCAGCTCAAACATGCCGCTTTTGCTGCGAAACAACAGTGAACAAAACGCGTTTTTGATTCGAGCGTGAGGCAAAGTAGCTTTTTAATTTTTCAATCTTCAGTGCCACGAATTGACATTGTTCAGCCACAAATTTGAAACATTCGAATTTTACTGTGCTCTGTCTCTTTCACATGCATATAAAAAGTGAGTGAAAAAACAAACCCCTTCGAATTCAAAATTCGATTTTGGAATTCGACCTCAAAGAAAACACCTACGGCAACGCAAAAAAAAAGAATATTTGTAATAAAGAAATTACTTTTTTTATATGTTATTGTTTACATGTTTAATTTATTATTGGATTTTAATAAAAATAAGTCTAATTAATAGTATAAAATTTGTATTTAACCAATACATTTTTATTTAGAATTACAACAATTATACATTTGAAAAATAAACATCAAGGACGCGGTATTAAAACGCGATTTAAAAAAGTAGCGAGAATAAAAATTTCGCTGATGCTGATACAGTAGGTATAGCGTAACGTGTTAAATTATATTAATATATAAAATAATCTAAAAAGATGATTGAAACTAGCGGTGATGACTGCACTTTAACACCAGAAGAGTTAAATCAACAAGTGATTATGCAGAATTCAATCTATTCCTGTTCATTTCTATGTCTCTTAAGTAATATGTGTTCTCACTGCTGAGGTGAAAAGTTATGTGTGCTACACGAGAGCAAAGTTTTTTGTATCTCGTGCTGTTGAGTCCCTCACCACGCTCAGGATTCTAACTTTGATTCACTCGCTACGCTCGTGAATCAATTATAGAATCCTTTGCTTGCTCGGGACTCAAAATCAGCACTCGAAACAAAAAACAACTTTGCTCTCTTGTTGCACAAATAACTATTGCACACCAAATATGACGATGTTTCTACAAAATATCATTTGATATGAAGAGTCTCATCCGCTCGGGAAACTTATCCACTCAGAAAACTTAATAGGTTATGTTAAGTTCTCTTATGACGCTGCACCCAAAAAAGGAGCCCTGCGAAGCAGGGCTCCGTCAACTTAGCTTATTAATTTATTTGGTTGTAAAAAAATATGATATGCTTCTGTAATTGAAAGGTTTATTTTTATTATTAGAGATTTGCAACGGTCAATAAACAGGTGTTCGTTATGAAATATTTTGTGAGTATATTTTGTGGTGCAATTAGTATTTTCGGTGGAACAAAGCTATATTTTTTTGGAAGAAATCAGAGATAAATTGAGTAACAGTTAAATACAACCCATAAAAATAGGTATCTGGATCGCCATTTATAGCGTAAAAAATTTCGAAATACGTCGCCATTTTAAGGGACTGTGAGTTGTTGGGGGGAGTAGAGGGGAGGGTTCGGGTCCCCCACTCACCATTTTCACCCGCCGGAAATACTTGGTTCCTTTAGAAAAAATAAAAATTATATGCTCTCCTAACATCAGTGTGTATGGTGCTGCCAACTTCCACATTCCACATTCTTCACACTTCACACTAGTTTAATAAACTGAGATTGTCGGAGCATTGCTTCGCAGGGCTCCTGATTTGGGATTAAGGGTCAAAAGAGAACCTAACATAACCTATTTAGTTACTTCAATTACAGTCGCACCTAACCTAACCCTAGGCACTCGAAAGCAAAGAAATGATGCACAAATTTGACATTAGCTGTCAATATCATCCATCCAAGATGGCGGGTTGCGTTTCGTTTCACGTTTTTGTCATAAAACCTAAAAATTACATTTCAAAAACTATACTAAAGCATAAAAATTACGTTCCGTTTTGCATAATTGCCAAAGTATTTAGGAATTTTTGGAAATTGTTTAAAAATATTTAGACGCAACTCCGGCAGCCAAAATTACTTTGAGGGGATTAAGACTAACTCCATTAAGCCCCCTACACCACCAATACCCTCAAATTCAGGCGTTTTAAAATCCAACCCAAAATACTTATTATATTTGTAGTTTTTTTAATTATACAATGTAAATGTCTAAAAATCATTAATTTACATCAAATTTTACTTTATTAGCACATTTCTGTGCAAAACTATTAAAAAAAAAAATCCTTCTCCTGTAAAATTTAGTTTTTGTCGGTTGCGCTAAAATGGCGGGAAAAACTTGATATTACCTACAATGACTTACCATTATTATAAAATTATCATTAAATGAAGCACTGTTCTTCAAATTAAATTATATGTAGTAAGTACCATTGTACTATATTTAATGTATGATGCCTTAAATTTTTTTTTATAAGTGTACAATAAAGTATAAAGTAATAATAATAATAAGTATTCGACAATTAAGTTATATTTTAATTTTTCCTCAATCACAAAACTTAACAACAAGAATCACAATTCACAACTACTTTATCTTGAATCTTTACAATAAACCGACAAATTATATTATTAGAATATTGTTAAACAATCTTTATCATAACGACGCATATCGATTTTGCTAGGATTACCAAAACTACGTAGGTAGTTTGGTTCTTTGTTTCTAAACTAGATACAATTTCCAAGTTATTTTGGCCATCGTACGTAATTCATAAAAAGACCACTAGATAGAGTCAGCAAACTATAAATTTATTGCTGTTAGGGGATAGCTAGAAATTTCCTTTTATTATTCGGCAAATATTTGAGATTTTTCAATTTGACCTTAGATTTTGGGGGGGGGGGGTCATGTCCCCTGTGACCCCCCCGCCCCCTTCGGACCGCGCCTGCTGTGGCCTCCATGTTTATCTATACCTTCACGGCACCGACGGACACGCACGACACAGTATTGAGGTAGGTACTGTTCTGCCACTCTATTCTAATATCTCTATGGGTCAAACCCGTCAAACTGGTCAAAGTCAAAAATGTAAACTGTAAAGTCTCAGCGGTGTTGCAAATAGTAAAAATAACCATTTCAACAAGAAGCGAAAACTAAAGGCTAGATAGAGCTGACTGCTCTAAATTATATTATCAGATCTATTCACATACTAAACTGGAGGTAAAGCCAACTCGAGTTAGCAGTTCTTAAAAATATTTAAAAAGAAGTAGGTATGTTTCGTAATAAATACGTGTTGGGTTGGGACAGTACGTTATTATGTAGTACCCACGAAACTTAGAAACCATGATCGTGGTCGTAGCTGGTGATGTAGTTTGAAGGTATATAGTGTCCATCGTATGGTACCTAGGCTTTGCGAGGCATACAAGATTTACTGCTCCAGCATCTTTCCTCAATGCTGTTATAGTTGAAACCGATATGATGTAATGTCTTAAATCTACTCACTTATTGCTAAAATATATGATTTTTATTTGAAGAACGCTTGTTTTCTTACTTCTTTTAATAATAGAATCCTAAGTGTGTTATATCCATAGCTGAGCAACGTTAATCAAATAATTAACTTCATTAATCGCTAATCCGTTACTAAAAAAGTTAACTTCAGTAAACGTTAAAGCGCTACCTTTGGGACGATTTAACGCAAGTTAACGTTAATCCTTAATCCGTCATGGTAAAATTACTGTTCTCATGATAATGTAATAAACTGTTGGTTTGAGTTTTGGGAATTAACAGGTTAGGAACAAAAAAACGACGTGTATAATATAGAGTGTATAATTTAGTCATCCGGTATAGTGTGGGTATTGCCTTCATGAACATTAATATGTTGAAGTTCTCGTCTGAAAGCGAAGCTCGTTTTGGCGTTAAAATATCTTTGCCCGTGGAAAAAAGACGTTCAACTGCAGAGCTTGAGGGTATAGCAGTATTATATTTAATAAACAGATTTATGAATATCTATTCCCCGAGAAATACCGCATCGTCGATCGAGTCTTTTGATTTCATGTCTCTCGATCTAGATTCAAAATTAACATTATCACTCAAGTATGGCCACGGATTTTCGTCTGTAGTGGATCTGGGATCCAACTGCATGTTGTGGTTTTTATTTGCACAATACATTGTTTAATATACACACTGCACAGACGTAAACTATAGCGGACTATAAAATCTAAAAATTACGCACTATTTTTGTATACTTAACAAACAAAACACTCGTTACCTACTCTAAACGCCGAACGCTAAACAAACGAATTACACACATCATGTGTCATGAAACTTATGAATCAATTTCTTCGCAGTATTCTTTTCTCAGTTACACGCGGCGGCAAGGCATATAGTTTCATTTCACTTGCGGCACGCGCCGTGCCACACTTGTCGACCGACCCGAACAAACTTGTCAGAACACGTTTTGCATGGCGGCGCGGCACGGTGCGGTAAATATAAGGTAACGGATTAACGGACTTGGAAAAAATTAACGGAAGTTAACAAGTCCGTTAACACTTTTTAAGTTAACTTAAAAGTTAATCCGTTAGTGGAAATGTTAACTTCGTTAATTAACGATTAACTGATGAACGAGTTAATGCCTCATCGTCTAATTCTATCTTAATTCTTATTCCAGCTTTATTTTACTAATATAAGTTGTAGTAAATTCTCACTTATAAAACTTAGTGAGATTAGGGACAGGCGCCATGGTAGACGTTTTTCTGCATCAAAATGTCTTTTCAATGATATATTAATGACGACTATTGGAGCGGGTACCACGTTCCATACACAGTAAGCCTCCAAAGTGCTCTTTCCGCCGCCACTACCTCCCACACGACATATCTGTATAATCTATGCACATGACACAGATATGAGAAGTAGTACAGATAGAGCGCATTCGTCCAACTAAGTGTGGCACGTTGACAGCTATGTGTGCGTGACCTTTGGCGACTGGCACTGTACGGACACGCGCGTCTATGTGTGTGAAAAGTTGCCAGATTATGAATAGTCTCCCAGTATTTTGCATATAGTTATGTAAAATTCTTTTATTCATTTGCGGTTTTGAAGAATTTACCATGGATTTAATTAATGCTTTTATAAATACATTTCTTAAATGTAGGTACCAAGTTAAGTTTTAACTACTTCGTAAATCTGTATATATAAAATCCTTGCGTTACTGACTGACTGACAGACAAGCTACAGCCGAAACTACTCGGCGCATGAAGCTGAAATTTAGCATGTATGTTTCTTGGGAACCGTAGGGGTGTACCAAGACGGGATTTCTCGAAATTCCCACGGGATCGGGCAAAACGAGAAATACGAAAATATGTGCGTGCGAAGCCGCTGGCGTCGATTAGTTGAGAAATAAATAGTATGTATGTACACACGGCACCAAGTCAAGCTAAACAGTTGCTGTACGATTTTGATACTTATTCCCTACGCCATAACTATGTATGTACACACGGTGCCAAGTCAAGCTAAACAGTTGCTGTACGATTTTGATACTTATTCCCTACGCCATAAGTATGTATGTACACACGGCACCATGTCAAGCTAAACAGTTGCTGTACGATTTTGATACTTATTCCCTACGCCATAAGTATGTATTTACACACGGCGCCAAGTCAAGCTAAACAGTTGCTGTACGATTTTAATACTTATTCCCTACGCCATAAGTATGTATGTACAGTCCGTTCACAGTTATTTTACCTCTGACAGATGTCGGTGTTTATTTTCTTTATGTTGGAATTGTACTCTGTGATGACAGGAATGTAAAATAGGGTTACCCGTGCATAACATTTTACCCAATATTAGTGGAAATGCTTCAAAAATTCAAATGCTTGAAGCTCATGGCCGCAAAGTGGTTAGATTACGAGCTTATATGTAGTCTCATTAAAAGGCGAGTCACAAGCAAAAATTAAGGGCAAGAGGCAACCAATGTAGGGGTATCAATGGATGTGCGTTGTAAGAGATAAATAAAGAATCCAAAAGAAGAAATATATACCTACTTTTACTGGTACCAAGTTACAATATAAATACAAATCTACGACCTAACTGTGTGGGAGCGGGAAGACGACTGCTGCGCCGCACTTACACAATATCGTGCCTTGTATATAATTTGTAGCGTCAGCAGCCGCTACAATATTCCCCCCTTTATTAAAAAAAGAACATAACAAAATACTTAATACACAATTAAAAAAATCCGAAACAAAATAATTACAAAAACCAATCTACATAAAATAATATAGTATAAGTAAGTACCAGGTGCTAGCGCTCGAATTGCGTCATATCATAAACACGTATCAAGTAACCGGAGCGCTAGTCCTGGGAATGCAAACTAAACAAAAACTCAGTAAGTATATGGAACTCTATAACGATAACGAACTAACTACCTTTGTATGTGATTTTATTTTTAGAACGATACTACTATAACTTTATACTAAAGACCAAAACACGATAATAACTCAGTTGCCGTTTCTATTACACTTCTGTTGCTCTTCGTAAGCCGCTTGTAGAGAGCTGGTCGTACAAAGAAGCAAATAGTTTTCGTCCATCCTGCCAGTGATCTTCACCGTTCTGCCTGGGCCGTGATGAGGGACGACAGGGTGCGCTATCCAACACTGAGCGGTATCCATCCTCGCCTCCAAGTGTGATGAGCCGCTTCGACGCGTGCACTGTCCCGTAGAGTGCCACCGCCGGTCCCGTGTCGATCCCGTCCTCGGAGAATGCTACGTCTTCGTCTTGGTGCGGAATTCTGCCTCGCCACCAAGGTCAATTACGCCTTACGCCTTATGCCCCGACGTACGCACTTTCCTTCAGAGTGCCGCCGCCGTCGTATGCCGCTCCGGAATTCGTCTGCTGCCCATGTTGCCGTGATCACTGTTATCGGCAGATCGTCATGTACCTTGTTCCAAATTTTGGTCGCACGTGTCCTGACTCTGATGTTGTCCGCAGTTAGGTCGTAAGCCCTTTCGGTCGTAGTAAAAAGGGCGAGTCGTCTCCCATGAGTCGAGGATGTCTTCGTGTCCAGGCTGCTTGGCTCCTCGCTGTTGCCACGCTGCACATGCGCTTGTTTGATTCCGCTGACCATGTGCACGTGCGTCGATGCCGCGTTGCCGAAGCTGAGCCGAAGGTTGCGTGTTGGATGTCAGGGCCCCTGACATCGAACACGCAACCTTCGACCCTACCCCTGACTCAGGGGTCACCAATGTAGGGTATCAATGGATGTGCGTTGTAAGAGATAAATAAAGAATCCAAAAGAAGAAATATATACTTTTACTGGTACCAAGTTACAATATAAATATACTACAAATCTACGACCTAACTGTATGGGAGCGGGAAGACGACTGCTGCGCCGCACTTACACAATATCGTGCCTTGTATATAATTTGTAGCGTCAGCAGCCGCTACAATTGTGAATTTAGCTGAAGAAGCTTTTCAATCTATCACTGCAGAAGATTGACAAAAACAATGCAAACATGAGAGCCACATTGAAGACAAGCTTCGTGAAATAGATGGGTCTACGGATTCTGAAATAGACAGGTTCATAATAGAATTAAATTCTGAGTCTGATACAGAATATGACAGCAGATACGAATCATCATAACATTGGCAGTCCACATGGATCATTCTTATAGACTCACGCCTGTTTCCATGCAGGGGTAGGCAGAGGTGTAATATTACACCCACATCATTCTTATTCAAAATAAATATGAAAATTAAATTTGCAGTTTTTGTATTTGATAATTAGAACCTCACGTTGGCGTAATTATGATTCGTTTACCTTTATTTAAATAGACAACATTTTTATTAGAACTACTTATCTTCATAGGAAATTAGTTATTTCGTAAGAAAATAAATGTACATGCATATAGCCATGCCAATATCAAGAGGTTTTGTTACAAACATTACTTCCAAATATTTAATACGATCGCTTAGGCAATAAAAAAATAAGTATATTTTTAGCAATAATGTATATTTAAAATGGGAGTATTATATACCAAATATAGCAACACAACGCCCAGGTTGGCCAATCTAACAGCTAGAGGTAAAATAACTGTGAACGGACAGTACACACGACGCCAAGTCAAGCTAAACAGTTGCTGTACGATTTTGATACTTATTCTTTACGCCATAAGAACGGTGTAAAGGACAAAGTGTATAAGACGACGAGTGCAGGGTGTACACGAATATTTGGATCGTTTGGGGATCGAACTCAAAACAATATTATGTAAGGTATATACTAATGGAAATTGAAATTCTATTACTATATTTATGAGAAAGAAGATATATCTACAATATACTTTTACAATATGGTAATGTATTTTTCATTAACATGACAATCATTATCACATAATCAATTGACAAGTGCATTTTCCCTAATTCAGGCAGAACGGCGTCGACAAAAACTGGCAACACTTACATATTTCTTGCACAAATACGAATTTTATCGAAATTAAATTAGGAAACAGTCAAATTATCAATAGTTACCTGTGAAAAGATATTCCATTTTCCTGTTTTTGTTTTTAGGAACAACTTGTACAGTGTTTAAGAACACAAGACGGCATTTTGAGAATTTAAAAGTTGAAGTGATCGTGACGCGTGAACCGTACGATGCTTCGTAGCGCACTGAGACGAGTTTATATTCGCTTTTCAATTTTGTATTTGCTTTAGTGGCCGCGCGCAACTGTGCCGCACGTTCCATCTGATACTTCTCATATCTGTGGCACATGACTAATCAATGTGGCAACGTTTCATATGACGCTTGAACATAATTATCTTTGTAGCGCAAGAATTGGCCGCCTTGTTTTCGCTTGGCATCATAAAGCTCTGAGTAGAAGATTCGTTTAGCCACTTTGTTTTCAAACATCCGGGAGACATGGCCGCTCCATCGAAGTTGCCGCTGCAAAGCAGCGGACTAGAGGCGTATCTCACTAGATATTATATTCCGCTGCTATTTGCTCTTTGTAGAACTTCCCTGTTTCGTACACGATCCGACCAGCGGATGTTCATAATTTCCTGTAATAATTTAATGTGGAATCTATCTAACATGCGGATATATGTTTGCGGCAGGTACAGGCACCACGTCTCGCAGCCGTACCTGTAAGTACAAGATTTGGCAGTACGATTGCCATGTACACAACTATTTACGTGGGGAGCTATAAGTGATGTGAACGGAATACCTTGAACCGAAGTTTGCCAAAGACTGCAGCAGCTGCTCCAATTGTGTTGTTGATTTCATTATCAAGAAGACACTTTGATGTGCTGCCCAGATATTTGAATTTGTCTACCTGAATCAAATTTTAATTTCATGTATATATATTCCCTATTGTTTAATTGATTGTTAAAATAAAAGGTATATAATCGTAACCTAAAAAAATCTCTAACAGTTATAAACTGTATAGGGATTTTTTAATTTTGAAAATATTTATTTATCAATTTTGACTGCAACTGTGGTCCAGTGGATAGCATATGCGTCTGCTGATGGTCCCGGGTTCGATTACCGGCTCGGGCAAAAGTGTTACTGAGTTTTTCCGAATTCTCAGTAGCAGCACGGAGTCTGGCAATGTGCTGGTAACGGCGATATGCTCACTCCCTATTACGTGAGACCTTAAGTTCATAAGGCGAATTATTGTGGGTGCAATATTACTATTCCTTCCGGGATACGGGGCATGACTAGCCGCCCTGAATAATAAAAAGTTACGGGGCTATTTTTCTATAGCTCCTCTTGTTAAAAAATTATAGGAATCCTGTTCAGAACTTTGACCGGTTATTGTAAAAACCAACCGTCTTCCTCCTGTAGCGGCTAGACGCTACAAATTATATAAGGCGCTCTATTGTGTTAGCGCGGCGCAGCAATCGTCTTCTCACACTCTCATAGTTAGGTCGTAGTCATTTAGTTTATTTTGCGGTACCACAGAAAAGTACATATTGAAGTATTTGGACTATTAATTTTTATATCACACCACACAAATCATCATGAACCTTTGTCATGAACTCCTACATTCTATAATCTGTGCTGTTTTACTAACCTATGACTTCGAGTCTTTGGCTTTTGACAAATATTCTTCTGTGGCTTTTGACAAATAAATGTTTTCATGTATAATACCTTTCATGTACCACATCATATAATCATTATGGGTTCAATTGATATCAATATGTATAAGTTTACATAATGACATTTTATAATCAGAAAGAACAATGTTTCATAAGACTGCTTCAAACAAATCGACTGACTCAAAGAGAAGTGTAGTCATAGTACCAAGCAGCATAGCACCCTCTAGTCACGACGACCTTGAAGGAATAGAAGAAACTGAAATAGCTGCAGAAATATCAGTACCCTCAGAAGGAGGATGGGGCTGGGTAGTAGTTGCAGGCAGTTTCTGTAGTATTTTCATACTGGATGGAATCTTTTTAACATTTGGCAGTATTTATCCGGATATTGTACAAGACATGGATCTCGATGGCACGCTTGTGGCTCTAATAAACTCTGTAGCAGTCGCTCTGTATTTTCTAATAGGGCCTGTGGCATCAGCTCTTATAAATAGATTTGGATTTCGAGCATGTACAATGTTAGGTTCAATTATACTGTCGTTATCTTTTTTTAGTTCATATTTTGCTACCAGCTACATGACACTCATTATATTTTACGGAGTAATTTCTGGTTTTGGTGCCTGTCTGGTCGCTATGTCATCCACAATAGTAGTGGGATTTTATTTTGAACGTCTTCGAGCTATAGCTTTGTCAATAGCAACCGTAGGTTCAAGTCTAGGTGTTATGATAATGTTTAGTGTAAACTCATACTTAGTTAACTTAGCTGGTTGGCGTATAACTACACTTATTCACTCTGGATTATTTGGTATGATTTATTTTCTAGCAATGACGTTTCGACCTTTACTTTCAATAACCGTAACTAAGACCACAACAGATCCAACTCGTACTGTAACTTATTTACCCAGCGTCGCGGCAGTTAAAACCGCAGCAAGTGCAACACCATCCAGGAAAGAAAAGATAAAAGCCACAGTTTCCGAGCGCTTTTTCAGTGCTGTCTCAAATGCTCGCTTTCCGACAGCTGCCTCAGTGGTAGAAGAAGGTGTAGCAGCACAACGACCTACGACTCAAGCAGGACCTTCAACAGCGGCTGTATCTAAACTTACAGTTACAACTCGTAGTGGCCTTAGTCGACGGCAGATAAATCAAGTAAAATCAATCATGTCGCGAGCAAGCCAATCACCTGAGGCGAGAAATATTGAAGTTACAGTGGAAATCCGAGATCCAAAAACACCACCGTCGAAACAAAAGTGGTGGGCTAGTTGCTGTGATCCTTGGGAAGATCATGTGCCAGAATCACGACCGCTATACCGTGACGATGCGTTTTATGAAGGTAGAGTGGAAGACTTACCCATTTATAAAAAAAGTGTGATGGAAATAGCACCAGAGGCACGAACCGGCTTAGAATATCAAATGGCTGTTTCTCGGGCAGTGACTGCTGCTGATTTAGAAGAACGTCGAGGTGTTTTTACGACTGCAGTTAGAAGGACTCTTGCTACTATGATGGATCCAAAATTGTTAAAAAGATGTTCCTTCTTATCATTATGTCTCACAGGTTTTCTCACATACATAGGTTTGCTCATACCATATGTGTTTCTACCGGAACGAAATAGGCTGGAAGGTATAGACCCACAACATTGTACTTTATTCGTGAGTGTTATTGGCTTCTCTAGTGCAATAGGCAGGTTACTGTGTGGTGTAGTAGCAGTCAAATTAAATCCTTTAAAATTGTATATAGCTTCGTGTTTATTAACGGGTACGGCAATAATATCGTATAATTTTTCATTTAATGTTTATTATCAATATGCGTGTTGTATATTATTTGGTGTTTTTGTTGCATGTGTTTCTAGCTTACGAAGTCTAGTTGTTGTAGATTTATACGGTTTAGATAAGTTAACAAATGCAACTGGCATGTTAGTAATGTTTCAGGGCTTCGGCAGTTTAATAAGCACACCTTTGTCCAGCATACTTAAAAATTTGTTTGGTTATGCCGTATCGTTTTATGTAGCTGGACTTGTTATGCTTCTTGGTGGCATAAATTTAATACCTGTTCAAAAGCTTATTAATAAAGAAAACAGGTTGCTTCAAACTGAGAATGATACAAATGTAACTGTTAAACGAAACAAAAATGTTACTCCTAAACAAAACAAATATAGTGATAAACAGAATAAAAACGCCTCTCATCTGCCTCCAAAAATATTTAATTCTTATCAAGGGCTACGTGGAAATAAATAATTTTTAAACAGTTTGTTTGACTCTTATTTCTGCGCTTCCTTCTTCTCCAAAATATCTATACACTAGTTGACACGGCGAATTTCTTAGCGCCATATTTTATTTCTCTAGATTATTTTATTTTTTTGTAGGTACTAATTTGTGAATCTAAGCCATTCTCAAGTCCCCTTGAACACACACAAAAAATTTCATTAACGTCGGTTCAGTCGTTCAGGATTACTTTAAAATGTTTTTTTTTAATAAGTATGCAAACTTTTTAGATTAAATTATATACATATGGAGAGACTGGCTCTTAATCTTAAAAATAATCAAAATTAAAAAATAGAACTGCAGTAAAACAAATGAATATAGCCGGGAAAAGAAAATTTACTCGTAGTATCAGATTTGCGTGTTATTTATAGCAAAGTTTTAAATTGATTCGCATTGATTTTTTATTCTTTTGTCAATTGAATTATTGTTACCAGCAGAATTGTTGGGTTAGTTTTTTAACTCATCCAGAGTTTTTGAACCATAATATGGATACTTCGTCCGAACAAGCGGCTCACTGTGTAGCACTGGTGCGGGAGGGCTTGGATCAACGAACGATTGGTAGAAATTTAAATTTAAACCAGTCTACGGTTTCTAGAATAGAAGGTTTGTGGAGACAGGTTCTTACAGAAGGAGACGTGGTACAGGCAGGACTCGAGCAACCACCGGTCGTGATGACCGATTTATTGTTACAACTTCCCTGCGAAATCGTTTCCTCACGTCCGTTTACATCAAGACAGAGCTTAATGAAGTGCGTGGAGTAAATGTGAGTGCACGAACAATAAGAAGAAGGTTAAAGGAAGCGGATATCACCCCTTTTAGACCAGCAAATGGTCCAAAGTTGTCTGTAGCTCACAGACAAGCTCGCTTAAGAATTTTACTTTAATGCAGGATAATGCCCGGCCGCACGCTGTTCACAAGTGTGTGTGTGCACAAGTTCGACAATATTGCGAAGAGGTTGCGATACGTACAATGAATTGGCCAGCACGCAGCCCGGATCTTAATCCCATTGAGCATATTTGGGACAATTTAAAAGGAGCTGTATATGCGAGAAATCCTGTGCCCACGACAGTGGCAGCACTAAGAACAGCACTTTTAGAAGAATGGGACGATATTCCGCAAAATCTTTTAATAACCCTAATAAAATCTATGCGGAACCGTTTAGAATCCGTAATAAGGGCACGTGCAGGTAATACACCTTATTAAAACATAAATAAACCCATGCATAAAGTTTGTGTCTATTGTTAAAACCAATTTTTTTTGAGTCCGTCACTGTATATAAAGATATAATGAAATAGTGAAATATAAGTATATAATTAAGCAGCAGCCTCAACGACGAAAACATGGACTGTCTCGTACGTTCACTGCAAAAAGCGGTTTATCTCTCATACGCGTCTCCCTTACGGAGTGGAAGTGGCCAAGAAAAACATAGATTTCTCTATCGCACGGTGATCTGAACTTCAATCTGATTTAGTTTAAAAGAAATGAAGAATACCACAGATTACAAGATAATGAATATATAGTATCTATTCAAACCGGATGCAGTAATGTATCTGCTTCAATACAGGTCACTTTTAAACTCCCGCACTGCAGAAATAAACGTTTATTACAGTGCGAAACGAGGCTAGGCTGGTTTCAGAGAGTTCAGTGCGGCACGCGCCGTATAGCAGCGCGTCTCAACAGCGCGCGCATGACACGCGGACCCCTGTGAATCGAGTTTAAGGCGAGGTACCAGTACTTTTTAAGATTTTTGAACGTCTGAAAGTCCTATGAACTATGATATTTTTAAGGAATAAAAATTAAGTATAAAAGTTGAACATATTTTCTAGTAAATCGTAAAGATAGAAACACGATTTGGAATGATTGGCTCGATAAAAAAAAATGTCAAACATGGCACTAAATCACAATTTTAAACGTGTACTGCTTAGAGATTCCATAATGAATTTATATGAAAGTATTATCAATATAAGCAGCTCTTTATTTTAAAATAAATGGTAAAAACAGATTTCGTAATTTCGTTATCATTTTTCTCCAAGAAAAAAAATTGTCAAAATGTTGGCATTATATCGCTCGCCGGCCGTTCATCAGTGCCTGTCTAGGCGTGATTGAGGGCGGACGTACGTCGTTGCTCCGCAAAATCCCCCTCCACCCCCGCATGTGCGTTTTCGCAAAAGTACAAA
Organism: Euclidia mi; assembly: GCA_944739405.2. Lineage (NCBI taxonomy): Eukaryota > Metazoa > Arthropoda > Insecta > Lepidoptera > Erebidae > Euclidia > Euclidia mi. The sequence continues at coordinate 22,634,582 of OX123200.2, forward strand.
GTAATTCGTATTCCAAACTCAATCGTTCAAACCATAGAGATACTAGTAAGAAACCGTAGACAGGTTACTGACAAGGTAACATGACGGAGCTTACGAGTGGCACGCATCGCGAAAAGCGTACGCACACTAATATAAATATGTCAAAACGACACACTAAGAATTAGATAAGAAGTGTAAGTGAGATAGCACATCTAATCGCAAGCGCGAAATAGAGATAAACATATACTCTCTGGACCGACGCGCACTGTGACATCATGCTGACCGTTTCACAAACAATAATTTGACTCAGATGCGACATGATCACTTTGTCTGTCTTGAGTAAATACAATTCGCCTCAAAGTAAATTTGATTAATTCATTTAAGGTAGGGAAATAAAAAGTCGATGTGATTTATTTATAATATTTATTAAAAAAGTACATTTTATTCTTCTCATTTCATTCAATGGAAACCTAATGCAGTACGTTAATATAAATACTGTGCGCTGCGGACCCACCGTAGCCCTGGCAATACCCATGGGGGAATGGTGGGTCTTTTAAAGCTTAACCGTACTCCTGGCTGAAATGCTCGTAGTGTTATACCAACGTGCTACGTGGACATTAAACTGAACAGTGTTATCTCTCGTATGATAATGACTTAGTACTTACGTTTTTGTATTTTTAAACAAGCGAAGACAAGCACTAGTACGATGATATAGTGCAACAAGGAGATAAATTAGAGAATAAAACTTTTAGGTATTACTGCTAATGATTATAATGCTTTGTATATTATAGGTATAATCTGTGGTACTCTTGAAGACCCGTCATCATCATCATCCTTGCGCTGTCGGATCATTCCCACTAGTTCTATTGAACAGTTCTATGATAGAACTAGTGATACTTTTTTCCCACTAGTTCTATTAGCACAACTTGATGAGAAGAATAGAACTAATGGGAAACAGTTATAGGAAATTTACCACTAGTTCTGTGTATGTTTTACAAGGGTAGTGTCACAACATCGCGCTCACATATCCGAATAAATATGTATGTATAAAAATGTGTTAAACGAATGAACGTCTACAAAACAAATGAACGTGTAAAAAACACATGACTACCAGAAAGTGATCAGCTATCGATAGTGATTGCAAAAAATAGGTGCATGCGATTTTCGACCTTATTGACAATTCATGACAATTTTTTTTTTGTTTTTCTTCGCTTTCTGGCAATATTAGGATAATAAAATTATAAATTCTGACTAATGTCAATTAGGTTGAAAATCGCATGCACCTGTTTTCTGCAATCACTATCGATAGCTGATCACTTTCTGTAAGTCATTTGTTTTGTAGACGTTCATTTGTTTTGTAGGCGTTCATTTGTTTTGTAGACGTTCATTTGTTTTACACATTAAACAACTGAACGTCTACAAAACATATTCATTCGGATATATTGAGCGCGATGTCGTGACACTACGGATCCTTCCCAGTAGTTCTATTGAATGTAAAACCCATGTAAAAACATACATAGAACTAGACTGGGACGTTTCCTATTACTTATCCCATTAGTTCTGTTCTCCTTATTAAGTAGTTGTGCTAATTGAATTAGGACAGTTCTATCATAGAATTGTTCAATACTACTACTATACTGGGAATGCTCCCACAAAATAGTAGAACTTGAAATTAACGAACTGAAATTAATAAACTAATTACACAATAATATTATCTGGGAGAACGGTTAAGCTTTGAAAGACGGTGGGTCTTCCAGACCCACCAGTACCCCCAGGGGTACTGCCAGAGGTACGGTGGGTCGGCAGCGAAAACTGTGCAGTACAATCTACTCAGTTGTTTAATACTAAAGGAGAAAAACAAGAACAAGTGAATGGACTTTGATCATCCGTCAATGTTTGCCTCAAATCAGTTTTATTACTTGACAAAAACACACATCAGTATTTTATTATTACGAATGTCCCATCTGGATACTTTGATTTTTAGTCTTTGAACACGCACAGTACTGCTTCTCTTTTACACTCGCTAAATGCCAATTTTTTTATTCACTCTATTATTTGTGATACTGAATTTATTATAAATTGTAAATAAAACGTTGTAATAGTGTAATACTCATGAATGAGAAGTGATTCCATAACTTTTAGTCATTTTCCTACTATAGTTTGTGCAAAATCTCATTACACACGACGGCATTTTCAAATGTAACGTACACACACGCGAGTAAAAGAGCGAGCGCTTCCGACCGCAGCGCGTACCTATGCGACTAAAGCCAAATAAGACATTTAGCCTGTTTTTAATGTGCCACTTTTGAAGTTCGCATAACTCATCTACGGTTTATTTTACGCTGCGCTGTGGCACACGCACACACGAAACTCCCCCCTCCCCTCACCCCGCTCACTCGCTGACGCCACCGCCGTGTTTTTGTTTTTGCGGGGGGTGAGGTCGAGCTATGCACTGTACTGCAACCTCGCCTTAAGTATCGCGCGTTTCTTTGCAATGTACAGTTGTGTACAATCTACATGAAAGTCAAAGTCAGAATCCTTTATTCATTTGGGTCACAATGTAACACTTATGAACGTCAATATAATAAATTTATAAAATAATTACATAAAGACAGAATTTACATTTACTGCCACGTTCGCAAAGCAAGGGCGTAGAACCACGAGAAAGAACGGGCAATAAAACTCACGGTCACTCTTTTTCATCGCCAGGTTTAGCATAATACACATAATTTACATTTTGTAAGGTGCTGCAACTGTTACACCTTCTATATATTTTTTATTTATTTATAGTCTCACGCCTGTATCCCCGAACCTTCTATATCACTAAGTATATATTTACTGTACATAATAATATTCAAGCATAATACTTAATTTTAATTTTGATGTTCATTTAGTTAGCCTCTTCAGAACATAAACCGACTCACTAAGAGGATTAGCTATTTATTTTTTATGGAAAAGAGTGCAACAGCGACGTAGCCGTAGAAGATTGAAAATTGTTCCGTTTAATGCCACAAGGTACAAGGTTACTGAGAGGCGCCTTCGTATCTAACGTCGCGTCGTTCACTGATAAATCACGAAAAGATAGTTACAGGTTTTTTAAACATTTTCGCCTTTCATCCAGGGCCTCAAGTCTGCTATTTTAAACACATTCGTCATTCCAACACGATCCCATTGTCATTTTGACAAAAGTTCGTAGTCTGGTAATTCATCATGATAGTTCAGTGATCGATCAGTGGTCTCGTAATTGAATGGTGGCAGAATGGCATTGTTGTATTGCCATAGATAAAAAAAACCATTAGAAGAAATTATTTTTGAAAAACTACCATGAAATTTGATAATTTTTCATGCCAGATTTCATTTATATATTTTTTAAATATTCATTACTAGTGTTATAAGCACTCTAAAGTTGTAATAAAGTTCGTAAATAGCAAAAAAAACAATGAATTTAACCATTCAACTCAATAATATTTGTTCTGTTTAGCTGTCAAAGTCAAATCATGTTTTGACGTAAGAACTGTCAAAAGTTTTGTAAACAAAGTCCTAGTTTGTTATATTTCTCAATAAATACCGAGTAGCTCGTATGTTTCTCTTAGAGCCAAAACGAATATATCAATGGAAAATGCTCTATGGATAACAAATTCCAAAGGAAATGTTACAGCAAGGTTATGCAGTTCACACCTCAAAGAAAAGTGATTATATCGACAGGAGTAAATGCTATAAATAAAGATAGCGAGTTAACTACTAAAGGTGTTTATATTCGAAGAAGAATTGGCATAACCAAAACATAAAATATTGAAGATTGAGTTAGATCATAGATACATTCCTATTACAATTAAAATATTATTTGTGTTTCATGTGTTGTAACTGTATCAAGAAGGAAAATAAAACTCATAATTATGTGTTATTATTAACAATGTTGTTTTATTAAAGATAAATAATTTCTGTAGGTACATGAATTTATTAAGAATTATTGGTTCCAATTATAGACACAAAAATTGAACACTATTCTCATATACTAACTATCATAAATGTTCACTTTTGCATCTACTAGCAAAGCAACTTTCTTCATACTGGCTTTGTAGAATCCTCACATATATGTATGTCTCAGACAGATGGATATGAGCGGTCACAAAACTCATAAAGAAGTTGCCCGTTTGCTTGAATTTTGTATCTGTAAGAGAGATAAGTAAATATTTATAAACACACCACACATTACATCATATTCTTTTATACTAAGATCTTCTATACTATGCAATTAATTTAAAAACACTTTTCATCATAATTCAGACATTATTTAATTGAATTATGTAGGTACTTAAATTCTTTACAAGACTCCATAGAATGTAGGTAGAATATATTGATAAATTAGGAACATTATATAAAGCCTGGTCACTATCTAGTCATCATTAACATAACTGTTCCTGTCAGGTAGGTATGGCAATATTAAAAAGCAGGAAGATCTTATTGTACTAATACTTCAAACTATCACATAGGTATGACATTATCATTTATTTAAGTACCAAACCACTTCTTATTGTACTAATACTTCAAACTATCACATAGGTATGACATTATCATTTATTTAAGTACCAAACCACTGCTGGTCACTATCTATATTCATATCATTATCTACTACTAACACTTCCATTCCCTATGTGTAAAAACATTACTCTTTCTTTTTAGCTCCGTCACTCAGATGAACTAAGTTCATCTGAGCTCTGCCATAGTTGGGTTAAAAGCACAGCTACAATGTTTGAAAATATTTAATTTCCTGTTTCTTATGTTTGGAATATGAGTATTTAGCTTTGACGTCCTTGTATATTTCGGAAGGCAGAATGTACATGTATAATTTGATGTTCAAGTAGACACTTGAACATCAAATTTGGAAAACCACAAACTGAACTAGGCGAACTATGATATTCCTTCCCATTTAATATATTGATGGTATATTTTATATAATGCCTCTGTAACTTCTTTAGTGGGCTGCGACACAGTAATTGGCGAAATGTCATGGAGGGCACCCAGTCCAATCAAGGTCTGGTAAGATCCTGATGCGTAAAATGAGTGCTACCAGAATCAGCAATAAAAATATAACATTAATTAATAAATTTCTTCTTTATAGGAATAGAATAATAAATCAATATTAACTTCAGTTTTCTCACCTTTATTTCTGCCGATACTCTATCGTTTTGACGCGGTCTGGCCTTAAGGGGAATGAGTTTTTGAAATAACTCCCTTACTGAATCCTTTCCTCTCTATGATGAAACGTTTTTACAAATTTCGCCTCGGGAATATCCGTAAAAGGGTTTGTAGTCATCCTCGTTAAGCGACGGGCTTGTTAATTAGCTCGAGAACATTAGTTCGCAGTTAATATATTATCTCTTTTTTATAGTACATTAAACTTTTTTATTGTCTATCACTATGTTTCACAAGCAAACACTAGAAAAAAGCAATGATTGCACGATGGCGTTACGATGGTAGGTCACTGATCAAAAGAACTGTCAAAATATTACCAGACTACCGCATACGTCAGTCATCGATTTGTCATTATGTACGAGACTACCAATCTATGCCATATCTTTCAATGGAGTGTCAGTGGTTGACCATCGGAAAATCATTATGACACCATTGTAACAGTAGACTACCAAACTTGTCAAAATCAACAATTATGAAGTCAGTGATTGACCATTTTGGCACTATTGTAATAACAGACTTGAGGCCCTAATCTTTTGGCGAATTACTCTACATTTTTTTTTATATCCCTGTCTTTATACAATTGATCTGAGGCATCCCACAAACATATTCTTCGTCGATCAGACGCCCCGTAACGAGGAACATAAAATCGTTACTCTTTTTAAGTGTAGGCACGCAACAGCGCATGCGACCCGCGTCACTCTGAAACGCGTCACTGGCAGTAGAGGAGCTCGGGCGGCGGCGCGCGCGTCGGCAGCGCCGGCCAACGGCGCGAGTCTCTCTCGCGGCGCGTTTGAACTTTGTGACTATGAAACGCAACTAGGTACTATCTAGTGTAATTCTAAGGTCCTTCTCTCACGTAGCTATTCAAATGCTACGGGACTGAGATGCAAACCATGATCGAATACTGGTATGGTACTCAATACCGCACACGGTGCTACGCTAATGAGACTATATTTTATCATTTGAAGAACAACATTCGTACGACGATGTCTAGTGACTCTAGCGATGAAGACAATTTTATCCTATATTTATATTACAAGAATAAACGAAAATATAAAAGAAGATTCTGGTTGCACCCGTATATCGAAAAAATATCAATTGTAGGGCCAGGGCATTTGTCGAGGGACGAGTCGTCATTTTTATAGAATGTCAATTAAAGCCAGTTGGAGTTTAGACTCTTCCTGGCGAGCCAAAGCTTTACGAGTCATAACCATAGTGAAAAGAGAGAAATACACTATACACTCAATAGAATCATATTATTATTTGAATCTTTATCTGAGAAATTATCTTGCCAACTATCTAAATAATAACTCCACTGCTTTGCTTCCTTGGCAAAAAAATTATTGTGTATAAATTTAATGTATTTACCTATCATCATATGAGCCAAACGACGTCCATTGCTGGACATAGACCTCCCCCAAGGTTCTCCACACACAGGGCCGGATTTAAAGGTCTGGAGGCCCCGGGGCAACGTAGCTGTGGGGGCCCCTATTTATTAACCGTATAACTTTTTCCTTAAACTTTTTAAAAATACGCTGTCAGTAAATTAAACTTCGTTAAACAAAAATATATATAAAAATACAGTTTAAAGAGGGTGTTTCCCGGAAATAGCGTTAACAAGCAGAGTAAACTCCCGCTCGAGACTCTCGAACTTATGAGGCTAAGAAGGGGAATGTCATATGCGCAGACGTCTCCGACGGCCGGAGGAAACCTAAACCGGAAGATCCGGAAGCTGGTGCGACGTGACTTCCGATGTTTCAATACCCGCGCCACCACGGCTGCGATTGAACAGAATCGAGGAACGAGTCTAGAATCGAGGTCTTCGCTCGCCAGCTTGGTAGAACTCATCTGTCGAAACTCAATATTGCGGATGGCAAAACCGTAACCTCTAAGTTCGAGATTCTCACTGAAATTGAGAGTTTCTACAAGGACTTGTACGCATCACGGATGCCTAAACCCACGAGACCCAGCGATGATGACCCTGTGGTCATCATCGCTGGGTCTCGAGCCCAACTCACGCACCATTACACAGAGGACATCACTGATATCAACCAGGGCGAGGTAAGAGTGGCTCTCGAGCAGTTTAAGAACAACAAGTCTCCAGGGGATGACGGAATGACCTCAGAGCTCTTAAAAGCAGGAGGGACAGCAGTTCTGAAAGAGCCGGCGAGCCTTTTTAATTCCGTTATTCACCAAGGCCTAACACCTCAGATGTGGAACGGGAGTGCGGTGGTTCTGTTTTTCAAAAAAGGTGACAAAACCTGGCTGAAAAGCTATAGACTCATTTTACTCCTGAGACACGTCTACAAGTTGTTCTCGGAAGTCCTAACAAACCACCTCGCCAGAAAACTCAATAATTTCCAGCCACAGGAACAAGCCGGGTTTCGAAAAGGCTATAGCACCGTAGACCACATTCATACTGTTCGGCAGATCATACAAAAGACTAACGAGTACAATTAGCTGCTGTGTATGGCTTTCGTGGACTACGAGAAAGCCTTCGACTCCATCGAAACCTGGGCGATTCTGGATGTCTGCAGCGGTGTCGTATCGATTGGCGCTACATCGAGGTGTTGAGATGTTTGTATGACACCGCCGCTATAACCATCCAGCTCCAGGACCATAAAACAAGCCCCATTGAGTTGCGACGAGGAGTGAGGCAGGGGGATGTTATATCCCCTAAGCTTTTCACCAACGTACTCGAAGACGTCTTTAAGACGCTGAACTGGAATGGATGGGGCATAAACATGAATGGCGAGTACATATCCCACTTACGATTTGCCGACGATATCGTCATCGTGGCAGAGAGCCTGGAAGAGCTGAGCGAGATGCTGCACAGCCTAAATGGAGCCTCTCGACGGGTCGGTCTCGGCATGAACTTGGATAAAACCAAGATTATGTTCAATGAGCACATTGTGCCGCCCGGGACCGGTTTATGTCGACGGATCGATGCTTGAAGTTGATCAAGAGTATGTTTACGTTGGGCAAGTAGTCCAGCTTGGTAGAAACAACTTCGTGAAAGAAATCGACCGCAGGATCTAGTTGTGTTGGGCAGCGTTTGGAAAGCTACGTCGATTTTTCTCTTCGCCTTGCTTTTTATTTGTCGCGCGTCGCGGCGATCATTTGGTACTTCAATCCTTACGCTAATAAATTATGGTTTTCAGAAAATTGATTCGTCATTTTGTATTCGTTATTTAGAAATAAGTATTTGACTAAATTTAAATGACATAGGTATAGGCAATTTCTGTCTAGTTGATTTTGTTTATTTGGTATGAAAGTTTAATAATGTTGATTTTTTGTAAACATTAATTTGGATTTACGATTTTCAAGTTCACTGCATGAAGTGAAGTGAACAAATGCTGATATTTTGTTAAAAATTCTAAAACAACATTGTCAGGTTTGTACAAGTATGTATATGTAGTTGCTAATTATGTGGAAAATAATGTTTAAAGGAATAAACTCCGCGGTGGTTTTTCGGAGTATAGGTATTTTTATCTCTGTTGTGGGGGCCCCCGTCTTGTGGGGGCCCCGGGGCCATTGCCCCGCCTGCCCCCCCTTAAATCCGGCCCTGTCCACACAGACCGGTCTGTGTATACCTATAAACTCATCTGTGTCTATAAATGACCTGTTATATTGTTTTTTTCTAAATTTCAATCCACGCCTTTTATGTAACATCTTTTCTTACGTACTCTGGCAGCTTATAATTATACAAAAATGGAAAATTTTCTACCTCCTGCACAAAAATAATATTAAAAGTTTGTTCCGCCGCCATTTTGTAATGCGACGCATATACTACTCGGGTAGCGTGCGACCAGCAAGACGGTAGCGTGCGACTGACATCAAACGCGTCGTCATAGCGTCTTGTCGTGTGCGAAATTAGCTGAATATGTATGGCGGCTACTCACAAGCGACGCGTAGGATACGGGTACAAAACACAAATCGTTTGAGAGTCGAGACGAGACGCGACGCTATGACGACGCGTTTGATCATTTGATGTCAGTCGCACGCTATCGTCTTGCTGGTCGCACGCTACTCGAGTAGTATATGCGTCGCATTACAAAGTGGCGGCGAAACAAACTTTTAATATTATTTTTGTGCAGGAGGTAGAAAATTTTCAATGTTTGTATAATTATAAGCTGCCAGAGTACGTAAGAAATGATGTTACATAAAAGGAGTGGATTTAAATTTAGAAAAAACAATATAACAGGTCATTTACAGGTATACCTACATTAAATTTATACACAATAATTTTATTGCCAAGGAAGCGAAGGAGTGGGGTTATTATTTAGATAGTTGGCAAGTTAATTTCTGAGATAAAGATTCAAATAATAATATGATTCTATTGACATTATATAAAAATGACGACTCGTCCCTCGACAAATGCCCTACAATTGATATTTTTTTCGATATACGGGTGCACCCAGAATCTTCTTTTATATTTTCATTTATTCTTGTAATATAAATACAGAAGAAAATTGTTCTTCAAATGATAAAATATAGTCTCATTAGCGTAGCACCGTGTGCGGTAAAGAGTAGCATACCAGTATTCGATCATGGTTTGCATCTCAGTCCCGTAGCATTTGAATAGCTTCGTGAGAGAAGGGCGATGACTCCACGATCGAGAGAAGCGCGACGAGTCCGCTCTACTATCTCTCCGAACCGAGGAATCTCCACGATCGAGCGATTATTCCGTCAGCGTATCGTCACGACTCGTGACGGAATCGCAGCGTGTCCGTGACGACTCGTAGGTAACGCAATCGCCGCGTTGCCTCGACAATGCGTTGTGCCTGTGCTTTTATTTTTTTGAAAGAGTTCAGTCAGGTGCCAGACTTCGTTTGACAGCGCGCCCGCCACGCTCTTACTGCGAGAGCGGGCGGGCGCGCCACCTGTATCGACGATACCGTGGCGATACGACGACATTATGCGCGCTCTTTGCCACTCGTCGCATCGCCGCGATAAATCGCCGTGTGGAGACACGTTCATAGAGAGTATATAGAATTAGGTGGCACGACGATAATATCGCCGCGATTCTCCCGCTCGTGGAGTCAGCACCTAAGCGCGCGCGTCTGAACAGCGCCGCTCGACTTCGTGACTCTGAAACCAGCCTTAGCAAACCCAGTATCACACCCTGCGCTAGACGCGCTAGTGCCGTTCCGCGCGATTCCATCAACAATTCCTACAAACAACGTTTCGGAGGCCTTCTTTTAAGTATCAGTAAATCAGTCAAATATATTTTATCAAATAACCAAATGCATCACCTGCGTCATTGAAAAGGGTTCAAAATGTGTAGGATGCTACGTTAAATTGAGAAACCAACAAAATAGTCGTGAAGTGGAAAAATAAGTTAAAACGATCGCCACACAATGTCAAACATTTTTATGATTAAACTAGAGGACGCCAGCAGCTACGCCTGCACATTTTTTTTAATTTTACCCGTTTTGGCCGATCCCGTGGGAATTTCGGGAAATCCCCTCTTAGTGCACCCCTACGGTCCCCAAGGAACATACATGCCAAATGTCAGCTTCCTATAGTTTCGGCTGTAGCGTGTCTGTCAGTCAGTCAGTAACGCAAGGATTTTATATATTTTATTTTTACTAAAACCATTTTTATATGGTGTTGTGCCGGGTGCATAGGGTTCCCACCAAGAACTTAGGGTACCAAGCCAACTAATCACCTGCAAGTGGTGCACCTACCGATCAACGGACGAGGCTCTGGCAAACAAAATATCCCGATAAGCGGCAATAGGCTCGCCACCTATTACGTGGGATCAAAACACTGGCGAAAAGTGGGCGTTTAATATGCCTCTGCCTACCCCTTCGGGGAAACAGGCGTGAGTCTATGTATGTGTGTAAAACCATTTTTGTAAGAATATAAAGTGTCACTACCTACCCTTTTATATTCCGTAGGTGTCGTAAGAGGCGACGAAGCATATAGCATCTTGCGGAAAACTAGCGTGGTTTAGGTAGCAGGCCGAGAAAATACGTAAGTATGTCCTACAAAACCTATGGACTACAAAAGGCTGATGTCAACGGAAGTAAAAATAAAGATAATAGTATATTAATATATTACTAAAACCTTTTGGTTGCAGCGATAGCCTAGTGCAGAGACCGACGGACTGCTACGCCGAGAGTCTCGGTTTTACCATCATCCAATTTCAGTTCCACGAGCTGATTTTGATAACTTAGATAGCTATGAAACCAACGCAATGTCGCATCCTCGAAACCGTAGTAATGCAGTTTAGACAAAAGGAGAGAAATATCGATACAGTCAAAAACACGCGAAAAATCAAGCAGCACCAAAATTGTGCACATTCCTTTATCTTGGGCAGACAAAATATTGTCTGTAACATCCAACAGTGCAGTGGAAGTGCTTCGTCCTTTTCTGAAGCCTGTAATGGTGGTAAAATAGAATTGTCCTCTAGAAAGCGAGTCAGCTGCTCACATACCACTCTTTCAATTACCTTAGAAAGGCATGGGAGGATACTAATAGGTCTCAAATCTGACGCATTGACAGGATTGGCTTTTTAGCCAAAGGCCTAATACAGGCAACTTTCCATATATCAGGAAAACTCGATGTAATGAATGTTTTTTTTATTTATTTATTTATTACACACATTCCAACACAGTTATTACAGGTTACCCAATGCAATTGTAGGGTTAAAAATAATAAAGAAGCAAAAGAAATGAATACACACAAATTACACTATAGTACACATTTCACAAACAGCTAATAATAATAATCATATAATAATAATAAATAAAATTAAAAAGCAATGAAAAACACAATTACTACATAAACATAACCTAAGACCCAAGCAAAATAATACAGGACCCAAAGAGATTGGATATATAATACATAGAGGTAGCCCTAGTACTGAAAAATTGAACACAGTCAACTGACGTGTAAGATACAATTTAGACAATTTAATGCCATCAAATTATATAACTTTAGTGATTCATCTTTTATGACAGTTCTATCATGATTTTGAATTTAGCCGTATAATATTTATATCGACTTTTCAAGTGTTGTAAGAAATCTTATCGATATGTCTATCCACCGTAAATTTTTATCTCGTAATTTTTTAGATTATTTGTGCACGTGATAAAGATTTATAAAATAAGTGGATTGCTGCAGTATGTCGTGGAGAAAATTGGGTGCCTAGAAAGCACCATAGAATTTGTTCCAAGCATTTTACTGCGGAATGTTTTTATAGTAATGACAGATGGCGCAGACTAAAAGAAAATTCTGTGCCAACATTACTCCTCCATTCTAAACGTATCAATGTGAATGTTTAAATAATTACTTGCTTTTACTTTTATTAGGGTAGCAGCGCCAAACAGGAGTCGGATCTTGGGCTCCATTCGATGTCTCGACCAAAGGAATAATTTAATTTTAATATTTTCTACAATTTTATTATCAGTGCATAGGGTTCCCACCAAGAACGTAGGGTCCCAAGCCAACCTCACCTGCAAGTGGTGTACCTGCTTATCAACGGATGAGGCTTTGGCAAACAAAACATTAGGCTGGCCACCTATTACGTGGGATCAAAAGTCTGGCAAAAAGTGGGCGTTTAATATGCCTCTGTCTACTCCTTCGGGGAAACAGGCGTGAGCCTATGTATGTATGTTATAAACAATATTCAGCCAGCTACCTGCAGTTACACTGTTGCCACGAAAAGCCACGACACGCTAAGCGACAAGCGATTTCGATGTTTATTTGTGCAGTTTAGTTCTGCACTGAGGTGACAGCGCCGGCGGCAGAATAGAGAGCGGCATGAACATTGAAATCGCTTGTCGCTCAGCGTGTCGCGGCCGTTCGTGGCCAGGCTGTTAGACGACATCCACTCATTTCATAGTTTTACTATATCCTTACTAATACCTATTATAAATGTAAGTGAATTTATTTATTTGTTAAGCTTTCACATTTTGACTACTCAATCGATCATAAAAAGTTCAATGCACGTTGCTGGGAGTAATGGGAGTACAGAAAAATGTGTAAGGTACTTTTTATCAAACGGCTTTGGCCTATAAATCAAGCTTCAGGTATCATCAGTGATTGCTAGGGTGGCAAACACAAAGGGTATGCTTATTTATTTTAATATACTGCTTTGCATTAAAACTTAAAACGTGGCTTTTTTCTTTCTTTAGTGTACGCGTGCGCCTTCCATAAATGAGACATCTTCTGTTTCTCCGACAACCAGCACTAAAGCGCCTACATTAGTTACAATTTCTCCGCCAGTAGGTACAGAAGCGATGAAAATCGTGTGCGCTAAACACTTACGTACAATAAAAAAACTACAAAAAGAAGTTTTTCACCTTGAGCAGCTTGTTAAAAGACGTTTGTTAAAAATTAATTACCTATTTAAGACAACGTTCTAAACGTCTGATGAAAAAGAACATTGCTATGAATTGACGTATATGTCGGCGATACGCCAGGGTTATCGTGTCCAGTCCAGACTCCATTATAATAAAAAGACTCACGTAATATTACTTGGTTTATTTTCAGACGATTTCTAGCACAGAATTGAATTAAAATGTGACCTACAGTCCTTTTTATAAACTAACCGTCATTACACTTAATGTTAACAACTGCCACTTCCTTTTCAACATATAATTGAAATTACTGTACAATTAATTATCAAAAATCAACATTAATATTGTTATGAATATTGCACAACACCATATGATTTATTCTATACGAATAACAAATCTATTGTAATAATCAAACGCTGCTTTACAACATTCGCAACAGAGGGCGCTATCAACAGGATGTAAATATAAGCGCAGGTTATTTATAAGCGTTAACATAAAAGTATCAGAATAATGTTATTTAATACTAATTGATTTTACTTTGAAAGTTTCTGGAGTTATCTCAATTATTAAGCGATAAATTAAATACCCAATATTTATAAAACAGTGAAGCAGTCAACACAGTGTCTAATATTCTAAAGTAGTGAAGTTCTCAGTTCTGTGTTCACAAATAGTTATTTAAATATCAATCTTAAATATTATTAACATTTTCGTAACAATATAATCATTATATATTAATTTGCGCCCATATATACTTGATAGTTTGTAAAACGAAAATATCGTGAAGAAGGATTTGATAATTTTAGATCACGTTAAAAATAACAGTGTTATTAAAAAATACCTTTCACGCGCGGCTGGTGACAAAACACGTGAGATTAGCTTGAAGTTAAAAAAATGCTGTGACACTTCATTATTATGTGCTACTGAGTACCCATTTGAAACAAAAACATATAGATTCCGTTTAAAAATGCAAGTTTGTGTAATAATTATATAAATACTATCCATTAACTAGCGTTCTGTAACTCGCCGTGTGGTTGACGGCATAGAATACAAGTGTCATCACCCCCTATCTTCCCGTGGGTGTCGTAAGAGGCGACTAAGGGATAACACTATGCAAATACCATCTTTGCGTATAGACGGAAAACTCGACATCAAACCCTATACGACTGCCTCGTTGGTCTCGCGGCATAAATGTGCGCGTGGGATCGGGAGGTCCCGGGTTCGATTCATGGGTCGGGCAGTGTTATTGGGTTTTTCTGTCACGAAAATCTCAGTAGCAGCACGGAGTCTGGAAATGTGCCCGGAACGGCAATAGGCTCGCCCCTTATTACGTGGGACTAAAGTATATCTGGCGAAAAGTGGGTGTAGAAATACACCTCTGCCTACCCCTTCGGGGATAAAAGGCGTGACGTTATGTATGTATGTATGTAACTAGCGTTCTGCCTGCTGTGGACACAAACTTACGGAATGTATAACATGTACATACTTACTTTTACAAGTCTGTTTGATTTTGAACCAATATTATTGAAACTTTGATCGATATCGATAGCGGATTTGCTCAATCACTAAAAAATTAAAAAGTTACGAAATTTGTGTTCAAATTGTCTTTAGCCCTAACTGACAAACATAGTGCCATCTTCTTCTGGCAACTCTAATTTGTCATATGAGTGAAGAGTGTTGCTATATTCAATTTGTTCATAAAAATATCGTTCATTCCATGCTTTAGTTATTCTTCCGTGACAGGACCACAATACTCAATGATATTACACATAATCAGAGAGATTGGACCAAAGAAATATAACCTAAGGCATAGAAGTAACACTAAATAACAACAGCGGTTGCTATGATTGATATCTTCTTTCTAATGGCACATGCAGTATGATAGAAAGAGCTGTCGATAGGTTTAGCAGCACGCTCTTATAGCAGCATCGTGGTAGGCAAACAGTAGACAAAACATAGAGTTAGGAAACCGAGTGTTGTTCGTAACAGTGATGATTTATCGATAAATATTTTTGGTCAAATGTCTAACTTTAGTATGTGTCGATATATTTAAGCCGTAGAAGTAAACAACTAAAATATTGAAATTGTAGTCTTTGCTGTTGACGCCGGACAGTGCTTTGCAAAGACTTGCCAGACAGACAGTACTAAAAAAATCACGTGTTTAATTGTTCGTTTTAGCCATAAAATCTATTGACAAAAAGTATTCATAAACTAATGAGCGATGCGTTGCGATGCGATGCTAAGAAACTGTCACTTAGATTATGTATTGTACGAATTATACCAGATTGGCTAATGCGGCACTGCCTGCCTGCCGGCTTTGGCAATTTGTTTGCGTCGCATCATATCACGTTGCTTGCTATCGCTAACGTTGGACACTGCTCGATTTTTTTAGAGTTGTAGGTAATCCGACTGCCACGCTGAAGCTTGCGGGTTTGATTCCCGCTCAAGTCAAACATTTGTGTGCATGAATATGGATGTTTGTCTTGGTCTGGATGGTACTATGTATAATATGTAATTTACAGAAAAGTATATATGCATGTTTATCGATTGTCTAGTACCCGTAGTACAAGATATGCTTAGTTTTGGACCAGATAATGTAGTGTGAATGTGAAAGAATATTATATTTTATGGTAGAATATTATGTAGCGGACTACAAGGCAAGACGTCTTTGATCAGTCAGGATAGCACTAATATGATAAATAATATAGAAGTAGGTAGATTAATTAAAATCGTTGTAATTATTATATTTTATTAATATGTTCAAACTAAAATTACACACTAACAGTCTTATTAATAAACTAGGATTAGCGTCAGAACAACTTTATTCCAAGACTTAAGCCAAGATTAGGCAATTATGGTATTAATAAACTAGTAGTAAGGACGGAGTTAACTATTCATAATTTACTCCGGGAATAAAAGTTACTCCGCGGAGACCCATGGTTTAACGCTGGAGTAAGCAAGGAGTGAGCATCTATTTGTCACGGGGTACGGTAGACTAGATCGAAACTTTACCTGAATACTAAAACATAAAAAATAAAGATTTCGAGTCGACAACATATATCCGCAAAATTCGGATTGTCGAGTATTTTGTTAATTTCTAATGCTTCTGACAGTATTAGAAATTATAATAATAAAAAAAAAAAAGAAAAGTCACTGTCACCGAATAACAGTCATGTTGAGTATCTACTATGTAGTTTGTATACCATGTGTAAATACTTCTTGCAGTTAGATATATTTCTTATCGGTATAAACAGTTTGTTTAAACGACAATGATTATTAAAGTATCCGTCTATTATGAGAGAATTGTGTTACTTCGAATTTACGCGAGCGAAGCCGCGGGCAAAAGCTCGTAGATTTATATTGTATTTCCAACTTTCATTGAGATTTATATACATAACCCAAATATATTTTCACATTTGTTTGGTGTTCGTTAGAGTACTTACTAGTATCTGATTTTATAATTTTATTATTGTGGGTTAAAATTAATAGAGATTATTTCATTGAAGATTGCCAACCAACACAAACGCTTGCCCTTGCAAAGGGTAGAAGTTTGTACGGCACAAATTTACCTCTTGGAAGTAAGAACGCATGCGCTATGATAATTGAGTGCGCTGTGCGTATATCTGTCAGTACTGACACATCATACAATATAATGTCATATTGTGCACCGTGATTACATTATTCGCATATATAAACTAATAATTATATAAGTACTACGCTTAAACGGCTGAAACAATTTTCTCTACTAATATTATAAACGCGAAAGTGTTTATAGATATATTATATTGGACATGTATTGGAACATGGCTTTGACATTTGACTGTATGCAAGACGATGTTATTATATAGATATAATACTAGGTATATAGTGTCATGAATACCTACTGACCGAGCTACTTTGTACCTTATAGAGTTTCTGAAGTCTTTAGAATAATCAGGAGTGTCTTCCCACAACTTGAGACTGAAAGAAAGAAAGATTTGTGTTACCCCGAATTTAACGCGTGCGAAACCGCGGGCAAAAGCTAGTTGTCAAATAAAAGTGTTTAATAAAAAGTTTTTATTCGACCAGGTCATTTTGTTCATTCTTTTTACTTTTAATATCAGTGGGTTGCCATCACGTATACCTTAATCTCAGTGTATGATTAGTATTGTTACTCCGAACTTAATTCGTATTTATTAATACCGTTATTAACACGTAGCAATTCCATAACTAATCTAGAATAAACTACTCCCGGTGTTACTTTGGAGTAAGAGAAGAATAAGCATTTTTTATTAATAAGACCGTATCAGTCTTATTAATAAACTAGGATTAGCGTCAGAACAACTTTACTCCAAGACTTAAGCCAAGATTAGGCAATTATGGTATTAATAAACTAGGAGTAAGGACGGAGTTCACTATTCATAATTTACTCCGGGAATAAAAGTTACTCCGCGGAGACCCATGGTTTAACGCTAGAGTAAGCAAGGTGTGAGCATCTATTTGTCACGGGGTACGGTAGACTAGATCGAAACTTTACCTGAATACTAAAATATAAAAAATAAAGATTTCGAGTCGACAACATATATCCGCAAAATTCGGATTGTCGAGTATTTTGTTAATTTCTAATGCTTCTGACAGTATTAGAAATTATAATAATAAAAAAAGACAGAAAAGTCACTGTCACCGAATAACAGTCATGTTGAGTATCTACTATGTAGTTTGTATATGATGAGTAAATACTTCTTGCAGTTAGATATATTTCTTATCGGTATAAACAGTTTGTTTAAACGACAATGATTATTAAAGTATCCGTCTATTATAAGAGAATTGTGTTCTTCGAATTTACGCGAGCGAAGCCGCGGCCAAAAGCTCGTAGATTTATATTGTATTTCCAACTTTAATTGAGATTTATAAATATAACCCAAATATATTTTCACATTTCTTTGGTGTTCGTTAGAGTAAGTACTTACTAGTATCTGATTTTGTAATTTTATTATTGTGGGTTATAAAATTAATAGAGATTATTTCATTGAAGATTGCCAACCAACACAAACTCTTGCCCTTGCAAAGGGTAGAAGTTTGTACGGCACAAATTTACCTCTTGGAAGTAAGAACGCATGCGCTATGATAATTGAGTGCGCTTTGCGTATATCTGTCAGTAGGTACTGACACATCATACAATATAATGTCATATTGTGCACGGTGATTACATTATTCGCATAATATATATAAACTAATAATTATATAAGTACTACGCTTAAACGGCTGAAACAGTTTTCTCTACTAATATTATAAACGCGAAAGTGTTTATAGATATTATTTATTAGATATTATATTGGACATGTATTGGAACATGGCTTTGACATTTGACTGTATGCAAGGCGATGTTATTATGTAGATATAATACTAGGTATATAGTGTCATGAATGCCTACTGACCGAGCCACTTTGTACCCAATAGTTTCTGAAGTCTTTAGAATAATACGCGCACGAAGCCGCGGGCAAAAGCTAGTTGTCAAATAAAAGTGTTTAATAAAAAGTTTTTATTCGACCAGGTCATTTTGTTCATTCTTTTTACTTTTAATATCAGTGGGTTGCCATAACGTATACCTTAATCTCAGGGTAAAAATAGTATTGGTACTCCGAACTTACTTCGTATTTATTAATACCGTTATTAACACGTAGCTATTCCATAACTAATCTAAAATTAACTACCCCCAGTGTTACTTTGGAGTAAGAGAAGAATAAGCATTTTTTATTAATAAGACCGTAACAGTCTTATTAATAAACTAGGATTAGCGTCAGAACAACTTTATTCCAAGACTTAAGCCAAGATTAGGCAATTATGGTATTAATAAACTAGTAGTAAGGACGGAGTTAACTATTCATAATTTACTCCGGGAATAAAAGTTACTCCGCGGAGACCCATGGTTTAACGCTGGAGTAAGCAAGGAGTGAGCATCTATTTGTCACGGGGTACGGTAGACTAGATCGAAACTTTACCTGAATACTAAAACATAAAAAATAAAGATTTCGAGTCGACAACATATATCCGCAAAATTCGGATTGTCGAGTATTTTGTTAATTTCTAATGCTTCTGACAGTATTAGAAATTATAATAATAAAAAAAAAAAAGAAAAGTCACTGTCACCGAATAACAGTCATGTTGAGTATCTACTATGTAGTTTGTATACCATGTGTAAATACTTCTTGCAGTTAGATATATTTCTTATCGGTATAAACAGTTTGTTTAAACGACAATGATTATTAAAGTATCCGTCTATTATGAGAGAATTGTGTTACTTCGAATTTACGCGAGCGAAGCCGCGGGCAAAAGCTCGTAGATTTATATTGTATTTCCAACTTTCATTGAGATTTATATACATAACCCAAATATATTTTCACATTTGTTTGGTGTTCGTTAGAGTACTTACTAGTATCTGATTTTATAATTTTATTATTGTGGGTTAAAATTAATAGAGATTATTTCATTGAAGATTGCCAACCAACACAAACGCTTGCCCTTGCAAAGGGTAGAAGTTTGTACGGCACAAATTTACCTCTTGGAAGTAAGAACGCATGCGCTATGATAATTGAGTGCGCTGTGCGTATATCTGTCAGTACTGACACATCATACAATATAATGTCATATTGTGCACCGTGATTACATTATTCGCATATATAAACTAATAATTATATAAGTACTACGCTTAAACGGCTGAAACAATTTTCTCTACTAATATTATAAACGCGAAAGTGTTTATAGATATATTATATTGGACATGTATTGGAACATGGCTTTGACATTTGACTGTATGCAAGACGATGTTATTATATAGATATAATACTAGGTATATAGTGTCATGAATACCTACTGACCGAGCTACTTTGTACCTTATAGAGTTTCTGAAGTCTTTAGAATAATCAGGAGTGTCTTCCCACAACTTGAGACTGAAAGAAAGAAAGATTTGTGTTACCCCGAATTTAACGCGTGCGAAACCGCGGGCAAAAGCTAGTTGTCAAATAAAAGTGTTTAATAAAAAGTTTTTATTCGACCAGGTCATTTTGTTCATTCTTTTTACTTTTAATATCAGTGGGTTGCCATCACGTATACCTTAATCTCAGTGTATGATTAGTATTGTTACTCCGAACTTAATTCGTATTTATTAATACCGTTATTAACACGTAGCAATTCCATAACTAATCTAGAATAAACTACTCCCGGTGTTACTTTGGAGTAAGAGAAGAATAAGCATTTTTTATTAATAAGACCGTATCAGTCTTATTAATAAACTAGGATTAGCGTCAGAACAACTTTACTCCAAGACTTAAGCCAAGATTAGGCAATTATGGTATTAATAAACTAGGAGTAAGGACGGAGTTCACTATTCATAATTTACTCCGGGAATAAAAGTTACTCCGCGGAGACCCATGGTTTAACGCTAGAGTAAGCAAGGTGTGAGCATCTATTTGTCACGGGGTACGGTAGACTAGATCGAAACTTTACCTGAATACTAAAATATAAAAAATAAAGATTTCGAGTCGACAACATATATCCGCAAAATTCGGATTGTCGAGTATTTTGTTAATTTCTAATGCTTCTGACAGTATTAGAAATTATAATAATAAAAAAAGACAGAAAAGTCACTGTCACCGAATAACAGTCATGTTGAGTATCTACTATGTAGTTTGTATATGATGAGTAAATACTTCTTGCAGTTAGATATATTTCTTATCGGTATAAACAGTTTGTTTAAACGACAATGATTATTAAAGTATCCGTCTATTATAAGAGAATTGTGTTCTTCGAATTTACGCGAGCGAAGCCGCGGCCAAAAGCTCGTAGATTTATATTGTATTTCCAACTTTAATTGAGATTTATAAATATAACCCAAATATATTTTCACATTTCTTTGGTGTTCGTTAGAGTAAGTACTTACTAGTATCTGATTTTGTAATTTTATTATTGTGGGTTATAAAATTAATAGAGATTATTTCATTGAAGATTGCCAACCAACACAAACTCTTGCCCTTGCAAAGGGTAGAAGTTTGTACGGCACAAATTTACCTCTTGGAAGTAAGAACGCATGCGCTATGATAATTGAGTGCGCTTTGCGTATATCTGTCAGTAGGTACTGACACATCATACAATATAATGTCATATTGTGCACGGTGATTACATTATTCGCATAATATATATAAACTAATAATTATATAAGTACTACGCTTAAACGGCTGAAACAGTTTTCTCTACTAATATTATAAACGCGAAAGTGTTTATAGATATTATTTATTAGATATTATATTGGACATGTATTGGAACATGGCTTTGACATTTGACTGTATGCAAGGCGATGTTATTATGTAGATATAATACTAGGTATATAGTGTCATGAATGCCTACTGACCGAGCCACTTTGTACCCAATAGTTTCTGAAGTCTTTAGAATAATACGCGCACGAAGCCGCGGGCAAAAGCTAGTTGTCAAATAAAAGTGTTTAATAAAAAGTTTTTATTCGACCAGGTCATTTTGTTCATTCTTTTTACTTTTAATATCAGTGGGTTGCCATAACGTATACCTTAATCTCAGGGTAAAAATAGTATTGGTACTCCGAACTTACTTCGTATTTATTAATACCGTTATTAACACGTAGCTATTCCATAACTAATCTAAAATTAACTACCCCCAGTGTTACTTTGGAGTAAGAGAAGAATAAGCATTTTTTATTAATAAGACCGTATTTGTTTAGCTTTGGATAAATAATTCTACCGGGTGTGCAATGTCCGGGCATAAATGTAATGTAGGCACAGCTTTCGGTTTTAAACGACGCCAGGTGCTTTCTGTCTTTAAAAAACAGTCTTTCTCAAAATGACGTGAACAAATACGATGGTACTTCTGCTAAATCAAACTAGGCCGTCCAACGGCATTTACCCCAAGTTTTCTTGTGACGTCATTAATAGGCAACCTGTAATAAAAAACACCTTCTTAATAATAAAAAATGCTACTCACATCCCTAATCCATTTACTATTTTATAGATGCAAAAATGTAAGCCTACACACGCGCGTACACTGGAACACTTGGCTTTAGGTTAATAGACGCTACTTTTAAGGTAGGTATATAAGTAAATTATGTACATTAAACTGCGCTTACTATCAAACGCGCTATAGAAAATTAGACCGCTGGACGTTTTTGTTTATTGCCAACTTAGCAACCGCAGCTACCCACTGTCGCTTCCAGCTACAGTCTTACATTCATGTCCGATAGTTAGTTTCCGTATTTATCCCTCATTTAAAAACATCGATATCTCCTTTCACTGTCAAATCCCATCACTAAGGCTATTAAATCAATAAATGTACAAAATAACAATTTGTGAGTTAAATTCATAACACATACGTATGCAAGCTGTTCCCTTGATTTGCAATACAATGATATTGTGTAAACTTAACACTCATTATAGCATTAATACGAGAAAAGTAAATTAATTTGTTGGAAAATTCCGACTCACTGCTAGAAGATAAAGTTTCTCCTGTTATTTCCGTTCCGAGAATAGCGGAATCCACATCCCGATATCACATACACGATGTGTATTAATTAATGAGTACACTATTTAATTATTATAAGCTTACTTACTATTTAAATGCAAAAAAGTTATTAAAAATGTAAACACAAACGTTCAACAAATTTTACACTGATGACAGATCACAACACGGCTATTTAGAGAATGTAGTCAAAGATATGAGTATGTAAAGAGTCTATGCCTCTTTAAATGAGACGCGTAATTTGACGTTATGATTAACCAACTAAGACCAACTGACATTACATGTTGCACGTTCGGTATAAGGAAATTTATAGGGCATGTTCTCTCTAGTCTAGACCTAGTCCAACCTCTCTGGATTGGACGTTTAGACTAGAGAGAACATGCCCTATAAATTTCCTTTTTATAGTAATATCATTTTTATCCTGTTTATGAATACTTTTTGTCAATAGATTTTATGGCTAAAACGAACAATTAAACACTTGATTTTTTTAGTACTGTCTGTCTGGCAAGTCTTTGCAAAGCACTGTCCGGCGTCAACAGCAAAAACTACAATTTCAATATTTTAGTTGTTTACTTCTACGGCTTAAATATATCGCCACATACTAAAGTTAGACATTTGACCAAAAATATTTATCGATAAATCATCACTGTTACGAACAACACTCGGTTTCCTAACTCTATGTTTTATCTATTGTTTGTCTACCACGAGGCTGCTATAAGAGCGTGCTGCTAAACCTATCGACAGCTCTTTCTATCATACTGCATGTGCCATTAGAAAGAAGATATCAATCATAGCAACCGCTGTTGTTATTTAGTGTTACTTCTATGCCTTAGGTTATATTTCTTTGCACATAGTATCAATTTTGCGAGTTCACTCAGATGACACGAGAATATGTCTATTCTATTACTTATTTCATTAACTACTCGGATTGACCGGGTTAGAGGCGCTTTCGCCATTATATTAGTCCTGGCAACCGGGACAGCTAGTAGGGGCGGACTTCGTCTCCTCCATACGTAGCGGTCGGGCACACAGAAGCCCAGGTGCCCCAGCACCGTCTGATTACACACCTGGTTCCGCAATAGTTTGATCACATACATTGCCAACGAAAACTCGCAACGCACTCTCAACTCGTTCTACCCAACCATTCCAAGCACAAATAATGTGGGGTACATTAAAGGATAAAATGGATATACTCCATACATTTTCATGTATAAGTATCTTGTGAACTTATTTTATTTTTATTTTTTACTTTCTCAAGCATGACGCTGTATTTGGCTTCATGGGGAGCCCATATAACAGCATCATGCTCGAGATGACTCCTAACAAGCGCATCGTATAAAACCCTTAACGTGCTCAGATTGGTGAAGTGCCGTGATTGCCTAAGGATGAATCCTAAGTTTCTGTACGCTTTTTTGCAGATTTTGGTTATGTGATATCTAAAAGACAACTCAGGAGTCATACAAACTCCCAAATCCTTTACCTGCCAGACTCTTTGCATCGGTTCTGTCCTTATCTTGTAGTCATAAGTAATAGGAGTACGGTACGCGGGTGAATGACATTGCAGAGCATTTGGATACATTAAATACGAGTTTGTTGTGCTGACTCCATTCCACTACTCTATCTATATCCTTCTGTAGATGTTCACAATCAGAAATATTTTATTAATTTCCAACATCAACTTAAGATCATCAGCAAACAATAAACACGTCGCGTGTTTTATTACCTCGGGCAAATCGTTTATCATTATGATGAACTCTAGCGGACCCAAATTGCTGCCCTGACTCACACCTGATCTAGTAAAATATGTATCGGATACATATCCACTGCAGTCAACGTGTTGCTGACGATCTTTCATGTAGCTTACGAAGAATTCCAACAAATGTGGTGTGCTTCCCATTTTAGCCAGTTTACTTAACAAGATATCATTGTCGACAGTGTCGAAGGCTTTTTTATAGTCAAAATAGACAGCGTCCACCTGAATCCCTGAATCCACAGCAGGCACTACCTGGCACATAAAATTAATAAGATTGGTAGCCGTACTGTGCCCCGGTCGGAATCCATGTTGAGCGTCCGATAATAGTGCTTGCACCTGTGCCTGCATACTGCGCTGTAGAGCCGACTCAAATACCTTGGCCGGAGTTGACAACACTGCCACTGGTCTATAGCCACTAACTTCTGGTCCTGCATTACCTTTATAATAATAATAATAATAATAATAAAAGACGTAGACGGACGAAATAAACAATATAAATATAATGAGGAGATGATGATAACAACATGTTGACAAGGGCTAGAGCTGCTGCTGCACGCAATACATCCCCGGACTCGTCGCTCAGCTCCGCCTCTCAGCCGCCGGCACCTACAACAGAGTTGTCGGCAATCATAGAGGCGTCGAGCTCGTCGAGCGACGAGTATTTCTCCCCGCCGACGTCGCCAACACCCGTACGCTGCCGTGGGAGAGGCCGGCCACCGCTACGCTTGGGACCCCGAGACCCACCGGTCTCGAACAGGGCCCCCGCTCCCGGTGGTAATGTGCACCGCATGAAATGGACTAAAACCATGAATGAAAACGTCATGCGGGCATATTTTGTGGCTACAGAGGGAGGTACCAACCTTACTGCGTATCGTGACCGCATGCTGCCTCTGTTTCAGGACTTGGAACCAGCTGTTAACGTTTCGGCACAGCGACTATCGGATCAAGTGCGGGCTATCCAGCGCTGCCGCCTGCTGGATAACGACGCACTTGAGAGGCTACGCTCTGACTTACAACGTAACCCTCCTATCCCTTCTTCTACGAGTGGACAAGTTTTAAATATTGTCAGAACGGAAAGGAATGTTGAAGAGGTGCATAGTAGGGATACACAAGTAAGTACCCAGTACATAGATGAATTAAGGAGTACTTTGGAATGCACTATTCGGGAGTATCGTTTTGTGAATACAGCAGATAGGCCCCGCTTACCACGGTTGCCCACGCACAAGAAAAATATAGCGCTGGTGTGTGCCCTGGATTCACTATTGTCCACGTATTTAGACAATAGTGAAGATCTTAGCGATACCCACTCGATTCTGTACTGTGCGGCTGTTACAGCGTGTCGAGTGGCAGGTATTAAAATACCAAATGGTAGTAATACTGCCCCTCGAACCAATGCTGTACCGGCCTGGCAGTGCAGGATTGAGCGTCGTATCGCTGAGGCCAGGGCGCTCATCGGAAAGCTAATTTGCTTCAGGTCGGGCAATACAAGACCGAGAGTGATGCGTTTTGTGACTCGGGCGTTCTTAGGCACGGGCCTTAGTCGCCAAGAATACGAATCACGAGTCACAGAACGCATCGATTACCTGAAGCAAAAAGTTTGTGCGTGGGCAAATCGTATAAGACGGTACAAAAAGCGGGTGGACCGATACACCCAGAATAAGGCATTCCAAAAAGATGAAAGGTGGGAATATAGAAGTTGGGAGCGAACTGATCCAGGTGTGGATGATGGGTGTCTGCCGGATGTTGAGGCAACGAACGCTTTCTGGCGCAGCATTTGGTCGATGCCCATCAGCCACACTGAGGGTGATTGGTTTGGGGATGTTAAGCGAGCATGTGAGGGAATAACCCAAATGCAGCGCGTAGCCATAGAAACAACGGATGTAGCTTGTGCAGTCCGTTCATTATCTAACTGGAAATCAGCGGGGCCGGACGGACTGCACAACTTCTGGTTGAAGTGGCTACGTAGTGCCCATGCTCGGTTGGCATCCCAATTCCAGGCATCTTTGGAATCGGGCTCGATCCCAACTTTTATGACAACTGGTACCACTCACCTGCTCTTTAAGTCAGGCTGTACCACGAACCCCAAAAATTATAGACCGATAACGTGTCTACCGACTATGTATAAACTTCTTACATCCATTTTGAGGACGAAGATGTTATTACATATAAGAAATAATAACATTATGTCAGTGGCTCAAAATGGATGTAAGAATGGGGCCCGTGGTACAAAAGAGCTACTCCTATTTGACATGGCCATTAGCCAGCAGGTGCGTCGCAATCGAAAGGATCTGGCGACATGCTGGATAGATTACAAGAAGGCCTACGACTCCGTGCCACATACATGGCTCTTGAGGGTGCTGGAGTTATATAAAGTCGATATAACTCTATGCACCTTCTTGAAGGCATGTATGGGCCTGGGGCAGTGGAGTACGGTCCTTCGCTATCCAGGGTGTCGGCAGATTCGCGATTGCGGTGCTCCTCTAAAGATCGAACGGGGTATATTCCAAGGTGACAGTTTGAGTCCCTTGTGGTTTTGTCTAGCTCTGAATCCTCTCAGCTTTTTGCTAGAGGGGTCTGGGCTAGGCTATCGGTTGCAGCGTAGAGGTCAAGTTATATCCCACCTCCTTTATATGGATGACCTTAAACTATTTGCCCTCACCACTTTCGAATTGAAAGCGTTACTAAAAGTAACTGAAACTTTTACTAATTCTATCAAGATGGAATTTGGTTTGGATAAGTGTGCGGTCATGCATGTAAAACGAGGTGGTATTGTGGAATCTCATGGAATAGAGCTTTCAGATTCCACAAAACTTAGATCTCTATCTGCGACCGAGACTTACAAGTATCTGGGTATGTCGCAGGCTTTAGGTATTGCTGAGACTGCCATGAAACAATCATAATGGTTGGGCCATGCCAGTCTTAGCGTACTCCTTCGGCATACTCAGATGGACTCAATCAGAACTGGACGCCTTGGACAGAAAGATCCGTTGTCTATTGACTGAATATCGAATGCATCACCCGCGGTCATCAGTGATGAGATTGTACATCCCGAGGAAATGTGGTGGTCGGGGTTTCTTAAGTGCTAAGGACCTCCACAACTGCGAGGTGTACAATCTCAGAGAATATTTTCTCAAGGCTGACACGGGTGTGCATCGTGATATTGTTGCTGTAGACAACGGACTTACCCCGTTGGGTCTGGCAAAAGAGAGCTGGCGCAAACCTGTTGTACCTACTATTGAAGAGCGTAGGGAAGTATGGAAAGGCAAAGAGTTGCATGGACGTTTTTATCGGGCCTTGCATAGGCCCGATGTAGACCTTATGTCATCAGTAGCCTGGCTACGGTATGGTGATTTATTTGCAGAGACCGAAGGTTTTGCTTGTGCAATTATGGACGAAGTTGTCATGACGAACAAATACCGTAAGTATATTCTGAAGGATGGGACTGTTGACATTTGTCGGGCGTGTGACCAGCCCGGCGAATCTCTCAGACATATAGTTTCCGGTTGTTCTCGTCTTGCCAACGGCGAATACTTGCACAGGCACAATCAAGTAGCCAGGATCGTCCATCAGCAGCTTGCCTTAAAATATGACCTTGTACCCTTTGAAGTACCGTACTACAGGTATGTGCCCGATCCAGTTCTCGAAAATGGCCGTGCCACTATGTACTGGGATCGGTCTATCATCACCGATAGGACTATCGTGGCTAACAAGCCCGATATTGTGGTGATAGATCGATCAGAACGCCTTGCAATGATCGTTGATGTTACTATTCCCCATGACGAGAATCTCGTGAAAGCTGAAAAAGACAAGGAAATCAAATATTTGGATTTGGCTCACGAGATTGTCGACATGTGGGATGTGGACTCTGCGATCATTGTACCGATAGTCGTGTCAGTTAATGGTCTCATTGCCAAGAGCCTCGACCACCATCTCAAGAGGCTCTCGTTAGACGGCTGGATCAAGTCCTCCATACAAAAGGCAGTATTGTTGGACACGACGCGCATAGTTCGGAGGTTCCTCTCTCTGGAGCCCTAACCACCGGTAGCTTGGTCCCTGTGCCCGGTACCGGTGGGTCTCCGTGGTCCCATTTTATATATTTAAATTTATATATCGTATCTTTTGCCTATATTGTATTGTAATATTTAGTATATAAAATGTGGCTATGAGAAAAAGGTTAAATAAAAGGAATAATAATAATAGCCTTTATTAACAATCTACAATCTTAGTTTAAATAAATTACAATAATAATTTCTTATGACATCGGCACAGATTGTTTTGCTTTCGCATAGGCCTCTCCCAGGCTCTTCCAATGAATACGGTCGTCACATATTCTAGTCCATATAACACCTGCTGTTTCCTTTAAATCGTCGCTCCATCTTCGGCATGGTCTTCCCCGTTGTCTTTTTCCTTCTCTAGGATACCATTCCGTTACTATCTTTGCCCATTTGCTTTGTTTATTACGCATCAGATGTCCTGCCCATTGCCATTTAAGTTTTTTGATGGTATACGATACGTCTGCGATATTTGTCTTTCTTCTTATTTCACTTAGGTTTTTCTTGTCCCTTCTTTTGATGTTTAATATACTTCTCTCCATATCATGTTGGCATGTTTTTAATTTGTTGATGTTGTCTTTAGTCAGCGCCCATGTTTGACACCCATACGTCATGGCTGGTAGGACACAAGAGTTATAGACTCTACTTTTAAGTTTGAGTGGTACTGACGGGTTTTTCATAATCTCCTTTAATGACCAATATCTTTGCCATGCTACATTTGTTCTGTTTTGCATTTCTTTGGACGTAAGATTTATGGGGGAGATTATCTGACCTACCTAGGTAGGTAGGTGTATTCGTCGACGTATTCTATTGTGATATTGTTTACTTCAATCGTTGGTTTTGAACGGTTCGTCATCAGCTTGGTTTTTGTTACGTTCATTTGAAGGCCTACTTCTTCACTTTTAGTAACCAGTTCTTTGAGCATAATCTTTAGTTGATTAAGGTCGGCAGCGATTATTATAAGGTCGTCAGCAAATCGAAGATGATTGAGGATTCTTCCATTTATCCTAATTCCGTATGTAGTCCAGTCTAAATTGCGAAAAACTTGTTCAAGGGTCGCGGAGAAAAGTTTGGGTGATAGAGGATCTCCCTGTCTTACACCTTTCTTAATTTGAAATTGTTCTCCTGTTCTTTCCGTTTTAATGTTTGCTGTCATATTTTCGTAAATGTTTGCAATTAATCTTATAAACTTCTTTTCCACTCTTTGATAAGCTACCCTTAGGCACTGGTATAACTCGGGTTACCTTCCATCGAACTGGAAAAGTCTCTACTTTAAGACTAATGTTAAATAAATGGCAAAGAGGTTCTGCCAATACTCTACCGCAATCCTTAAAAAGAAATGAAGGTATACCATATGGGCCTGATGAACGCTTTGGCTTGAGTCGAGCGAGTGCTTCACTTACCGTCATGTTCTGCCACCGCCGCCTGTGCCAACGCCGCATCCAATTGTGGTGGTGAGTTGCTGTAAACTGACTCAAAGTACTTCGCGAATTGCTTTGCACATTCGTCGTTAGTTAAAGTATTGCCATCTTTTTTTATCGGTACACTAGTCTCCGTTCTCCTCCTGTTTCTCAAATATTCCCAAAATGATTTTGGATCCTTTGCAAAGCGACACTGTATTCAGTGTCGCTTTGCAAAGGATCCAAAATCATTTTGGGAATAGTTCACAATGATACTATTGTATCATTATGTTGTCTATGAGCCAACTCGATTGCTTTTTTAATACACGCTCTACACTCAGCGAATTTCAGGTAATCGCTATCCAACTTTGTCTGCTTATACTTTTTATGAAGCTTGCTTTTAAGATTTAAGTCCTTTATGATGGCACTTGTGTAAAATTCCGGGTACCTGTTCCCTAGGCAAACCTTGGACGGCCTTTTCCTGGGAACATATTGATCTAAAATGTTATTGAAATTACTGTAAAAAAAATCAAGTGCTTCCTCTAAGTCTTGTATTTCATACAATGAGCTCCAATCCGCAGTAGTTAAAGCGTGATACAAAGATTGAAAGTCGGCTTTAAAAAAGTTCCACTGCGGCCGTAAACTTTCAGTACCTGTAGTTGGCGAGCTTTCAGGCAATGCATGAGTGACACAAGCCCTGTGTGTGCTCGTGCACCGCACGCCCACCGATAACGGCGGGTGGTATGGATCCACTTGCACCAAAGACACGTCTGCAGCCGATACCGTCACCGCACCAATGATACCTGTATTCAGTATCAAATCCAATTGCCGACCAGAACAATTTAATACTTCATTACTCTGAGTGAACTCGCAATATGATAGAAAACACTCATAGTAATTAATTATATTTAAAGGAGAAGAATATAAATTAAAATCTCCCAATATGACGACTTCCTTATATCTTATACACAATTCTTCTATAACATCAAACAACATAATATAGTCATTTTCTGAGCTACCGGGAGGGATATAAACCACACAACATAGAAACAAAAACTTGTTCTTTATGTGTACTGTAGCACAAATAATTTCGAACACACAGTCGTCTATGGATATGTTCACCGCATTGCTGGCGCGTGCGGCAGTGTACTGCACCGGAACTCGTCGTAGCTCGTAGTGGTGTGTGGCCACGAGAAACGCGCCACCCTGCTTCCGACCATCTGCTCGATCACACTGTAGAATTTGATATCCCGGTATGTCCCGGTGAAACGATTTCCGCATCATGTATTGATTCGTTGCAACCAGATTCAGTAACAGCGTATAAATCATAATCAATTAAAGCAATGTTATTTCTAAAATCATCCAATTTCGTTCGTAAAGCTCTAACGTGTTGGTAGAATATATATCTATCGTCCTATTGCTCCGCTCTTTTGGTTGATTTTCGAAAAAAATCCACTCATTAAACTCTGTATTTAATGGCCATGCCGTATCCTGCACCAATCTGTCAAATAGTTGTACGGGTACGCCAACTCGAAAAGAAGACTAATCCTTTTCTGTTTTATGATTGATTTTAGTGACGTTTATAGCCGCATCAGAGCCAAATATACTCTTCACATGATCAGTCATAGCTTCTGTAGTGGTATCCGGGTGTAAACGCCATACATGTAGATATCGTTTTCGCTCTGTAGCTTGTATGGTCATCAACTGAGTATTGTTGCCCTTTCCCACCATCTTAGAGCGCCTATTTGACTTTTTGTTTTCCTGAACAGTTGTCCAGCCTGTCATGGTATTGTTACTTTCGTGCATTGACCCATCGTTCACAAGGGAATTGATTTTACTCGACGTAATATCTGGTACCTTATTCGTTTTCAAGGCTTCACCCGTGTTTTCATTTTGCATATTACCAGTATGCCAATTGGTCCTAGACTTTTGTTTATTATTTGTACGAGGTTGATTTTGTTCACCACTTTCTATAATAGTGCACGGACAAGTAACTTCTTGTAACAATTATAGAACACCCTTATTTTGACAGGTCGATGGTGTTTGCGTACAAACAATTTTTCTTCCAGGACTTGCATCATTTCGACCAAACGATTCAGATCAGATTTTGTTTGGTAAAACAGAGTTTGTAGTTCTATTATTGCGTTTGCCTGGGTATCCATACGTGCTATCATAACTGACCGCAGTTCTCGGAGTTCGTGTAACAATTGAGAATCCAACCTATCAACTTCGATGACATAATCAGATGACATCGTTGGAGAATATTGAGTTTGACTGCCTCTCAGTATGCATACATTACTAGGTGTTAAGGCTTTGTTGCCCCTAACTGGAGTATCATCAGTATTCCTCGGTTTTGGGTTTGTTGAGATACAATCCGGGCATGTCCAATTGTTTTTATATTCTTGTGTATTGATTAATTATGTACGTAACCTACTCCAGAATATGAGGCATAGATAAATTTAAAAATTTTGCAGAAATATTATCATATCCTATGGCATTAGATTTTTGTATATGCCGCGCGACTACATCACGGAGAGTTATTTGAAACGACGCATCGCTATACCTATGGCACTCGTAGTAAGTATATGTATGTTTATCCATTGTCTAGTACCCATAGTACAAGCTTCTGCTTAGTTTGGGACTAGATGGTGTTGTGTGAATGTGGTAGAATATTATTGTTATTATTCACTCCATTTATTATTTATTTATTTATTTATTTAAAAAACATGGAGGACTTACAGCTAATGTAACAGTATACAAAGTAATATAGTAATTATCTATCACATAGTGTCTTTTATATTAATAAAGTACATTTTATTCGAAAAAATACGTTTAGAAATATAAAAGGGACCACGGAGACCCACCAGTGTCGGGTACAGGGACCAAGCCATCGGTACCTTGCTTTTTCGCGTGCTTTTGACTGTATCGATATTTCTCTTTCTTCTCCTTTTGTCTAAACTGCATTACTACGGTTTCGAGGATGCGACATTACGTTGGTTTCATAGCTATCTAGTTATCGAAATCAGCTCGTGGAACTGAAATTGGATGATGGTAAAACCTTGGTTTCGGATCTGGTTTCAGTAAATCGAGGAGTTCCGCAAGGTTCTATATTGGGGCCTATTTTGTTTATATTATACTGTGCGGACATCACAACCTGTCTCCAAAATTGCAATTACCATATATACGCGGACGACGTTCAGGTTTACATATCATTTAAACCACATATGTTTGAAACTGCCATAAAAGATTTAAATAATGATCTAAAGCGTAAATCACAGTGAGCAGAAAATAACTATTTAGTTTTAAATCCAAATAAAGCAAATTTTATGGTTTATGGTACAAAGCACCAACTTCGTGTTGGGACAACAAGTCCAGCGTTGATAGCGATCTTAGATTCGAAAAACATATAGCGGGCTGGGTTCAAAACTGCTTTTATCGTTTAAGGATCCTATATAAAATTAGGCCCTACTTATCTGAAGAACTTCGTATTCAGCTTGTCGACTCGCTAGTTCTTTCTAAGCTTACTTACGCCGATACAGTTTATGGAACGAGATTGCTGGCTCGGACTAAGCGTCTTACACAAAGAGTGCAGAACGCGTGTGCGCGCTTCTGTTTCACTGTTCCTCCCCGTAATCATGTAACACCGTTTCTCAATCAGCACGAGATGCTTAAAATGAAATCTAGTCGGAAGCTCCACTTAGCTTGCCTTCTCTTTGGTGTTATTAAATATAAGGAACCATCATACTTGTACCTATAACAAGCTGAGTTGGGTGGCAAGTACGAGAGAGTGCTCGGTGAGACAGTGCGCACAGCAGCTATCAGTACCGTCACATTGTTCTGCAGCATTTAGAGGTATTTTCGATTAGCAGCCGCGAAAATTTGGAACAATCTGCCTCCACCTTTAAGGCAACTTAAAACGCTAACGACATTTAGGTCGCACCTGAGAAAGTATCTTATAAGTGTACAGCGTGACTTTGGCGGCAATAATCTTGATGCATCCATAACATAAGCAGCAAAATGTCGTTTCCTCATTTTCGTAGCCATTGTAACCGTATTTATACGTATTAATATCATCATCCTCTTAGCATTATCCCAGTTTGAATCTGGGGTCCGCTTTCTAGTCTAACCGGATTTGGCTGAATATTAGCTTTTCCACCGAGCGACTGCCTGTCTGACCTCCGCAACCCCGAAGGGATAGCGATATTCCATGGTTTAGACTAGTGTCAGTTTATTAGAAGGTTCTGACGCCCTGTAACGATTGTCAAAGATATTCATGACAACCGGGACCGACGGCTTAACGTGCTCTCCGAGGCACGGGACAAGCGATAATTAACAATTCAATACGCACATAACTCCGAATAGTCATTGGTGCGCGCCGTGGATTCGTACCCGATACCCTCTGCATGGCAGTCTGTTGGTATCTCCACTAGGCTATCGCTGCCTATTTATACGTATACTTTTATATATTAATTTATACGTATTAATATATAAAAGAGAAAACTAAACAGTTTTAGCTTGTACTAGTATATTTGTTTGAATTTTTAAAGGAATTAATGTGTAGAAATACTTATTAATGACTAGTCGACGCCAGCAGCTACGCCTGCATAGTTTTTTAAATTTACCCGTTTTGGCCGATCCCGTGGGAACTTCGGGAAATCCCTTCTTAGTGCACTCCTACGGTCCCCAAGGAACATACATGCTTTCAAATTTTTGCAAATTTCAGCTTCCTGCGCACAATAGTTTCGACTGTAGCGTGTCTGTCAGTCAGTCAGTAACGCAAGGATTTTATATATTAAGATTATATCGACATACACATTGGTAATATATATTAATCTAACCATCATAATTATATTAAATTTAGTAAATTATTACAAAGTGTCTCATTACTAAAACACACACGAACAAACACAATATCACACACCTATCACACATAGCATTCGAATCAGGAAAATATCAACATCCGCTAAAATGGTGAACGCACACTTATCCGAGCCGAACGCGTCGAACGAGTCGAACGAAACGAATTTTAGAATTATTTATATGAAATCTCATGAAACTTCGCAGACTTGCCCGCGTCGAATCGTCCGAATCTGGAAGAACCCCAGAAATCCTAGACAAATTCGAATGACGTCATCAGATTCGGCGCGGTTTGTGCGGTCAATTCGACCGATGCGCTCACATTCTATCAGTTGGGTATGACAGAGCAACGCGCGAGTACTATTTCCGCATTGTTTCTTTATCTTAATATATAAAATCCTTGCGTTACTGACTGACTGACAGACACGCTACAGCCGAAACTATTGGGCGCAGGAAGCTGAAATTTGGCATGTTTGTTCCTTGGGGACCGTAGGGGTGCACTAAGAAGGGATTTTCCGAAATTCCCACGGGATCGGCTAAAACGGGTAAATTTAAAAAATATGCAGGCGTAGCTGCTGGCGTCCTCTAGTCTTCCATTAATAAAGCACTGACAAATAAAAACCTCGTCAAGATCCATCACAATTCACATGTAATAACAGTGCGACAGGCGTAAAGGAAATGGAAACCATTTGTTCGATGCGCTCGATTCTTTCGGCGCGGTCGATTCTTTCGGCGCGGTCGATTCTTGCTAATGTGCGAGGCCTCCTTGACTTCGATTCGTTCTACGCGTTCGGCTCGGATAGGTGTGCGTCCACCTAAATGCAGGTAACAGATGAAAACCAGCGCCCGGCGTCACCGCTAGACATTGAGCTGTTGACACCTTTTCAGACTGGTCGTGGGACATATAGTTTCACTAGCTTTCGCCCGCGGCTTCGCCCGCGGCTTCGCCCGCATGAAACTTTTAATAAACAGGAGCCTTTGTACTTCCCCAGGTTTCAGACTATCCATATCAAATTCATCACAAACGGATCTGCATATTAGCCGTGTAGCATACATACATAAAAACAGATAATACTTAAAATTACTTTTGTTTTCATAGTCGTCAAACTTCAGGTAAAGATTAGTGTGTAGGTATATTATTAAAGTTGATGAAAAGCTTATGTATCTACTGATTAGAATAGCAGCAAAAATAAAAACTGAAAGCATTATCACAAAGTACATAATCAGACCGCTCCTCCGCCCCGCTGCGCTTAAGCGCGCCAACTCATAGTAAGCGTTTTTAATGACGCTGCGCTTAGTTCAATTAATCGTGATAACTTTTAAGCCATTCGTCCAAACTACTTACTGTAAAGACAAAGTTCATCTACATTAAATACTGAAGGCAATCAATCTATGAATTTTGAAAACAATTTGATAACTACTCTAGAATAAGCATTGCAAAAAACAATTTATTTTATGCTATACTGTTTTATTACAATAAAAATGATGTAGTTAGGTTATGTACTAAAAGCTAAAAAGTAAGTCAATAAGTCCTAGCTGCCAGATCGCACCAAACTTCTCATCAATCTGGGGTATTGATCAGACAAATATGAAATCGTTGGGCAAGTGAAATTTCTATCAAAATGTTTATTCTGGATACGCTTCGCCCAAAATAAAAAAAAGAGTTTTTTTAATTTACATATTTAGTTTCAAGTTTTTAGTTTTGTTGGTTAGTTGATACTTTTCATTCTATTTTCATATTGAGCCCTTTGCTACCAATCAAACCCTGTCATTCGATAACCATATTGAGGTATTTGCGGAAAATAGGTAATCCGCCATTTTGTGGCGGAAGCCAACTTGGATTTTTCACAATAAGGTCTATTCTACCAATCAAGTCCTTTCATTTGATACCCATATTGAGGTATTTGTGGCAAATATGTAATCAGCCAGTTTGCTGCGACAGCCATCTTGGATGTTTCGTAGTGAGCTGTATTCTACGAATCAAGCCCTTTCATTTGATACCCATATTGAGGTATTTGTGGAAAATAAGTTATCCGCTATTTTGTGGCGGCGGCCATCTTGTATTTTTGATAGTGAAGTCTATTCTACCAATCAAGCCCTTTCATTTGATACCCATATTGAGATATTTGTGGAAAATACGTAATCAGCCATTTTGTGGCGGTAGCCATCTTGGATTTTTTATAGTGAGCCCTATTCTACCAATCAAGTCCTTTCATTCGATACCCAAATTAAGGTATTTGTAGCAAATATGTAATCCGCCATTTTTGGGCGGCGGCCATCTTGAATTTTTCATAGTGAGCTTTTTATGATAAACAATTTCACCATACATTATCTTCAAGTAATTTTAACGGTTTAGGCAACGCACGCGAAGACAGCTTTCAGAGCTCAGGATTTTTGCCGAGTTAGTTGATACTTTTTCTTATATTATGGCAACATTATACAAAATCTTTATAAATTGTAGCCTATGTGTTATTCTGATGTATAAACTATATTACTGCAAAGTTTCATCCAAATCCGTTCAGTAGTTTTTGCGTGAAAGAGTAACAAACATCCATCTATACATACATCTTCATCTTCACAAACTTTCACATTTATAATATGAGTAGGATGTTGCCGTTAATTAAAGTAGGTAAGTATTAATTATTGTATTGTACTATGTCTTCCTGTGTCTTTACGTAATAAAGCTTCATTCATTCATGCATATATACTTTTTTTGTAAATACATACATATTATACATAGAAACACCCAGACCAAGACAAACATCCATGTTCATGCAGACAAATGTTTGACTTGAGCGGGAATCGAATCCGCGACCTTCGGCGTAGCAGTCGCTTACACTCCCGCGGCGCCAACCGGTCGTCTCATAAAAATAAACAATGCATTGGTCTACTCTAGCTTGAGTTACACCACTGCCAGTAGCTGCAATGCCGAAAGATTCTCCAATGCTCAGCTGTCGACCCTGTCGTATTTTTTAGTCTGCTCCTAGTGCCGCTGCTATCATTATGAATAAGCGATTTTCCCCTTTGCCTTACCCCTGTTAGACCCCGCCCTAACAGTATATTCAGTATCTTCAAATAGGAGGTATTGCGACTTATGCACTCTTCTTATGTGTTTTTTGAGATTATTGAGGCTCGATAAATGAGCTTGTATTTTTGTTTGGTTAGGTAAGCATTGTTTACACTAAAAACGTATTTCTTCTCTCGATCTGGATACAAAATGCACAATGCACTGTTTAATAGGCTGCTCTTCTCTTTTTAATTTTAAGAAAGAAACTGAATATTCATTTTCTGCTTCCTCAGCCACTATTTTAGCGACATAATAAACAGCTTGTTTCTTGGACTCAAGTAAGATTAGCACAAAGTCATCAAGCTTTGGTTTCTGAAATAACGGAGGAAAATTCTCATCTACCACTCTGTCTTCGTCGTCATCAGAAGTATTCACATCTGTATCCACGTCTGTATCACTTGCAAGAAATATTTCTTCTGTAGATTCATCGCTATCTGTTTCATCTTTCTTTGGTCGTTTAGCTTTCTTCGCAGATTTCACTCCACTTGTGGATGCTTGATTAATTTGAATATCTCGTAAAACTTTTTTCTGAAATTACCTGACTTTTTAGAGGCTTCTTTTCTCATTTTAGTAGCAGCTCTATTTGCTGCAATTAAATCTTTTTCTGGAGTGTCAGTGGCAATGATGCTTCTTCCTGGCTTCCTTCCTCGTTTATTAGATCTGGGTCCAGCTTTAATTGGGGGACGAAAGTCTTTTGGCGAGATAAAATTGACTGGTGACTTTGGTTTTTCTTTTTCATTTTCTCTATTAATGGCTTCAGCTTCAAAATCAAAAGGTGTATAGAGTAATAACGATGGACTATTACCTCTGGAACTTGAGCCTAAATGAGATTGAGGTCTTGAAATATTTTCAATAATTGAAACATTATGTGGTGATCTTGGACTTGTAATTGCACTGCTATGTTTCTCATATTGCGCTTAAATTTCTGCATTTGATTCATTATTAGGACGATCAGTAACACTGATTGGCTAGAAATCAATTTCTGTAAAGATATGTCGGTCAAATGGGAATATTCCACATTTTCAGAAAGCAGATGATATGTTTGTAATAGTCATAGCTCTAGGATATGCTTGTCCGATAAACCCAGCAATTTCATAAATAGTAACTGGCCTTCCCGGGTTACGAAGCATCCATGATTCCAACCCGAACAAACTTGTCAGAACGCGGTTTTCACGGCGCGGGCGCGGATAATGTATCGGATTAACGGACTTGGAAAAAAATAACGGAAATTAACGAGTCCGTTAACATTTTTTTAAGTTACCTAACTATAAAGTTAATCCGTTAGTGGAAATGTTAACTTCGTTAATTAACGATTAACGGATTAACGAGTTAATGCCTAGCTATGTGTATTTTATTTTATAAATTTCGTTTCTGATAAATTAAGTAAGGACTGACGGCCCTGGGATCTACGAGGTTTATAAGACCCTCATTTTCTTTTTCTTACGGATTCTAGATAAGCGAACCCACTGATGGACGCGTTAGGAACCAAGTCAAGCAATTCGTAACTGCTGATAATGTACCAGAAAACGCCCCGTACTGCGGCAAAGAAATTAAAAAAAAAATGAGAGCCTGTGTCAACGAGCTAGAATCGAAACCACAAAAAATAGCTTAGACCTCACAGAATATATTGTAATCACATTAACTAGCACGGCCCCGCGCAAGACCCTCTGCATGGCAGGTTTCCCTTTTACGATGAGAAACAGACGAGACGACCAAACTCTTTTTAGTGGTAGCGCAAACCTATTTCATGAGGTCCGCTCAGCTTAGCCATTGTCGGCGCAATGCTCTTTCGTGGTGGAAACCTAGCTGCCGGACTAGGAATGAAACTCCTTTTGCGGCGGCATATACAAACGCAAAATCAACTGGAAGTAGCTACACCCAGATTCAGACAATATTATGTGGATCACACAAAGTTGTTAGATGGCGAGTCGACCACTTTAACCATACACCTAACCTGAAACCCTCTGATGAATCACACCATCTTCTTACTTCTGGTGAAAACCGTATAACAATCCATTTGGTGCTTTTTGAGTTTGTCTCGTTTGTGCAGACAGACAGAACGCGGCGGGGACAATATTTGTTGATAAATAGCTGTTACTCTGAGAGTGATGTGACCTATCTTATGTCTACCTATGCACAGAGCTAGCTCAAATGCTTATTTATACTATATAAAAATGACAATTTTAATTTAGACTGTTTAATCTATGTTGTTATATATGTCATCATGATGTCATCTTATGTGCGTCCTTTGGCCATGTGTCCGTTTAAGAATGTCTGTAATACGAAAAGATAATGAAATCTAATAAAATTAAGGAATTTGAATACAAGGCTGCTGATACCGCCAATGCATCGGATGACAGTATATATAACAAAGTCCCTAGAAAACCCGTTGTATCTTATCGTTCAAGTTTAACTGTTGATTCCGATGTTTCTGAAACAGAAATAGCTGCTGAAATATCTGTACCCAAAGAAGGAAGTTGGGGATGGGTAGTCGTTGCAGCAAGCTTCGTGTGCATGTTTATACTGGATGGCACGTTTTATTCATTTGGCAGTCTTTACAAAGATATGGCACAAGATCTTCAAATAGAAGAATCCTTCGTAGCACTCATAAATTCTGTAACAATGGCATTGTATTTTACAATTGGCCCTATTGTTTCTGCACTGATTAATAGATTCGGATTCAGATTTTGTACAATGACTGGATCCATTATAATTTCTTCTTCTTACTTTTTATCACAGTTTTCTGAGACTTTCTTGATTCTTCTAATTTTATATGGAATTATACCAGGACTTGGAGGCTGTTTTATATTTATGTCATCACAGTTAGTAGTAGGTTTTTATTTCGAACGGTTTCGAGCCCTTGCAATGGCTCTAGCAGGTTTAGGTCAAAGCTTTGGTGTTATGATAATGTCTAGAGTAAATACATATTTATGTAATTTAGCTGGTTGGAGAACAGCTACTTTATTACATTCTGGGATGTTTGGCTTGATTTATTTTATAGGCATGGCATTTCGTCCTTTAGTTTCATTAACTGTTACTCAGACCATGGAGGAATCTCGTGCTGTGACTTATTTACCAAGTTTATCAGCTATATCCTTGACATCATTATCTCGGAAAAGATTAGAATCAAAGCCGGTTGTAAACGCACCTACTGCTGCCGAACGCATGTTTAAAGCTGTGTCTAACATAAATTTTCCTACAGTAGCAGACTTGTTAGAAGAAGAAGACGAAGAGGTAGAAAAGGCCAAAGAAGGCGAAGACGATGAAGAAGATGAAGAAGAGGAAGAAGAGGAAAAAATTGAAACAAAACCTGGACCTTCATCAAAGGCTGTGCCGTCTAATGCATCTTTCAAGTCAATTAGAACTCGGCGTTTTAGTATAAAAGAAAGTGAGATAGTAATAAAAAAGAATGAGCCAGAACCAGAAAAGAAACTAAAGTGGTGGCAAAAGTGTTGTCGCTGGGAAAAGCATGTTGAAGAATCGCGACCTATGTATCGAGATGACGCTTTCTATACTGGAACACTGCAGAGGTTACCAGCCTATCAAAAAAGTTTGATGTCTACGAAACGAAAAAAAACTGGCTTAGAATATCGAATGGCAGTATCGAGAACAGTGACACCTGATGATTTGCGGGAACGAAAAGGTTTTTTCACAACGGCTATAAGAAGAACCCTTGCCACTATGTTGGATACGACACTATTAAAGAGGTGTTCATTTTTAATGTTATGTGCTACTGGATTTGTCGTCCATGTGGGTGTACTAGTGCCTTATATATTTTTAACAGACCGAAATTTGAATGCAGGGATTGACCAAAAACATTGTAATTGGTTTGTGAGTGTTATTGGATGTGCCAATGCGGTGGGTAGGTTAATGGCAGGCCTTTTGGCCTGCAAGTTGGATCCAATAATGTTGTACAGTTTGGGTTGTTTAATATCAGGTACAGCATCTATATTATCGAATTTTTCATATGACATTTATTATCAGTATTCCTGCTGTGTTATGTTTGGAATAGCCGTTGCTCATATGAGCACCCTGCGAAGTCTAGTTGTTGTAGACTTATATGGTTTACAAAATTTAACAAATGCTACTGGTGTGTTACTTATGTTTCAAGGTTTTGGTCTTCTTTTAAGTACTCCTTTAGCAAGTGTCCTTAAAATATATTTTGGATATTTGACATCATTTTGTACTGGCGGAGGGTTTATGATACTTGGTGGCCTAATTTTATTCAAGGTTAAACATGTAGCATTAAATGAAGACGAAGAAGAGCAACAGAGGCTTGCTAAAGCAAAATATAAAAAGAAATCTGTATCTAGAGTGATAATAAAAATGGGTGACAAGTATAAAAAATAATTGTGCAGAGAAGAGTGCTTTAAGGGTCGCTTGTACACGCTATGAAAATCCACCATGTCTACTTCAGATAATACCGAATCATCATTTGAACAACAAGAATTATTTCTGATCTAGGCACTAACATTTTTAGGTCACAAACTAAATATTTTTCTTATTGAGCACCGACTTTGTGTACACGGGTCGTGTGTAGAGACGACACGAATTCTTGCACAGGCCTGGCGACTTCTTTAGCGTGTACAAGCGCTTTGAATATCGTTGTAAGAAATCTTCATATTATTATGTATTCGATCTGAAGATAAAATTAAGCTGAAACCGTTCCAATAATTATTATTGCTGTTACTAAATGCCGTTAAATGAAAGCCGTAGATATAAAAACATGAACTGAACAATAACTTAGATGGCGCGATTTCTATTTTGCGCGCCTTTAGCCATAATGATTTGATAGCTCTATAGGGTATCCTTAGTCCTTGTTTCTATTCCTATGCTGAGAATGCAGGGGAGAAGTTGAGATAGGTCGGTTTGAAGGAGACAGATTAAGGCAAAGTTTATGAATTCTTATACTTTTTATGAGAGCTTGATTGCTTACGCCCTTTTTTGAATCCGCTAGTGTATGAAACTATGAAAGCTTAGAAATTATGAAAGCTACTATGTGCACATAGGATAATAATTATATTAATTATTAATATTTTACTTGGGTAAGCTAATTCGTATTTTGTATATGCGTGTATTATATAATAAATATTTTGTAATGAAATTAACAACTGTTTTTTTTTTACAGACAATTAATGTGTAATAATATTTTAGTAATATTATTGCCTCCTTATAGGTCCACCTATTCGTCCAAAGATCGACGAACATAATGCGTTCACAGCGCAATTTTCTCAAAATTTGCGTTGCTTGATGCGCAACCATCCTTTCTTGATCTTATTATTTTTATAAGGACTACCAGGACTCTGGGGCTATTTCATATTTACTTCATCAAAATAAGTACCTACCTAATAGGATCTTATTTCGAACCGGTTTCGAGCCCTTTCATTCACAGGTTTAGGTCAAAGCTTTTTCGCCCGCTGGCGATAATGTCTAGTGTAAATACATATTTATACAATTTAGCTGGTTGGAGAACAGGTAGGTACTCTCCTCATTACATATTTAACTATTAAATACACACATATTTAACTCCGAAAAGAAAGTGGTGCGCGCCGTGGATTCTAATCCCCTCTGCATGGCAGTCTGTTGGTATCTCATAAAACTAGGCTATCGTGGCCTGATCATAAAATAAATAAACTTGTGTTAATGGGGTGCAAAACTAAAAGCTCGTGCCAGATGTCGCTCTAGGCGACCTTGCTTTGT
Organism: Euclidia mi; assembly: GCA_944739405.2. Classification (NCBI taxonomy): domain Eukaryota; kingdom Metazoa; phylum Arthropoda; class Insecta; order Lepidoptera; family Erebidae; genus Euclidia; species Euclidia mi. Next base: position 22,678,411 of record OX123200.2, read on the forward strand.
TTACATATGGTGACAAATTTAATATACAATAGTTGCGATTTTCTGAGAATATTATTATGTAATGTTAATTATCTTTACGTGAACTTCGAACTGACCTTCGCGTCAGACGGTTGAAAAAAGGCTGCTTTGATCAAAAGGTAAGCATTCTAAATACTTATTAGAGGTTTTCTTTCGTATTTCTCATATAAGTATTTTAAAAATATATCAACTATCGTGATGTTTTCTTTTAAGGTAGAATTCCGTGCATCGCGATCGATCGCAGCCGCGCGCGGCCTACGACTGTCGTCGATCGCTCGCGACAATAGTCAATGTATGAAAATGTATGGCACCGCTGCCGAAGCCCGCGACTGACGCGCGCGGCCGACGAATGTCGTCGTGAGCCGCGCGCGGCAGTGTCTTGAAATTAGTAGATGTTGTTCGTCAGTTCCAACGAAAACTGAAATCCCATGTTGTACCAATCACTACGAACATTTCTACTTCGGCACCATACCAGGGAAATTACTGGTTCAGAAGATATTGAAGCTCAAAGTTAGTATGGAATTTTTCTAATTCGGTACAAAATCGATGCATTTACCCCGCCAATATGTTCTTTAATTAGATGCCCTGTAAGCCCATGGATAAGTAGGGTTTTCGAGCATTGCACGCGCGCGCTATTAATTGCAGTTTAAAAAATGAGAAAACTTTAAAAAATAAAACGTTTCCCAGGTATTATTTTTGGTTAGTATGACTTGGCATGATGTCTACAACGAGTAGACTTCAGCTTGGTGATGGGTCTTGTGACACTCTGTATAAAAACAATTCAATTTTGTATTATCGTTCCCTAAGACTACAGAACAAAAGGCAGACGGAGCGCGCGGAACACTTGCGTGAGGCCACTAAAGCAAATACAAAATTGAAAAGCGAATACAAACTCGGCTCAGTGCGCTGCGAAGCATCGCACAGTTCACACGCCACGGTCAATCCAGCTTTTAAATTCATAAAATGCCGTCTTGCGTTTTTAAACATTGTAAAAGTTGTTTCCAAAAGCAAAAAACGGGAAGATGGAATATATTTTTACAGATAACTATGGATTATTTGACTGTTTTATAATATTATTTCGATAAAATTCGTAGTTCTGCAGAAAATATGTAAGTGTTGCCAGTTTACGTCGACACCGTTTTCCCTGAATAAGGGAAAATGCACTTGTCAATTGATTATGTAGGTAATAATTATTGTCATGTTAATGAAAAATACATTAACGTATTGTAAAAGTATATTGTAGATTATCTTTTTTCTTATAAATATAGTAATAGAATTTCCATTAGTATATATGTACATTGTTTTGAATTCGATCCCCATATACTATACACTTTGACCTTTGTCACAGAATAAATCTTTGTACCGTTCTTATGGCGTAGGGAATAAGTATCAAAATCGTACTGCAACTGTTAGCTTGACTTGGCGCCGTGTGAACATTACGTACAGATACATAAATTATTGATTGCAGCCATTATTTATTTTTAGTTGCATTTTTTTTGGTTATGATTTTTGTTGTGTGCATGACAAATGTTTTTAGCTAATTAATATTTAGGACGCAAGCCTATTGAAATTAACCAAACATTTCCAGATACTATACTGAGAATTTCTAAACAAAAAATAAACAACATATTCGCCGATCTAAGATTTAACCTCATGATTGGTATTCGTAAATATATGTAGTTGGTATTATATAAGTATTTCTTCTGGATCAAGGCTATGAATCAGAAAACATAATCTATTTATTTCTCAATTTACGAATAAAATTAGTTAAAACTTAACTCAGTACCTACATTTAAGAAATGTATTTATAAAAGCATACTTTAATGGTATCTTTTATTTGAATAATTTTCACAACAGCATTACGTATTAAAAGCATTAATTAAATCCATGGTAAATTCTTCAAAACCGCAAACGAATATAAAATATTACCTATGTAATATTTTTATATACGTTTGCAAAAACTATATGTAAAAAAGTGGGAGATTATTCATAATCTGGCAACTTTACACACACATAGACGCGCGTGTCCGTACAGTGCCAGTCGCCAAATGTCACGCACACATAGCTGTCAACGTGCCTCACTTAGTTAGACGAATACGTTCCATCTGGTTCTTGTTTGTTAAATCTGTGATCGTTCCAAACTGCCAAAATTTTTTTTCATTAGGTACAATATAATTGCTTTTGAATCAATATTTGCTAGTATCCTTTTTCATTTCTGCTTTTAAAGATAGGGTCGATTGGTACTCTAGTTTCATAATATAGCAACAGCAGCTCGTCATTCTCCTCTTCTTCTTCAAGGATAGCAATTAGCATTTCGACCATGATTTTGACTTCGCTAGACACACGTCTAAAGGGAACTGACGAACATCTACTAATTTCAAGACACTGCCGCGCGCGGCTCACGACATTCGTCGGCCGCGCGCGTCAGTCGCGGGCCTCGGCAGCGGTGCCATACATTTTCATACATTGACTATTGTCGCGAGCGATCGACGACAGTCGTAGCCCGCGCGCGGCTGCGATCGATCGCGATGCACGGAATTCTACCTTTAGGTTGGAACTGAAGCGTATGACCTTAGACAAATGATTGGTATCGCTTCGCTATACAGAGCGAGACCAATCATTAGTCTATGCGTATGACCAATATCAAGATTTCAGTGACAAATGACTTTCTAGGTATAATATATTAGTCTGTGCAAATGACAATGCTTGCGGCCGACTTTCGTTGAATGTTCCTTATACTCTGGAATGTTCGTTGATATTTGTCAGCAAGATTGTCATTGTATGCACACTAGCGACAACGCAACCAACTGTAAAGGCTAGCGTCCACTAGGCTGGCCGCGCCGAGCCGAATCGAAACGCAGAAAATCGCCTCCTATAATATATTTCTATGAATCTGCGTTCATCATTCATTAGCGACGAGCCGCGGCGCGCCGAATCGAATCTACCGCGCGCGCATTGCTCGTCAGGCGAATTTCTGCGGCGACACGTTTCTACTTGACTCGGCGCGCCTTGGTCGACGCGGGTCAGCGGATGAGTGTAGATATGGGTACTACTTGGCGTAAATACCTACATAAAAAGGTGTGCGTTCGCGCAGCGGAATGTTGTTGAATTTAAAGATTTTAATTATGCAGATATTTAGTGTATGACGTCGTATAATTGTGTATGGTAAAAAAAAATTTGTGCACGCAGCCATTGTGGAGAAATTCACCAAAAACTGATTCCGCTGGGCGAACGTTGTCCTGAGGGAACTTTTTTTAATCCATTGACTTTAGAAGAAAAGAGATGTGTCCAAAAATTAGTGTGTATTTGTGTGTAATTGTGTATGTATGAATAAAATTAGTGCATGCATAAACTTCGGAGAAATTCAAGTTTCCGCTACGCGAACGTTTGGCCATTAGCTAGTTTTCATATAAAGCGCTTACATAGAGAGCTGTAGATTTTTACGTACGTTGTTTTGAATTTGTTTATATTTGTTTAAAAAACAGATTTAGAAAAAGTCGTAGGGCTTAAAAGATAAAAATATAAACGTAAAATACGCTTATTAGGTCTTAGTTCTTAAAGTATGCACTTTGGGGTCTAGATTTTTGTGTCTGCAACATGTTGCCAAGTATCAATGATGTTCCGTTAATAATTAAAGAGTTATAGGACAATTTACCATGAATTGATCACTGTTTACAAATCAGTCAAATATCACGACGTTCTAAAGGAATTGCATGGTAAAATGTATGCCAATAATTAGTGTATTCATTCAACTATTCACATGCAAAATTTCATGTCATTAAATTCTGTAATTAAAGAAAAACAATTGTAATACTGACGAAGCATCGAAAACCTACATAACCCGACCAAGTTCGGATGGCTACAAAAAAGCGGCCGTGCCATATATCTAAGAAACGTTCTTAACCTTCCAATATAGTATTTATTAATATGGTACAGTTGCGTATACAAGCGTTAGGATAAAATAAAACAATTGCATTACTTGAATGAAAAATATTTTTTTAATAATAACGCCACTATCTACGATAAAATAAATCTTCAATTAACAAGTACTTCTCTATTTAAATATGCGTATAATACTTATATAATACTTAATTATGTAAGTAATTATAATAACGTTAACAAACGCTTGCAACGACGGTAATGGACTTAAATGTGTTTTAACTAAAATAGGTTTAATAAACATATTGCCCTCTCTTTTCTTCAAGGATGGAAGTACCGTTTCAAGCGGGAAGCCGCCTATCGCTCGTTGCGCGTTGTCTATTTTTTCATAGTAGAATATTTTTGATCAATTCATAACTACAATACTTAGACTATTTAACCAAAGGACTAGCGTACCGCTTCGAACAAAATAATTCTGCATATTTTGGTGGGGTGCGGGGGAACACGCTCACATACATAAGTCACTATCAGTACAACGGTATACATCAATTAAGATCTCAATTCAAGAAATAGTTTTTTTTTTAAGTTATTAGATTGTTTGATCCACTAAAGTTGCAAAGGGGAACGCTCGTGCATGCCTAGTCCATTGGTTAAATAGTGTAATAAGCTACAATATGATAAATATTTACCTAAACAGTAGTACTTACATGTGGTAATTATTTAATTTCCTTAAGGGGTCTATAGTTAGAATCCTGATCCGTGATATCTTCAATAGAAATTAGCTGTGTGAATTTTATTTGTCTTAAATAATATATCTCAAGTCTCAAGCGCATGCAGTAAAGTACCTATTTACGTAAATAGTACCTACCTACTTTCTGTCATAGTTAAATACATTTAAAAAAGTAGGTGTACAAAAGTAAATGACCTATAAATTATATCGGAACAACAATTGTGTTATCACCTATACCAATTCAATACCGGTATTATACTGTAAATTTTGGGATGTTACCTAAATATATTGCACGGCCGCTTTTTTGTAGCTATCCGAACTTTGTCGGGTTATGTAGGTTTTCGATGCTTCGTCAGTATTATAATTGTTTTTCTTTAATTACTGAATTTAATGACATGAAATTTTGCATGTGAATAGTTGAATGAATACACTAATTATTGGCATACATTTTACCATGCAATTCCTTTAGAACGTCGTGATATTTGACTGCTTTGTAAACAGTGATCTATTCATGGTAAATTGTCCTATAACTCTTTAATTACTAACGGAACATCATTGATACTTGGCAACATGTTGCAGACACTTACAAGGTTTGTATAAACGTGAAAATCTAGACCCCAAAGTGCATACTTTAAGAACTAAGACCGAATAAGCGTATTTTACGTTTATATTTTTATCTTTTAAGCCCGTCGATTTTTTCTACATCTGTTTTTTAAACAAATATAAACAAATTCAAAACAACGTATGTAAAAATCTGCAGCTCTCTATGTAAGCGCTTTATATGAAAGTTAGCTAATGGCCAAACGTTCGCGTAGCGGAAACTTGAATTTCTCCGAAGTTTATGCATGCACTAATTTTATTCATACATACACAATTACACACAAATACACACTAATTTTTGGACACATCTCTTTTCTTCTAAAATCAATGGATTAAAAAAAGTTCCGCCAGGACAACGTTCGCCCAGCGGAATCAGTTTTTGGTGAATTTCTCCACAATGGCTGCGTGCACAAATTTTTTTTTACCATACACAATTATACGACGTCATACACTAAATATCTGCATAATTAAAATCTTTAAATTCAACAACATTCCGCTGCGCGAACGCACACCATAAAAAGTTATCGAAATTAATGAAGAGCTGTTAATTTCACTAGTTCAGAAATATACTGAACTTTATGATCATGAAGATACTCATTATCATGACGACTTGACGAGCAGCGTAGACAAAATATATGGGAAGAAATAGCGAGAATAATGAACGAAACTCGTAAGTAACATATCAGTTTATTATTATATCTGTGTATGATTCTGAAATCCCCTCCTGACAATATTTCTTTGCCATGGAACTGACCCTGTGTTAAGACATAAAATAATTTTTGAATATCTCCCGAATAGCAAATACAGCTTGAGATGAATTGCCGCCAACCAGAGGTAAATAATCTGCTAATGCGTCAGGCCTTAAATTTTCCTTCAACTCTTCTTCTGACCAATACGTCGCTTCCGTTTTCTTTCACACTGTTCTTCTTCAAAAAGAATTTGAAACAAGAACATTTCTTCGTCCGAACTATCCATCATTGACAACACAAGCACAACCTACAGCAGCCAGTCGGCGACTGCTGACTTCGATTCGATTCGTCTGTAATGAACGCACACGGAAAAAATGCGACTCAGCGCGATTCGACGCGGTCCGAATGTAGTCGACGCCAGGCTTAAGGGTCAACTCACACTGGCGTAGTGTCAGTGTGACGCGTCAATAATTGTCCGCCTGAAGCGTATTGATCCCTATCCTATACTTAGTTCTTTATTTAAGTACAAATTTGTGATATGTAATAGAAGCGCGGCGACGCGCGTTGACGCGCGCATTCGCGCTTCGACGCTCGGCTGGAGTCAGTTGGTTGCAACTGTAAGGGTCAACTCACACTGGCGCAGAGTCGAAGCGACGCGACGCGTCATGTTTTCGAAATTTTCGCAAACCCACTCGACTCCAGCCGAGCGTCGAAGCGCGAATGCGCGCGTCAACGCGCGTCGACGCGCGCTTTTATATTTACATAGCACAAATGTGTACTTAAACAATAGAACTATAGAGATCAATATGCTTTAGGCGGAAAAATATTGACGCGTCGCGTCGCTTCGACTCTGCGCCAGTGTGAGTTGACCCTAAGAAGCCGCAGCAATACCCAAACTCGATAGCCAGAACTCGAAATGGAATAGGTAGGTATGTACTTCACACAGACGCATAAAGGTACTTTATTACGTCTATGATTTCTATCTCACGATAAGAACTCGTTGAAACTACATTACCTACATACTAGTAAAGGTATCTATGGTCTGTCCTTTTGAAGTTTTTGACAAGGCAACTTTCTTTCAATGCTTTCAATAACAAAATTTGTGAGGTCCTTTGTGTAATAGGACGAGTGTTGATTACAGAGTACCTTTGGTGATGATGGCCCAAGTATTGGAATAAGAAACCACATAAATACACATTAACTTATTTGAATCATCCGTAGAATATCTCGGACCTTTTACACAGATCGTATAAAAGCAAGGGATAGAATTAAATAAATTTAACCTTTCAACGGCATCGGGAACGCCGGCGAATATCGTTGTTGAAATTAAAGGATTTGTAACAAAACTTGCGATCTAGTATTGCAAAGGACTATTCATTAATAGTTACGTCGCTTGGAATTATACTGCAAAGTGAATGGCGCAGAGTGCAAAAGCTTCAGCGGGCTCTGTACACAAAAGTAAACTCTTCGTAGAAAATGCTCCCGGAGATACAGGTGGGCAAGAAACAGAAATCGTAGCACAAATCAACGTTCCTGAGGAAGGAGGATGGGGATGGGTAGTCGCCGCTACAAGCTTTTTAAGCATATTTATACTTGATGGTGTTATATTCACATTCGGGAGCTTGTTTAGTGATATTCGAGATGACCTTAATGTAGGCGAATCTTTGATTGCTCTTATAAATTCCATAGCGTTCGCAGTGTATTTCATGCTAGGACCCATAGCATCAGCAATTATTAACAGATATGGATTTCGAGAATGCAATATGATTGGATCGGGCATATGTTCTTTTTCTTTACTTGCATCGTATTTTGCTACTACGTACCCGATGGTTCTCGTGTGCTATGGATTATTTTGCGGAGTTGGTGCTTCTCTTATAAATATGTCATCTGGTTTAGTGGTAGGTTTTTATTTTGACAAACTTCGATCGCTAGTATTGGCCATTGCTGGATCTGGTTCAAATTTTGGTTGTATGTTAATGTATTCAGTAAATAGTTATTTGGTACAGTTAGGTGGTTGGCGCATGACTACTCTAATTCACTCGGGGATGATGGCAACAATTTATTTTTTATCGTTCACGTATATACCTGTAGTACCATTAATTGTCACAACACAAGAGGACGCTGTTGCTGTAACAAATTTACCAAGCTTGACAGCAACAGCTAGTAGAAAAGATCAAACACAAACGACTGCCACAGAGCGACTGTTTAACACCGTCTCTAGTCCCCATTTTCCTACAGCTGCTACGATGGTATCTAAAGGAGTATTGACAACTGGTTCCTCGGGTAGGCCAGGACCCTCATCAAAAAGAAATATAGCGCTTACTATATCGACTATTGGGCCAACTGCGACAAGTCAAAGGCAGGTTAAACAAGTGCAGTCTATATTAAATACTAATGCCCAAATGAAGAATGTTGAAGTAGAAGTCCAAATGGAACCGCCAAAGAAGCGAAGTTTATGGGCCAGATTGACCCACTGGGAGAAACAGGTTCCTGAAGCTCGGCCGATGTATAAAGATGATGTTTTCTATACTGGAGATATAGAACAATTACCCGAATATAAAAAGAGTGTTATGGCGACAGCTTCTAAAGATAGATTTCCAATTGAATATCACTTGGCAGTGGCGCGAACGGCTGAAGCTGCAGACTTGACAGAAACGAGGGGTATGTGTACAACTGCTATGAAAAGAGTTCTCGCTACTATGATTGATACGACACTTTTAAAAAGACGGTCCATGCTAATGATTTGTACCAGTGGTTGTCTTACTTACTCTGGTCTATTAGTACCGTATATTTTTTTGCAAGAACGTAATAAACTCGAAGGAATTCCGATAGAACATTGTAGTACACTTATAAGTTATATTGGTTTGTTGAATGCTATTGGTAAATTAATTATAGGTGCATTGGCCTGTAAAGTGTCTGTCTTCATACTCTATATCACCTCTGTTGTAGTATCCGGTATAGCAGCCATAGGATTTAATTTTTCATTCACCATAATTTACCAATACGCATGTGCAACCATTTTTGGGTTTTTTGGTGCTAGCTTACAACCTTTGCGAAGTATACTCCTTGTAGAAGTATACGGATTAGATATGTTAACTAACGCATCAGGCCTTCTGTTAATGTTTCAAGGTGTAGGTTGTTTGATAGGTACGCCCTTAGCAAGCATAATTAAAGATAGTTTAGGATATACAGCATCGTTTTGGGTAGCAGGATCATTGTTAATTTTGAGTGGGTTAATTCTCATACCAGTACCTGCTGTTGCTAGAAAAGAAACTGCGGTGGACAATAAGAAAACTACAAACAATAAAAATACTTCTGGATAATAATATTTTTGTTTTACTTATGCTTGATTCATTTATTTAAAAGTATAATCCACACTATAAATGCATAGACCCCGATGTGGCAGTGAGATGAACAGAATGGTTTCACATCCTATCTAATTATGGTTTCGTAGCCAAATTGTAAAAAACGGAAGCCTCATAAAGAAGAAGCCGCCTGTGAATTATGTGCGCCGTTTGACGACTTATACACAAAAAAATCGGCCAAGTGTGAGTCTGGCCCTGCGCACCGAGGGTTCCGTACGCATTTTACCTTATTTGAGGTTGGTGCTAATTACGCTAGTCCTCTAAATCTGTATGAGCGCCCATACAACTTAGAGGACTATCTTAAATGGAGTCTACTATGTATGTATGGGGACACCCTTAAATTTTCCACTTTTTTGATTTTTTGTAATTTTTCCATTATTTGTGCTCTAAGACCCTGCTTTTTTTAATTTCGTGATTCTAGTTCAACGGGAACTACCATATAGGTTTTCGACCCAAAAACTATAGGGTACTTACGGTTGACCTAGAATTGTCAATTTTGGTTAACCAAGGTCTTACAGCACAAGTAAAGGAAAAATAGATGAAAAGAAAGTGATCTTATAAGGGTTCCTTTTTTTACCCTGTGAGGTACGGACCTCACAAGGTAAAAAAAGGGGTGTGCTTCCGCTCTACTGATCTGTCCGATCGTAGAGAAGAGGCATTCGGGTTTGCGCTCCCGGCTTGCTCGAGCTGTCGCAATCACTACCAATATCCCTTCCGTGATTGCGGCATCTTTTGTTACCTTTGACATCCTTTCCAAACACCAACCTCCTTTAACACTCTCTTGTCCTATCCTGTATTTCCCTTCCGTTCCTTATCCGAAGTAGAGGTGAAGAAGATGGCGCAATGACTGCATGGGGATTAAATACTACTTTACCCCAGGAGGGTACCGGTTCTACCGGAGAATCCCTCTCTGAGCATTGTGGCTCAGACTGCCCCATCGTATCTGGGGGGGGCGAAATTCTCAACGGCGACGCGCTTTGCCACACGTCACGTTTTGTCTCCCCGTCCAACAGAGGCAAAAAGAGGGCTAGGGAATGCCTGTTTGCAACGGTGAATGTTTGTGGAGGAGTGGATAGTAAGATCGATGAATTGTGTGATACGATGGATGTAAGGAAAATTGATATACTGGGGGTGATTGAAACAAAGAAGAAAGGTTGCTCAACAACTACTCATGGCCAATATCGTGCATACTGGTCTGGAGTTGTTGAGTCTGAAAGGGCTAGCCGAGGAGTTGGAATGATTCTGTCAGATAGAATGAATGAGTGTGTGAAAGAATATGAATATGTCAACTCCAGGCTTCTTTGGATGCGATTAAAGATTGGCTTAATGAAAGTTTTTGTTGTATGTGTTTATGCTCCGGACATGTCCAAACCATTGAATGTCAGAGAGGAATTCTGGGACAAGGTCAGAGATGTGCTTGCTAGGTGTGAGAATAATGAAAGAATAATTATGTTAGGCGACTTTAATGGCTGGGTAGGTGTGTCTCGTGATGGATGTAAAAGGGTTCTAGGGCGATTTGGTGATGAGAGAGTGAATGAAAATGGTGAGTGTTTGCTGGACATTTGTATGGAGAGAAAACTTGTTGTGACTAACACTTTGTTTAGTCACAAGATGATTCATATGTATACATGGCAAAGGCAGACAGAACGAAGTATGATAGATTTTGTTGTGGTAGATGAACGTTTAAAAGGAAAAGTGAAAGATACCAGAGTGTACCGAGGCTTGAATGTGGGTACTGACCATTTTTTGATAGTTAGTCGTATAGCGGGACTAACAACTAAACGGCGCCATCGGCCTCGCATACACTCGCCTGCCATAGAAAGAGTGAAAGTTGAAAGATTGGCAGAAGAGGATATACGCGATCAATATAAAGAGATATTGGAAGTGAGGTTAAAAGATTTGTTTGAGAAAGAAGAGTGCAAAATAGAAGAATTTTAGAAAGAGTTTAAGAATGGAATGATTGAGACAGCCACTCAAGTATGTGGCGTAAGCAAGAGGAAGAACGTTAAGAAAATTTGTAATGAATGGTGGGATCAAGAAGTAAGCGGTATGGTTGCGGAAAAGCGCAAAGCTTGGATGGACTTGCTGGCCTTAAGAGCCAACAAAAGAGTACAAGGTGGTGTGAATGACAATGAAAGTATTGTAAAAGAAAAGTATGACAGGTTGAAATATAAAGTAAAAGAGATAGTGAGAAGAAAGAAAGAAGAATGCAAGGATAAATTTGATAGAAAATTTGCCCAACATTTTTGGGACAATATCAAATTATTCTGGCACTTGGTCAGAACAGCCCGAGGCAAATCAGAGGTTTCGAAAGTTGGTGTGATGAGGGATATAAATGGAAGTATTATTAGAGAGCATGGGGAAGTTCTGAATCAGTGGAAGGTATATTTTGAGAATTTGTTTGAACGAGGAGGGAGCGACAATAGGAATATAGTAACGAATGAGGAAGATAATTGTGAAAGTGGGATAAGTATGGCAGAGATACGATATGCATTGAAAAGTATGAAGGTGGGTAAAGCTGCGGGATATGACAGGATATCTGCTGAAATGCTCAAGGTAGGCGAAGGCGGCACTGCAAGCCTGCTGTATCTACTGTTTAATTAATGTTGGCGGTCCGGTCGTGTACCAGGTGACTGCAACAAAGCCGTTATTGTGCCACTGTACAAGGGCAAAGGGTCACAGCAGGAATGCAAAAATTATCGCGGCATCAGCCTCCTGAGTGTTGTTGGCAAATTGTATGCAAAGATACTGATTGAAAGAGTGATTTCTGAAACGGACAGTAAAATTCGGGATGTGCAAGCGGGATTCCGAAAGGGAATGGGATGTACGGATCAAGTCTTTTCCTTAAGGTGCATTGCAGAGAAAGTCTTAAGTAAACACCAGAAGGTTTTCTGCGCCTTTATTGACCTGGAAAAGGCTTACAATCGAGTGGTGAGGGATGAACTTTGGTCAACACTTTCTGTGTATGGAGTGAGCAGCAGTCTGATACGGGCACTTGAATCCTTATATAGGGATTCAAGTGCCTGTGTCAGAATAAACGGGGCCTACAGGGACTGGTTTAACATTGATCGTGGTGTTAGACAGGGATGTGTAGCGTCTCCTTGGCTGTTTCATCTGTTCATGGACAGTTGTTTGACCGATCTGAAAGAGTCTGAATGTGGATTAAGAATGGGTGGGTCAGTGTTTAAGACCCTGCTATACGCTGACGATCAGGTTCTATTTGCATCGTCAGCGTTGGATTTGCAGCAGATGGTCACCACGATGAATGAAGCGTATAAGAAGAAAGGTATGAAAGTGAATGTTAACAAAACCAAAGTCATGGTCATAGAGAGGGATGATAGTGTAGGTAACTGAATGTGACGTAATGATAGGAGATGAAAAAGTGGAGCAAGTGAACGAGTTTGTGTATTTAGGGTCTTTGTTTACGAGAGATGGAAAATGTGAGGGAGATATTGAAAGGAGAGTGAAAGCAGGAAATTGTGTGAATGGCGCCTTACAGTCCATCATCAGCAATGATATTATCCCAAAGCAAGCTCGCCTTGCTATACTGCAGGGAGTTTTGGCGCCAACACAGTATGGCAGTGAATCATGGGTATGGCAGAAGAAGCATGAAAGTAGAATCAATGCTGTGGAGATGAGAGCTTTAAGGAGTATGTGCGGAGTAAAGCTGATTAATAAAGTGAAAAACAGTGTGATACGAGAGAAGTGTGGTCTAAAAGAAGATGTAGTGACAAAGGTTGAAAAAGGAATGTTGCGTTGGTTTGGACATTTGGAACGGATGGATGAAAGAAGGAATACGAAAGGAGTGTATCGTGCGAGAATGAATGGAAATGTCGGTAGGGGACGCCCTAGGCGGACGTACGCCGACCAAATAGGTGACGTACTGAAAAAGGGCCAAATTAAAAGTACCCATAACCGACGCGCATGCATGATGAGGTTAATGAATGTCGAGGAAGCGAAAGAAGTATGTTTGAACCGAAGCATGTGGCGTTCTATAGTCTCTGCCTACCCCAATGGGAGACAGGCGTGACGATATAGATAGATAGGTACGGAACCCTAAAAAGAGATTTTTTTACGGGTGAATTTGACCAAGAGCGATAAACCTATTCATAACTTGTACTAATTGTTTTCTTATACCAATTATTAGGTATAGTCTAATAATTGGTACAAGAAAACAATTAGTTGGAACTACTGGTCCGATTTTAAATATTGTTTCAGTTTCATAAAGCCCATTTTTCGAGGAAGGCTATAGGCATCACGCTAAGACAGGTAGGAGAAGAGCACTAATGAAGAATGTTTCAAAATCGGGTTTTTCTTTTCTATTTGAGACCTCCCGCTGAATACGCTGCGTAAACGGTTAAAGTTTCGCAAAAATCATGTACGACAGAATTGTTTCCCTTTAAAGTTCTTCGTCCCTTTACATCATTGGAGTTCAATGAATATCTTAGGACTGATTTTTATACATATTATAGGAACCATAGACCTCACTATCTGGTATAAATTTCAATTTGCTAGGTCCCCCCGTTCCTGAGAAAATCGGTGGTGACACACGGACAGACAGACAGACAGACAGACGGACAAGAAAGTGATCTTATAAGGGTTCCTTTTTTTACCTTGTGAGGTACGGAACCCTAAAAAGAGATTTTTTACGGGTGATTTTGACCAAGAGCTATAAACCTGTTCATAACTTGTACTTATTGTTTTCTTATACCAATTATTAGGTATAGCCTAATAATTGGTATAAGAAAACAATTAGTTGGAACTACTGGTCCGATTTTAAATATTGTTTCAGTTTCATAAAGCCCATTTTTCGAGGAAGGCTATAGGCATCACGCTAAGACAGATAGGAGAAGAGCACTAATGAAGAATATTTTAAAATCGGGTTTTTATTTTCTATTTGAGACCTCCCGCTGAATACGCTGCGTAAACGGTTAAGACCAGGCATTCCGAAATATGTTTTGCGTAAGCTCCGCCTTTTCTCCCCGCTAGCGGCTCCTGGCCGCCACCTCACCCCGCAGCTCGCCGCTGCGCGAGGTGAATGAATGTCTGGCTACGCGGGCTTCGATTGGAGTAGAGACGACTTTATGTATTTAATATTTTTTTGTATTATGAATAGTTTTTTATGATATGATAATAAATTGACTAAAATATGCCATAAAAGGCAGAAATATGAATAATTCAATTGATTTATGCGACATGTTGTAGTTGTAGTCAAAGCCATAGGCTGTGAAATCTTGTTTCAGAATGTCTTATTACTAATTTATTTTATTTATATTAATGATATGTTTCTTTTTATACTACTTTCATACATCAACGGACACGAAATAACAAATATGTGGATCACACAGTGTTGTCTCAGGTCGGAATCGAACCTACGACCACGGCGTAATGCCAAGTGCCAAGAAGACCTCTGAAATCACTATGCCATGCGTGCATATTATGACATAAAAAGAGAAGTTCTTATTTATAATTTACTAATATCTAATTACAACGGCTACGTTACATTGATATTACAATGTAACTCACTTATTATATTACAATAATCAACTATTATAAAACGGATTGCATTTTTCTTGGGGTGCGGCTTTGATGTCGTTCCGAAGGTGTCATAGGCGGCGGCTATGAAAATCACGCCTTTTTAAGATTAATTAGGGTGTTTATTTTAAATTGTCTTTCAGGATATATACCACGTACCTTTATATGAAGTAACCGATATGTCGGCACTGTTGCAAGCGCCATATTCACGGATGTACATGATGTACGGATGATGTACGGATGTACACGCTTATACATCTACATTTGATTCCTACCAAACGGAGACGAATGTTTTAAAACAGTTTTAAGTTCAACCTAATTACAACTATGATACCTAGTAATAAAGTCACAAATCATAAAACTGGTATCTAATACTTACGACCAATCGTCGAAAATTTGCGGCATAAACGGCTGTATCTTTTTAATGCATAGACTTAGAACAGATTTTTAGTCTATTGTCCAAGGGACAGAAGAACTGAGTATTTGGTATACATTTCAGTTTATTACCTTTACGCGTTCCTGAGGAAAAAGTAAAAAAAAACACGGCGATGTAGGTATTTCGAGCTCGCTCTTCCAAATAAATTAATTAAAAAAAATGTTCGTAATAAATGATTGACCAATATAATTATGATTTTAATTTTCGTAAGACAAAGAGACATACATGTAAACATCTTTATATGTATATTTCTTGAGTGCGTGTGTACGTCACTGAACTCCTCCTAAACGACTGGACCGATTTTGATGAAATTTTTTGTGTGTGTTCAAGGGGACTTGAGAATGGTTTACCATGCGCTACCATCGCAGTGTTAAATCTATATTAATAAACTCGTACGAGTGTCTATTTTTTTGAGCCAAAAAAAATATTTCGTTTCCAAGGTATTATTTTCGCGTAGTATGTCTTGGCATGATGTGCAAAACGAGTAGACTTCGGCTTGGTGATGGGTCTTGTGACGTCCTGTATATCATATATCATATAACATATATCAAATAACATATAAAATATAACATATAACATATAACCTATAACATATAACATATAACATACAACATATAGCATATAATATAAACATATAACATAACATATATATGTTATAAAAACATATAAATTATAACATATATGTATAACGTATGACATATAATATAACATATATGATATATTACATACGACATATGACATATAAAAATAGGTATTATAAAGATAAAAACATATAAACCTACATACCTACCGGCCTTCAAATTACATTTAATATGTTGCCCTACAAAGTTCTATATCTTTCACTGAAAGTTCCATTCAAATCTGTTTAGCCATTTCAAGGATTATCCCGAAAAAACAGCAAGACAGACAACTTTAAAAAGAAAACCTTTGGATCGTGTGATATGGTCTTATATGTATAATATAATTAAGAAGGGTTCCGTACCATCATCTATGAAAGGAAATCACGTATGTTGTATGCATACTTAAATATCTTTTAGGTTTCTACCTGTTTATTAAGATCAAGTAACAAATTGCTTAAAAATTACGTTTGGTGTATGGGCGCCCTCTTTAATATTTCTTTTTTTATTTAATAATTTATTCTGAAAGGTAATATTCAACTACATATTCTGTGAAAATTTTAAGCGTCTACCTGTTACCGTTAGTAATATTGAGCATAATATACGAAAAAAAACACGTTTAATGTATAGGACCCCCCTTAATATTTTCATTTTTAGAATTTGTTGTTATAGCGCCATCGGAAATACATAATTTGTGAAAATTTCAGCTTTCTAGCTATCACGGTTTTTGAGATACAGCCTGGTGACAGACAGACAGACAGACAGCGGAGGCTTAGTAATAGGATGCCGTTTTTACCGTTTAGGTACGGAACCCTAAAAAGACTTAGTTATTTTGAAATCACAGAGATGCACTTGAATTTTGTTTATATGTGTAGATTACTATAGATTCATATTCCACACGAATGAAGTCGCGAGTATCGGATAATACTAATATATAAAGCTGAAGAGTTTGTTTGTTTGCTTGAACGCGCTAATCTCTGAAACTACTAGTCCGATTAGAAAAAGCGAGTGCTTTTCAGTGTTAGATAGCCCATTTATTGAGGAACGCTAAAGGCTATGCAACATCACGCTATGAGCCACGGGAGCGGAACAGTAGCCTTAAATAACGCGGGTGTAACCGCGGGCTCAACTAGTGTTTAAATAAAGAAAATTGGCGATCACGGCGAGCAAGTGTGGCCGTGGAAACCGGGCTTGTAGGTATCGAATTTTCGTAGAAAAAAATATTTTTAAAATATCTACATGATAGGAATTTGTGAAAATCTAATACTAAAATAAAAATCTGTAAATCTATTAGGGATAAATAAAACGAACATGACACGAAAATATAATCATGTTGATAGTAACATAATAATATAAAGCTTATTTTATAATTTTGCATAGATGAAATCGACTCCATAGTTCCCAGTTCTAATACTTTATCAAAATATTAGGTAAATTAAATTCGATAACAAACCTTTGCATATCTCATGATTCTAGCATTATTCTTCAATAAGTCAACTTTCTTTTTATTTTTTAACATAAGATCTCTTATTTACCTTGTTACCCATTTTATTTTTTATGTTTTATTTCTTATTTTACGAAATTAATCGTAATAAAAATACCTATAGTTGCGCGCGAACGCGATACACGTCCACGTCGGATGGAGCGCGTAGCTCGAGTGACAAGCTAGCGCGCCCGGCTGAAGTAAACGCTATGACATCAGGAATAACGTTAAATATCGGGTGCGGGCGTAAAGTGGGTCAAACCACTTCAAGCATGGAAAAAGTTGAAAATCTTGTGTTGTTTATTAATATAGTAATATTTGTGCTACAGAAAAAATGTCTTGAACTACACTAAAACGTAGGTTTCTTTTATGTTTATTGTATACTTCAGAAAGAACAGTGAATATTTTATTCAAATATTTTGAATTTGCTTTGCAAGTAGTGTGATTTTCAAATGAAAATGTTATCGAGCGAATATCGTCTAATCATGTATCTGTTCTTGAACAAAGACAGACAAGGGCCTAAATAATTGTTTGCTAAAGTTTCACTTTCCTAGTATCTATGACTGTTTCAGAATATCGATTCAAAATAGCATAAAATTCGGAATGCCTGCTCTTAAAGTTTCGCAAAAATCATGTACGACAGAATTGTTTCCCTTTAAAGTTCTTCGTCCCTTTACATCATTAGAGTTCAATGGATATCTTAGGACTGATTTTTATACACATTATAGGAACCGTAGACCTCACTATCTGGTATAAATTTCAATTTACTAGGTCCACCCGTTCCTGAGAAAATCGATGGTGACACACGGACAGACAGACAGACGGACAAGAAAATGATCTAATAAGGGTTCCTTTTTTACCTTGTGAGGTACGGAACCCTAAAAAGAGATTTTTTACGGGTGATTTTGACCAAGAGCGATAAACCTATTTATTACTTGTACTTATTGTTTTCTTTTACCAATTATTAGGTATAGCCTAATAATTGGTACAAGAAAACAATTAGTTGGAACTACTGGTCCGTTTTTAAATATTGTTTTAGTGTCATAAAGCCCATTTTTCGAGGAAGGCTACAGACATCACGCTAAGACAGATAGGAGAAGAGCACTAATGAAGAATGTTTCAAAATCGGGTTTTTCTTTTCTATTTGAGACCTCCCGCTGAATACGCTGCGTAAACGGTTCAAGTTTCGCAAAAATCATGTACGACAGAATTGTTTCCCTTTAAAGTGCTTCGTCCCTTTACATCATTGGAGTTCAATGAATATCTTAGGAGATAGAAGATCGCAGTTTTAAAATAACATTGCAGCAAAATAATTATATACCAACTGCAGCGATAGCCTAGTGGAGATACCAATGGACTGCCATGAAGAGGGTATCGGGTTCGAATCCACGGCGCGCATCACTGACTTCGAAGTTATGTGCGTATTGAATTATTAATAAAATAATTATCGCTTGCCCCGTGCCTCGGAGAGCACGTTAAGCTGTCGCGTCGGTCCCGTTTGTCATGATGATCTTTGACAGTCGTTATAGGGAGTACCTATCTCTGAATAAACTGACACTAGTCTAAACCATGGAATATTGCTATCCCTTTGGGCAACCCAGCAGGAGGTCAGACAAGCAGTGGCTCCGTGGAAAAGCTAATATTCAGTGAAATCCGGTTAAACTAGTAACCGGACCCCGGGTTGAAACTGGGATAACGCTTGGAGAAAGAACTGCGCGCGCATTTAAGGTCACAGCTCATTAGACACCCACTCCGCACCGCCTCGTCGGATGGCGTCCACTCGTTGTCGACAGGTGGTCCACGGGTGGACGCCGCATTTTCACCAAAAGGTCGCGCGGTCAACCAGCGGACCCCGCGCGGTCAACAAGTGAACACCGCGTGGTCAACGAGTGGACGTCGCTTGGTTCACGAATTTTCGAGTAGTCTGTTAACAATTGGCACTAGGTCTACACGTGTGTTTCGTAATGTCAAATTTTACAAACGTTGAATTGACACTCATAGCTGTCGCGCTTATTGAAGAAGAAAATGAAAGACGCAACAAAAAAATCATTCGCGGGCAGCCCGCGGTCCGCTTCGGACCCGCGCGTTGGCGATGCGCAGTCAACGCAAGGCAAACATGTGTAACGTAGTCCCTACTTAGGGGGTGTTTAAATGAGAAACGTGGTTAAATGATACAATAAAAATTAATTTAATTCGTCAAGTAAATCTAACATCATTTATCAAAGCGTTTTACTTACAAAAAAATTTCAATAAAATGCTATTCGAAAAGGTATAAACAGGGTCGCGTGATTCGGCGATGGTAAGGAATTTGTTGAGGGTCCGCTCCCGATGTTCGTCCAGGAATAGCAGCTGGTGTACTTAGCTCGGTCTGAAGGCGCCAAAAGAGAACTCCCATCGCCGCGCGGCCGTATTTATTGTCCGTTGCAGGGCGCGGGCGGCGGGGTCGACCGGGCCGAGTGATGCGTCAAGGATTGACGTCACACACTCCCCCCTTTAGGCCAGAATTTTCCCGGAGGGAAAATTCTGTGGCTGGTAGGTGGCATTACGGGACTGCATTCCGGGACCCTGAAACAGATGAGTGGTGGTGGTGCCTTTGCCGAGCAGCGAGTTGTCACCGAGTGGTCCACCCGCCGTCCGCGCGTGGACGGCTTACGACAGAGGCGATCCGGTGACGCTACGGAGTTGATGTAGTGAGCGCATACCCATACAAATCCATATAAAGAATACTAACCGCACGAGGCGAGGCGGTGCGGAGTGGGTGCCGGGTGGCTCTAATGAGCTGTGACCTTTATGGGTTCCCTATCCATTTGCATACAATTTTAAGACCTTATATAACTTAGCATAATTTTGTTTGGCATAATTATATTTTCGCACAATATAACTACGCATAAAAGCTTACGCATAATTTTTTAAGCATAATTTCTCTAACCATAATAATGATTAAGCATAATATTCTAAAGCATAAATTTATTAAGCATAAAGTTCTAAAGCATAACTTTTTTAAGCATAATATCCTAAAGCATAAAATCCTAAAGCATAAAGTCCTAAAGCATAAAATCCTAAAGCATAAATTTATTTACGCATAATGATTACAATACAATACAAATTGGATATAATAACTTTGGCAATGTATCTTTGGCATATTTTTCGCTGTAGGAAGCATGAAGCAAGCAAGCATACAGCATGCAAGCAAGCATGCAGCAAACAAGCAAGCATGCAGCATGCAAGCAAGCATGCAGCAAACAAGCAAGCATGCAGCATGCAAGCAGGCATGCAGCATGCAAGCAAGCATGCAGCATACAAGCAAGCATGCAGCATGCAGCAAGCATGCAGCATGGAAACAAGCATGCAGCATGCAAGCAAGCATTCAGCATGCACTCAAGTATGCAGCATGCAGCAAGCATGCAGCATGCAGCATGCAGCATGCAGCATTCAAGCGAGCATGCAACATGCAGCAGGCAGGGCTTCTGTCACGGCTCCGGCGCTGCGGGTCTCCGGCGGCCCCACGCGTGCTAATCGTCGCAGACGGCTTTCGCTCACCGCAGCGGCTGAGGCTGGCCGGCGAAGCCGGCCAGCAAGCCGAAACTGCGGTGCTGCTTGCTCGCTCGCAGCCGCCTGCTTCTCAGCCCGCGGGCTTAAAATCGCGTAGGCGCGTAGGGGCGAGGCGGCCCCTACGCGCCTACGCGATTTTAAATAACACTCTAGGGGTAGGGCAAAAAAAGACTACGTGGAGTCGGTTTTGCAGCAACTCGGTTCTGTCACTAACTTTTGTTGCACAGCATATACATTTTTTACAAATTAGATATATAATTATATAAATATTATGCTAATAGTCATTAGGCCTACTAACGTTATGCTAATAGTCATTAGGCCTACTAACGTTATGCGAATCAAATTTATGCCAAAACAAATTAGTCTTTAAGATGATTATGCCAACATAAATTGTATGCCTAAAAAAAATATGCCGGAGTATTATTATGCCAAAACAAATTGTGCCAAAATCGTTATGCCGAAGTATATTAGGACAAAGAACATTACCTATGCAAATAGAAGGGATCCCCCTTTATGATGTGCTAGGCCGGCGGGCAGTCACGATGGCGTTAGTATTTTTTTTTAATATTTTCAATTTCTACGTAAACGAAGTCGCGGGTTACAGGTGAAGTGTATGTGACTATACTATTATACAATATACATACTATAAATGCGTATTTTCTCTTATATATAATAGAATACTTAGTATGAATACTCCTTTAGTTCATAAGTATCAAGTAATATGCTTAGTGTGTCGTAGTAGTACTGTAATGCGCATTATTTTATAATTCTGAATTTACTTCAATTTTACAGTTGTCTAGTTATTTACATTGCCAAAATCCCCAACATTACCTACATGGCGACTCTGCCTCTGCAGTCTGGTCTGCCAAGGGGCTCACTGTAATACAAGTACTTACTTTAAATACTCGATAACATCTATCATCATCATCATCATTTCAGTCTAGAGGCGTCCACTGTTGGACATAGGCCTCCCCCAAGGTTCTCCACACAGACCGATTTTGAGCCGTCCGCATCCAATCGCTTCCCGAGATCTTAACCAGATCGTCGGTCCACCTTGCGGGAGGCCTACCCCAGCTGCGTCGTCCAGTACGTGGTCGCCACACTTTCTTTTATCTTTCTTTCTTTGTTTAAAAAGACAACTCAAGCTAGTGCTTAGGACTAGGATTTAGTCCTAGTGGACTAAATCCTGTGTCGCGGGGGACTTTACATACAACCTACGGACACAATGAACACCCAGACTCGAAACAACAATTTATGGATCACACAAAGTGGTGTATCGTGTGGGACACTAGAACCCGCCTGCCCCAACGGCCATTGGTTCTTCGAGCTATGTGCCCTGCCCATTGCCACTTCAGCCTGGCTATTCGGAGACCTATGTCGTTGACGATGTTTGGTTCTCCTGCGGCTCTCCTAATTTCTGATTTGATTTAGCATGGAAACTCCGAGCGTAGCTCTCTCCATCGCCCTCTGAGTGACCCTGAGCTTTGGGATAACGCCCATAGTTAGCGATCACGTCTCAGCGGCGATAACATCTATACGTATACCTATGGAAAAGGTGCCGTTCGACCATTAGCGTGAGCCCAAAGCCACTATTCCACGCGGATGAATTCCCGGGCGGAAGCTCAGTATTTTTACTTGATCTGAGGGCAGAAGGTATCTTATATCTTATACTAATATATAAAGCTGAAGAGTTTGTTTGTTTGTTTGGTTGAACGCGCTAATCTCAGGAACTACTGGTCCGATTTGAAAAATTCTTTCAGTGTTTGATAGTCCTTTTATCGAGGAAGGCTATTGGCTATATAACACCACGCTATGAGCGACGGGAGCAGAGCAGTAGCCTTAAATAACGCGGGTGTAACCGCGGGCATCCCCTAGTACTTAATAGATAAAGCTGAAGAGTTTGCTTGTTTGTTTGGTTGAACCTATGTTTGTTAAATCTGTGGGTTGAACGCGCTAATCTCAGGAACTACAGGTCCGATTTGAAAAATTCTTTCAGTGTTAGATAGCCCATTTATCGAGGAAGGCTTATTTATAGGCTATATAACATCACGCTATGAGCCACGGGAGCGGAGCAGTAGCCTTAAATAACGCGGGTGTAACCGCGGCCTCATCTAGTATTTTATAAATTGACTAGCTTTCGCCCGCGGCTTCTCCCGCGTGATATTTTAGTAAGAGTAGTCTATGTCCTTCATCTAGGTTTCAGACTATGCTTATCGTTCATCACAAACGGACAACTCACCGGATTAACCACGGAGCAATATTTTCTGTTCCGTGGGATTAACCATGAAACATACATACCTACCTACATATTTTATACCTTAGATAAATTATTGGTCTTTCTCTGCTCTACAGAGATACCAAATTACCAATCATTTATCTAAGATTTATACAGATAAAAATACTTAATAAAATTCTTTTGTTTCCATAAAGGGGCTTCTAAACGGGCCATATTTTTCGGCCATTCATGGCTGCATTATTAGCAATTAATTGCTCAGCCATCACAAAAATATTTTTTTGCAATCAATGGCTGAGCAAGTAACGGCTGGGCAATTTGTTGAAATATGTCTGATACAGTATGGCCGGTTATGTAGTTGTAGCTATCCTATACCTAGCAGTGCCTACAGTGACTTTTGTGATGTGTAAATAGAAACATGGATACACACAGCCCTGAAAAGGACTTAAGTGCTTAAATAGAAACAGCGATAATAGTCCTGACAAGGACTGTTCAAGGACTTTTGTTGTTGTTCTGAAAAGAACAGTTTTATAGACTTTTGCAACGTTAAATAGAAACAAGAAGAATTCTCTTGCGAACTCAAAGATGCACACGCTGACGATTTCAAGAAATCTTCGCTCTGCAAATATTATTGCGTCGACGCGCGCCGTGCCCGCTGACGCGCGAACGCACGACGTCTTCGCTCGACGAGTGACCGGCAAATGGAGCCGCCGCGCTTATGCCACCAGTATAAGTATGTTCCCGTTTGCGCGGGAAAACGCTCGCGCGACGTATGAACCACCTGGCGGATTACTTACGTAAACTCAACTCAAATATTATTGGCCGATTGTACTTTAAATTAATTGGTTGATTGTTTTGATCATTTTACATTTCTATTTATCAGCATTTGGATTGGCTCAGCCTAGTTGTACATTTTGTATATAAACAGCACTAAATTACAAATAAATTATTCTGAATCCTGGAGTCAAGAATATCATTTCTACATACCATACCTTCATTCTCCAAATCTCTCCAAAGTGGTGACCCTCTCCGGAACACAAGAAGTACAAATCAAGAACGGAAAAGCTCTGCCCATCAAGCCACCGAAAAACCGCAACATTCTTCATTCAACCCAATTCAACCATAGTACCAGCATAGTCAACGAATCCCTGCTCTACAAGTCTCTACAGTTTCAGTCATGTCTCAACAAGAAAATTCTATCCCGGCCAGCTCATTCAACTCTACATCAATCAACACCGTCACTCAAGCTGAAATTGGTGGCATATCGCTAACCATGCGTATCCCACCATTCTGGCGTGATCGACCACGTCTGTGGTTTATCAGTTTCGAAGCCGCCACCAACGACCTGAAGAAAAGCCAAGCCCAGCTCGCTCAGATGGTAATCGCACAGCTGGAACGCCAAGACATCGAGCAGATCACCGACCTTCTATACAACCCACCAGAGCAAGACCAGTACAAGGCGATAAAAGAGCGTCTCATATCTGCCTATGAGGAGTCCGACAGCCGCCAGTTCCAAAAACTGCTGTCAGAGATGGAACTCGGCGATCAGAAGCCGACCCAACTACTCCGGCGTATGAGAAACCTCGCTACAGACAAAGTTCCAGACAGTACGCTGCGACTCATGTGGACCAACCACCTTCCACCACACATACGTTCTGTGCTTGCCGTCAGCGAGACCTTCGCAACTAAGTCGTCGTTAGAAGAGTTAGCGTTACTCGCCGACAAAATGATGGAACAGACGCCACCAGCTGCACCTCACATCTCAGCCGTCCAAACGATAACCTCACCGACATCACCACCAACTCAGACAGCCGACCTACAATTCCTTGTCACCGAACTACGCAAGTTATCATTAGAAATAGCCGAATTGAAATCAAGACCACCGCACAGCCAATACAACGGTTACCGCCGCAACCGCTACCCGTCTTACAACCGAAGTCCATCGCAACAACGCAGTCGAGACTCATCACCATCACCTTTCTGCTATTATCATCGACGTTTCAAAGAACAAGCTCGACGCTGCACGTCACCTTGCACATTCAATAAGAAGTCGGAAAACTAGGCCGAACGTTAGCGGAGGCGGACTCTGGCGTTCACGAAAACTCACACCGCCTATACATAACAGATCGTAACTCCAACATATCTTTCCTGGTCGACACGGGTGCGAACATATCCGTACTACCTAGAAAGAAAGGACAAGTCGCAACGCCACTATCGTTCCAACTATATGCGGCTAACAACACAACTATAGCTACGTACGGTGAGAAAACATTAACGCTCGACTTCAACCTACGACGCCCATACAAATGGCAGTTCATTGTCGCCGACGTTTCAAGACCTATACTCGGCGCTGACTTTCTCAAACATCACCAACTTATCGTCGATTTGAAAAACAAGAGATTGATCGACGGCGTCACGAATCTCAAGGTCAACGCCCCAGTTCGCATTTCAAACATGCCTACAGTGTACACCATCGACAAGTCACAGTCATATCACGACATTTTAGCGCAATATCCCGGCATCACACGTCTCACTTCAATGCAGTTAAGCTCTTCTATCAACGTGCAACACTACATTGAAACAGAAGGCCCACCAATACATAGCCGCGCTCGCCCCATACCACCGCACCGATATGAAATCGTGAAGAAAGAGTTTGAAAATATGATTGAACAAGGGTTATGCAGGCCAAGCAAGAGTCCATGGTCATCACCGCTTCACATCGTCCCGAAGAAGAATGGTGACATTCGAGTCTGCGGAGACTATCGGCGACTCAACGCTATCACAAAACCCGATCGCTATCCCGTTCCACGCGTCAAAGATTTCACACATCATCTCTCAGGCAAGACTAGGGTAAATACGCTAAATGTCGGCCACCTTACGGTTTTTCTGTTTTGGGATCGGTCTGGCACCATCAATTTGCAACAAAAGGACAGCTTCCGATGCGGTTTTGGATAGTTTGATAAATCTATTTCATGTTTATGGGCATAAGATTGACATTTCTACTACAAGGAAAAAGTTCTAAGGTTTTGTTGCGTCGAGAACGAAAAAACCCTAAAGTCGGCCGTTCACGGTCCATGGTCGGTCGCGTTTTTCCCAAATGTCGGCCAGGTATAGGATGTTTTAAATTAATACTGAAAAATATTATTAATATGATTTATTTTGGCAGGAGTCTCATTAAGTATACGTTATTAATCGTTATTGGTTTAATAGTAGGTAAAGTATTTTTTTTATTTGCACTTAAATAATGTTAGGTATTTCAATTTTTATCAAAGTAAACATCACAATAATTATAATTAGTTCTGGATGTCTTTTCAAAAATAATTCATACCATTTTTTGCCCGGAGTATCATCATTGAATAGATTTTGCCTATTTTCGGCTTTCATATTTTTTTACACTATTAATTAAATCTGGTTTTTTTTTCTTGGGAAACCGCACTTCGCGAGTTGTATTAGCCATTGAACTAGTATAAATATCAACTCCTACATTTAAACTTAACTCTTTATATTATTAATAAATAAATGTATAATAAATATTTAATTTTAGAAAATAAGAAAAAGTAATCAGCCTGTATAGTTGGGCTCGAATTCGAGGCTGGTCGACATTACGATCTTTAATGTTTCTAAAGCCGGCCCCTATTTTGGGTACATTATTTCTCGAGATTCAACTAATATCACCCCGGCCGGTATTTGGCGATTAAACGTAAAAAAGATTTATTTGCCTATATGCGTTGCAAATTCTCTTATTAAGCCAATGGAATAAGTACAATTTGAATTTATAAAACAGACTGCATTTACTTTAAGTCGGCCACGGCCGAGAATCCGGTTTTAATTCAAAATTTGTATTCTATTGGCGGCCTCCTATTTTCCCTTTAAAACAATACGTAAATCATTGGAAAAACTATCTCAAAATATAGTAAAAATCACTAATTACTGATAATAAAGATTAAAACAAAAAAAAGGAATATCTGACCGTTCTAATATCAATCCCCGAAGTGTGGGTATTCACAGCAAGTAAGGTACTTTTAATATAAAATTGACGCTTCGACGGCGCAATCGCTACTGATGCTCAGTGTGCGAAGAGTGAGTGGCGTAATCGGAAAGTAACGGTTTGTACATATAGAGCATGAACTAAGGTTGTAATTCGAGTGGCAAATTTGTCACTTCATTACGTTTTAAATGAACGCAAGCTAAAAATGTGCAGACGGCCGAAGTTTGGGGGGGGGCCGACGTTTAGCGTATTTACCCTATCTTCTCAACAATAGACCTCAACCGAGCCTACCAACAACTGAGCATAAGAGAAGAGGACATCGAGAAAACCGCTATTATCACACCAATGGGTTTATTTGAATTCCCGCGAATGTGTCCCGGTTTGAAGAACGCAGGACAAACGTTTCAACGTTACATTCACGAAGTACTGCGAGGACTAGATTTCGTATATCCATTCATAGATGATATACTAATCGCTTCGGAACACGAGACCCAGCATCGAGAACACCTCCACACCGTCCTGAAGAGATTAGAAGAACATGGTATTACCATCAACCCCGCTAAATGCAACCTAGGCAAGTCCGAAGTTCAGTTCCTCGGTTATCATGTATCAAAAGATGGTATCAAGCCTCCCGAACAAAAGATCAAAGCTATCACTGATTACCCCAAACCCAAGACAATAGAAGAACTACGGAGATTCCTAGGAATGTTAAATTTCTACCGCGATCACATTCCCAACGCCGCCTCACTACAAGCACCATTGAATTCATACCTACACAACGTGAAGAAACGAGATAAAACTGCAATCACATTGTCCGACGAAGCAACACAAGCCTTTGAACAATGTAAAGCAAGCATCATCACCGCAGCTTCACTTGCTCATCCATCTCACCACGCAACACTCGCTCTATTCTGTGACGCATCGGACACATCAGCCGGTGCCGTAATTCAACAATACTTAAACGAAACATGGCAGCCGCTCGGATACTTCTCTAAGAAATTCAACGACGCGCAACTGAAGTATTCTACCTATGATCGAGAATTACTAGCTATTTACATGGCCGTCAAACATTTCCGAAAAATTTTCGAAGGACGTCATCTCATTATATTCACCGATCACAAGCCGCTAACATTCGCAATGAGCAAGATCAACTCCACCACCGAGACACCGAAGCGAACGAGACAATTATTATTCATTTCCGCTTTCTCCACCGATATAAGGCACGTAAGCGGTAAACAAAATATCGTCGCAGACGCCCTTAGTCGCATAGCAACCATAACTTGCCCGTCCGCTATCAACTACAACGACATAGCAACAGCGCAAGAAAGAGACAGCACTATACAACAATTACTACGCGACGATCACCTCGCGCTCAAGAAAATAACAATACCTAATACTGACATCGAACTATATTGTGAAACATCTACGTCACATATTCGCCCATACATCCCCGAGCCATACAGAAAAGAAGTTTTCAACAATGTTCACAACATAAGTCATCCTGGTACCCGTACAACTCGCAAGCTCACAACACAGAAATACTTCTGGCCTTCAATGAATGCAGATATCAGCCGCTGGACGCGAACCTGTATTCAATGTCAGAAAGGCAAGATACATCGTCACACCCATTCAAGCATCGCATCTTTCCCGCCAACCGATCGTTTTCAACACGTACACATAGACATCGTTGGACCGCTACCTACAACTGTTCAAGGTCATCGATATCTCGTAAGTATGATTGACCGTTTTACGAGATGGCCTGAGGCCGTACCTACAGAGGAAATAACAGCTGATCGAATAGCGAACATCGTCTATCAACATTGGATAACTCGCTTCGGATGCCCGGCTACACTAACATCAGATCAAGGTCGACAGTTCGAGAGCCAACTATTTCAAAACCTCATGAAACTAATGGGTATCAAGAAAAATCGAACCACTCCTTACCACCCGCAAAGCAATGGAATCATCGAACGTTGGCATCGCTCACTCAAAAATGCATTACGCGCAAAGCTCACCGACACGCGCTCGTGGATCGACGAAATACCTACAATATTATTGGGATTACGCGCCGCCCTGCGCACTGACACCGGCGTGAGTCCCGCTGAATTAACCTACGGATGCATTTTACGCCTACCAGGAGATTTTTTCACATCAAGCGCATACACACCTACAGCTATGGATTATACCTACGTCGAGAAGCTACGTGAAATCATTCATACCAACAAACCTCAAGCATTCACCAATCATCATAATAATAATAGAAATATTTTCGTGCATAAAGACCTACTCAATTGCAGTCACGTGTTCGTTCGAGTAGATTCAGTGCGTAAGCCACTACAGACACCCTACGAAGGACCCTACAAGGTTATAAGCCGAACAGACAAAGTGTATTGTGTACAATTACCAGACCGACAAGCAAACATTTCAATCGATCGACTGAAACCTGCTTACGTCGTATTAGAAGATAGTGATAATATACCAGCAAAGCATAACAACATATTACCTTCAAGCAACATTACCATTACCCAGAAAACCAATAACCTTACCGTTACCAAGGATACCGAAGTTACCTTACCGCATTATAACCTTACCAAACAACAAGTACCTGCGCCGGCGAACTCTACGACGCCGACGCCGCCGCCGCAAACGGACATCAAAACAACACGTTCCGGTCGCACCATCAAGCTGCCGGTACGCTTCGCTTGAAGGGGAGTACTGTAGCTATCCTATACCTAGCAGTACCTACAGTGACTTTTGTGATGTGTAAATAGAAATATGGATACACACAGCCCTGAAAAGGACTTAAGTGCTTAAATAGAAACAGCGATAAT
Organism: Euclidia mi; assembly: GCA_944739405.2. NCBI lineage: Eukaryota > Metazoa > Arthropoda > Insecta > Lepidoptera > Erebidae > Euclidia > Euclidia mi. Next base: position 22,708,367 of record OX123200.2, read on the forward strand.
AGTCCTGACAAGGACTGTTCAAGGACTTTTGTTGTTGTTCTGAAAAGAACAGTTTTATAGACTTTTGCAACGTTAAATAGAAACAAGAAGAGTTCTCTTGCGAACTCAAAGATGCACACGCTGACGATTTCAAGAAATCTTCGCTCTGCAAATATTATTGCGTCGACGCGCGCCGTGCCCGCTGACGCGCGAACGCACGACGTCTTCGCTCGACGAGTGACCGGCAAATGGAGCCGCCGCGCTTATGCCACCAGTATAAGTAATAATAAGTATGTTCCCGTTTGCGCGGGAAAACGCTCGCGCGACGTATGAACCACCTGGCGGATTACTTACGTAAACTCAACTCAAATATTATTGGCCGATTGTACTTTAAATTAATTGCTTGATTGTTTTGATCATTTTACATTTCTATTTATCTGCATTTGGATTGGCTCAGCCTAGTTGTACATTTTGTATATAAACAGCACTAAATTACAAATAAATTATTCTGAATCCTGGAGTCAAGAATATCATTTCTACATACCATACCTTCATTCTCCAAATCTCTCCAAATAGTCTTATATAATTTTAACACAAAAATCAAAAAAGAAAGAGAATAGATTGTAGTATCGAATAGACGTGAAACCATTCTGTGGTTTCACGTTTTGTTTAAACAGTAGTGAAACGTTAAATAATTTAAGTCAAGAAATAAGCCTTGATAAAAAATTATTTAAAAACTTTACTAGAATGTCAAAGGGTGACTTCGAGTTACTCCTTATTAAAATTGGACCGAAAATATAACCAAATGGATATAGCCATAATCACGACGTCATTCGCAACAAACTTCATGTCGCGTAGAAAAGGATATACTATGTCATAACTATAGAGTGCGACTGAAACAACAATAGAAACTAGCCGGGCAATATTGCAGAATATCGACAACTCAGCGATCGTCCGGCAACCCCTCAAAACAATGCCGGCCACATGTGGCTACACCAAAAATGTTTGGCTATATGGCCAGGATATTACAGCAATATTGCATAGTCTAGCCGGGATAGCTAGCAATGTTACCAGCCACTGAGTTGCAGCTACATATTGCAGAAAAATGTTGCCCGTTTAGAAGCACCTTAATGTAAATACCCACATAATAAACTTGAGGTAAAGATTATTATGTAGGTAGGTAAATATACCTGCTGATGCTAAGATTCTAACTACAGTCCGTTCACAGTTATTTTACCTCTGACAGATGTCGGTGTTTATTTTCTTTATGTTGGAATTGTACTCTGTGATGACAGGAATGTAAAACAGGGTTACCCATGCATAACATTTTACCCAATATTAGTGGAAATGCTTCAAAAATTCAAATGCTTGAAGTTCATGGCCGCAAAGTGGTTAGATTACCGCCATACCACTGCGAGCTAAACGCAATTGAACTTATGTGGAGTCTAATTAAAAGGCGAGTCACAAGCTAAAATTTAGGACAAGAGGCAACCAACATTGTGAATTTAGCTGAAGAAGCTTTTCAATCTATCACTGCAGGAAGACTGACAAAAACAATGCAAACATGAGCGCCACATAGAAGACAAGCTTCGTGAAACAGATGGGTCTACGGATGCTGAAATGGACAGGTTCATAATAGAATTAAATTCTGAGTCTGATACAGAATATGACAGCAGTTACGAATCATCATAACATTGGCAGTCCACATGGATCATTCTTATAGACTCACGCCTGTTTCCATGCAGGGGTAGGCAGAGGTGTAATATTACACCCAAATCCTTCTTATTCAAAATAAATATGAAAATGAAATTTGCAGTTTTTGTATTTGATAATTAGAACCTCACGTTGGCGTATTTATGATGCGCTTACCTTTGTATATTAAATAGATAACATTTTTATTATAACTACTTATCTTCATAGGAAATTAGTTATTTCGTAAGAAAATAAATTTACATGCATATAGCCATGCCAATATCAAGAGGTTTTGTTACAAACATTACTTCCAAATATTTAATACGATCGCTTAGGCAATAAAAAAATAAGTACATTTTTAGCAATAATGTATATTTAAAATGAGAGTATTATATACCAAATATAGCAACACAACGCCCAGGTTGGCCAATCTAACAGCTAGAGGTAAAATAACTGTGAACGGACTATAGCGACTCTTTGCTAGCGACGAAATCTTGACGTTATTTAAAAGCGACACTTTCACAGACTACCTACTACTTTTTACACTTTTGACATCTCTCATTACAATAAAATTACCAAATGATTACCACCCTAGGACCAAGAATCAAATGGACTCGACATTTGCGTACACCCGTAAAGGACGGACATAGAGTACATCCTGAGTTGGTGTTACCAGATGTTGTAAATGTTTACCCTACAATTCTACGAAATACATATTAACTTTTAAGTAACATTGTATCAAACCTGAATTATAATAACAATATTCTACCACATTCACACAACACCATCTAGTCCCGAACTAAGCAGAGCTTGTACTATGGGTACTAGATAATGGATAAACATACTTTAAATATACTTTTTTTTTGTAAATACATACATATTATACATTGAAACACCCAGACCAAGACAAATATCCATGTTCATGCACAAAAATGTTTGACTTGTGTGTGAATCGTACCCGCGACCTTCGGCGTAGCAGTCGTTTACACTCTCACTGCGCCAACCGGTCGTTCCGGAATTGAATACCTTACCAGACATCTGAGACCGCGTTCTCGTATAATTTTTAATCAATTTGGTATTTCGATGAATTTATGAGCTAACTCGAGAAGTTCCATCAATATCCGTTTAGGTATTTTTGCAACGAATAGTAACAAATATCTATATCATATAATTTACAGCCCAATAAAAAAATAAAAATATAGCTTACCTTACAAGGAAGTTTAAATCCATCCATAAGGTGTGCGATAAGTAATTTTTATACTTAATATTATTATGTATAACAAAAGTGTCGAATATGTGGGACTGGCTTCACTCGCCAAATAAACACGAGGCTCAGAGTTATATATCTTTTATTATATTATTTGACACTCAACTTAACTGTCCTTTGAACAAAATTAATTTTGTATACAAATTTCTTATTTTCTCTTCTTTATCATTCGAGAATGATTCCAAATAAGTACCTATTGCGGGGAGTTTTCCTAAAACACTTAGTGTTTAGAGCATACTCTTGCATATTTATTCGGATCCCAGTTTTCTCCTCCTGTTGCAAGTATCCACAATTATTCTTGGATCGTGCAGTCCTTTGGGAATCTATAAACAAATAATTTCATTACTACAAAGAATCGGAAAACAAATTAAATAATTAATCTTAGGTTCATATGAAACTAAGTAATGGCAAATTACCCAAAATTTGGGTAATTTCCCAAACGCTTCAGTGGTATCCCTAAAAAACATTTAACGCTGCAAAATTAAAAAGTATCGATGACGTTTGGCTAGCTCAACATTCAACGACCTATTGAATTCGATTGTGTAATACTAAAATCGCGGTGATAATAAAATAGCACTTTTTGGTTTATTGATGTAATTTAGAAATGATTTGATTATGTAATGATACACTATTTGTATCATTCTATCAATATTTTCATGTATAAATATATATTATAACTAAAATATCGTACTTACGAATAAATGGTTATGTTCTCAAATTTCCGCTCACTATGGCTTTTACAGCCTAAAATGTAACTGTAAATGTTTGTTGGTCACAATATTCAGTTGTCACCAACAAAAAAAACGAAAACTCTGACAAAGACAAAAAATGCTATCTTTGTCTCTTTTACTCTTATGTATTTCTGTATGTCATTATCTCGGTCTGTCACGGTATTATTATTTGCTTGTCAAATCCATAGAGATACATCATCCTAGTTACCACCTTATCCTCGAATAAGCAAAGTTATATTGAAAGCTGTCAAAAGTGTCGTACCCGGACAACTTCCGAATTCGCCGCTAGAGGCGCGTGGATAATCTTTGCATCGCCAATAGCGCGTGCTTGTAGAAAAAAATGGCGCGAGAAATGCATCGTACCTACACCATAGAGATATAAAGGATAGAGTGGCAGAATAGTACCTAACTCAATACTGTGTCGTGTCCGCCGGTGGGAGAGAGAACGCAACAGGTTAAAGCATATATATATTAGAATAGAGTGGCAGAGTGGGGCCAATTCGTGTCCGCCGGTGAGAGAGAACACAATAGGTTAAAGGCCCCCTGCATCTCTCTCTAACAGTACATGCACAACATCAACATTAGATCAGTTTATGAGTAATCAAAAGTTTAAAAATATATAAACTTTTTTGTCACTTCAAACTATCTTCGTGTATCAATAAAATCACTTTTAAACTATTGATACTGATATAAATAATAGTTACAGGTAGCACGCCATTGCGTAATGTTGATGTTGTGCATGTACTGTTAGAGAGAGATGCAGGGGGCTTTAACCTGTTGCGTTCTCTCTCCCACCGGCGGACACGAATTGGACCCACTCTGCCACTCTATTCTTAATATCTCTATGACCTACACCGGCCGTATCTACCTACAGTGTGAGCCGCTTGCTTTGCTTGGTAATAGTGAGGTTATAGTGGTAATTGTATTGAGCTGTCAAGTGTCATACCCGGACAACTTCCAAATTCGCCGCTAGAATCGCTAGTTAGAATCTTAGCGCATCGCCAATACATTGCGGCTTATAAAATGTGTCTACTTTAATAAGCTTAAAAAAAATTGTTTACCAGGTATTATTTTCGCGTAGTATGACTTGGCATGATGTGCAAAACGAGTAGACTTCGGCTTAGTGATGGGTCTTGTGACAACCTGTACAGTAAAAACTTTTTCACGGCACGAAAACGGCACGTGCCATGCCGTGTCGGGACATGACGCGACTTGGCGTGACGTATGCCATGCCATATCGTATGCTGTCCCGTGAAGTACCGGATGCCGTGCTGTGTGCCGTGCTGTGACGTGCTGTATCGTGCCATGACGTGCTGTGGCGTGCCGTGACGTGCTGTGTGCCATTACGTGACGTGACGTGTGCCGTACCGTGAAGAAGCATGACGTACCTTGTGCCGTGTGCCGTGATGTACCACGAAAAGGCAACATGTTCAAATCACAACTGCACTTGTGCCGGGTCGTGCCGTGATGTGACGTGTGCCATGCCATGATGTGACGTGCTGTGCCGTTACGTGTGCCGTGCCGTCATATGATGTGACGTGATGTATACCGTGCCGTGTCGTTTGCCGTGTCATGACGTGACGTGTGCCGTGCCGTGACAAGACGTGACGTTAACCGTGCCGTGTCGTGTCCCGTGCCATGACGTGACATGTGCCGTGAGGTACTGTGTGCCGTGCCATGACGTGACGTACCATGCCGTGATATGATGTGATGTGCCGTGTCGTTTGACGTGTCGAGATGTGTGCCGTGCCTAGTCGTGACGTGACGTGAATCATGCCGTGACATGACGTGTGCCATGCCATGACGTGACGTGCCGTGCCACCACATGACATGACGTGATATATAACGTGCCGTGTCGTGACGTGTGCCGTGCCGTGTCGTGACGTGTCGTGAATCGTGCCGTAACATGCTGTGCGGCATTAAGTGACTTGACGTATGCCGTACCGTGACGTGTCTTGTGCCGTGTGCCGTGATGGGCCACGAAAAGGCAACATGTTCAAAACACTACTACACTTGTGCTGTGTTGAGTCGTGACGTGACGTGTGCCGTGCTGTGACGTCACATGTGTCGTGAGGTAACGTGCCGAGCCGTGCCGTGATGTGACGTATGCCGTGATGTGCCGTGAAAAGTCAACATCTGCAAATACGCACAGCTACGCTTGTTCCGTGCCATGCCGTGAGGTGACGTGCCGTGCCGTGCCGTGCCATGACGTGTGTGCCGTGATATGACGTAACGTATGCCGTGACGTGTCGTGACGTGTGGTGTGCCGTGTCGTGATGTGACGTAAACCGTGCCATAACGTGACATGTGCCGTGCTATTACGTGGGCCGTGCCGAGCCGTGCCTTGAGCCGCGTGCCGTGACGTGTGGCGTCCCATGCCGTCCCGTGCCGTGACGTGCCGTGAGCTGATGTACCGTGTCGTGCCATGACGTGACGTCCCGTGAGATAATGTGACTTGAGGTGACGTATGTCGTGCCGTGTCCTGACTTAAATAATAAATCTTAACCTAGCTAAACAGGAGGCGCTTGGCTAGCGTGAAGTACGGACGCTTGCGCTTGCCACTTTGGTCTTTGGTCAAATGGCGACAAACAAGCAAGCGGCGTTTTAATTAAAAATTGCTTCAATTTCTATTCCAATTATATTTTTTCAAGTGATTCTGCTACGCCAAATTTAAGGCAGGGCTAGTAAAAAAGCGTATAGTTACCTAGCAGCGCACCCTGTAAAGTGAAACTAAAAAAAGGAAGACCTTTAGTAAAATACGGGCCTCAGATCTTAGAATAAATACCTTATAGTTGGAAGATGATCTCCGGATACGATCACAAGATCATCATTAAAAGAATATGACAGTTGTGGCCATGGCCACACATTACCCGTCAAAATGAAATAGAACTTCATTTGAAACTTTGAGACTTAATTCATAGGTAGTTTCTAAAAGCCTCAAATCCCAGAATAAGGAAAATACATTGGCGATGCAAAGATTATCCGCGCGCCTCTAGCGGCAAATTTGGAAGCTGTCCGGGTACGACACTTTTGACAGCTTTCTATACAACTTTACTTTCAGGTTACAGTGGTAATCTTTGAGAAAAAAATATAGATCTGTGGTGGTAATTAACTTGAGCTGTCAAAAGTGTCGTACCCGGACAACTTCCAAATTCGCCGAGAGGCGCGCGGATAATCTTTGCATCGCCAATAGTCCAGAAATTCCAAACTCATTGAAACGTTTATTGTGCGAGTTTTGCTTGAGTTTTTTTTTGTATTCGTTTTCACAGATTAGTTTTACTATCATTAGTGTACAGTTTTATCGATGTTATAAATGCTATGAATTGTCTTTGATTCAAAAATATTTTTAGCTTAGCAACATTAGAGTTCATGTTCGAGCGCATTTTGTTCTACGACCGGCCGCCATACTCAAACAAAAAGATTTGAGATGAAACGATAAATTTATACATATATTGGCGTTGTTGAAAGTGTTTAATTTGCTAAATGAGTTCTAAATCAGATGTAAATAGAAGAGTGCTCGCCATTCAGGCGAAAAAGAAACGACATAAACTCGGTAAAAAGAAAAATCGTGAGGAGGATCACGGGGCTGGTGGACAAGGAAACGGTCTGCGCAACCAGAATCAGAACCGTTTAGAACCTACACATAGCTCTTCCAATGAGACGATCGAAGAGGATGAAGATGAACAATACGCGAGTGACGACGAGGAGCAGGAGGACAGCGCCGATTACTGCAAGGGTGGTTACCATCCTGTCAAAATAGGAGACTTATTCCTGAATCGGTACCACGTCACTAGAAAATTGGGATGGGGTCATTTCTCTACTGTCTGGTTATGTTGGGATCTCGTCGACAAACGTTTTGTCGCGTTAAAAGTCGTGAAATCGGCTCCTCATTTCACAGAGACAGCTTTAGATGAAATTAAAATACTAAAGGCAGTCCGAGACAGCGACCCAGCGGATCCCAAGAGAAATAAAACCGTGCAGTTGTTAAATGACTTTAAAATCACAGGTGTCAATGGAACCCATGTGTGCATGGTGTTTGAGGTTTTGGGCCACCATTTACTCAAGTTGATACTCAAGTCTAATTATAGAGGTATACCACGAGAAAATGTGAAAACGATCATACGGCAAGTTCTTGAAGGTTTGGACTACCTCCATACTAAATGTAAGATAATACACACAGATATTAAGCCTGAGAATGTACTAGTTTGTGTTGATGAGTCTTACATCCGCAAATTGGCAGCCGAAGCTACTGAACTACATTCCTTAGGCTTGAGGCTTCCTCATTCTTTGATTAGTACTGCACCGAAGGAATTCCAAGAACAAGTAGTTTCTGCTAAAATGAGTAGAAATAAAAAGAAAAAATTAAAGAAGAAAGCTAAGCGCCAATCAATGTTACTTAAAAAACAAATGGAACAAATAGAAGAAATGGAAGAACAGAAGAAGATTCAAAATAATAGTGAATCAGCACCCATGTCACAAGACAATGATGATTCACCTCAGACTCCGGAGGAGGCTAGTGTGATTGATACTACTCGTTCTGAGAATGATTCTAATATCAATGGCTGCAATGATTTAGAGCAGGCTGATGAAGAAGCTTTTGATACTGATGCTGACGCAGTGCAAGTAAGGACAAAGCAGTATGGATGTGGCGATGACGCAGGTACCCCAATGTCTGAGGGGGAAATGACTGATACTCCACCGTCTTTTAATTCACAGTCCACTAAAGGTAAATCTTTAGAGAAAAAACTAGATCCAGCTTTTGATGTCTGTGACATTGAAGTCAAGATTGCAGATCTAGGCAATGCCTGTTGGGTTCACAGGCATTTCACTGAAGACATTCAAACCAGACAGTACAGATCGCTAGAAGTGCTGTTGAGCGCTGGTTATGGAACATCTGCTGACATATGGAGTACTGCTTGTATGGCTTTTGAATTAGCCACAGGTGACTACTTGTTTGAGCCACATTCCGGTGATGGTTATAGCCGAGATGAAGATCACCTCGCTCACATTATAGAACTCCTAGGTGACATTCCTAAGAGAATTGCAGCCTCAGGGAAATATTCAAAAGTATTCTTTAATAAAAAGGGTGAGTTGAGGAATATAACAGGCTTGAAACCATGGGGCCTAGTGTCTGTTCTCACTGAAAAATATGAGTGGAGTCAATCAGATGCTGAGGAGTTTGCTGACTTTTTAAGGCCTATGTTGGACTTTGACCCAAATAGGCGTGCCACTGCCTATGAGTGCCTTCAGCACCCATGGTTAACTATTGTCGCACCTGAACAAAACGAGTCTGAGAAATAATATAACATTGCTCTCTGAAATGAATGAGGATCATTCATTCATGAAATCAGTAGTGTCAACATACTAAGTATTTCAGTCTTATACAATTTTAATAAAAAGTTTATTTATGGATTTCTTTGTGAATAATTTACTTTGTATCTAGATTGTTTTGTTAGCAATCCTGAATTATTTGAGAATAGAAATTGTGTTAAAGACATATTGCTGAACAATTACACAAGTCTTGTTAACAGTCTGCAGCAAAGTATATAATACACTGGCTGCTCAGCATAAAGTTATTAATTGAAAATGTATAGTAATTGGCATCATACTAGATCTACATCTTAAAATACATAAACTGTACAGATAACTTTAGGAAAAATTGTGATGTATGACATGTAGACAATATAGGTTTTGTCACATTAATCTTTTAGGAATTTAGTTGACATATTGACATAGCTCTGCACTTATAACAACATCCTAGAAGATGAGAAACCTAATATAACGGAGTCATGCATATAGTAGCCATGCAGATAGTAGAATGTTCACATAGTTTAAGTTTGTGTTTTATCACTATCACAATAAAAATCTCATTATGTAAACTTAGGAGTAAGACAGTATTTGTAATGCCACACCTCCGAGACTGCCTTTTTATATTACAATGAGTCATTCAAAATTTAACAATGGCTGGAATCTAATCTATTCGGAGACGGTATGAGACAGTGTCCTAAACCAGCTATAAGTTACAATTATTTATCATAGATCCCAATTTACATGACCATAATTTGTATTAATTATATCTGCAAATTTACATAAATAAAATGTCCAAACGAGCTTGTTACTATGTTTATTTTTGTTTTTATTTTACATTTTCTATTCCCTACTGGTTTTGATTGCAGATTACTCATGTGTCCATCTGTAACAAGAAACTATGGCATATGTATGACATAAAAGGTTATGTGATACCTACCTACTGTATTGAGTGTGTCTGTGTGTGTATGCACATCTACACATGTAAATATTTACGTTCTACAGTGACTAAGGTGCGGCCGGAAATATTCTAGCTAAGGATTGCTGCTGGCTACTCCTGCCAAGCTCATTGTATGCAGTTGGTTATTGTGATGCCGGTTAGCTACATAATAATAGGTACTCACTGCGTTACGGTAACGCACACACAGTGCTGCAGGTATCTCAAGCTGTAGGTATCTCTAATATATAAAATTCTCGTGTCACAGTTTTCGTTCCCATACTCTTCCGAAACGGCTTGACCGATTTTGATGATTTTTTTTGTGCTTATCCGGTATCTATGAGAATCGGCCAACATCTATTTTTCAAAAAAAAATAAAAATTGCAAAACAACGTTTGCCGGGTCAGCTAGTATAGGTACACAGATTCTCATATCTGTGTATAGGTATATAATAAACCTGATAATGTGTAGTTTATTTACAGCACATTGTACCTACGTTAGACCTGTGATAGCTCTCTTATTTGCCTAAATGTAGGTTTATCTCTTTTTGAGCTGTTATTATTTTGTTGAAATATGAAATGTAAGTGTAAAAATGATGTAACAGGCCTAATGCATTGGTAAGCATAATAATAATTATGTACAACGTTATTCCACATGATCTACTCATGTGGTTATTCTACCTACTTATAACATTTGGAATGCATTCTCAGCTTTAACTACACAATAGAGTACCTAGGTGTATAGGTACCAAGCTAGGTCAATACTAGTCGTCTATCACCTGCGTAGGTAACAAGATAATCAAACGGTAACAATTAGGTAGATGGAGATCTATACACATAAATTGGAGTGTCTGTTTGTAAAGGCCTATCCACACGACACGATTTTATGTCCAACTTGACTAAATCACTTGATGAAATCGTGACGTGTAGATGCCAGTCGTCCAACTCAAGTTCATCGGGTGGGCGGTACCACCAGATTTTAACCAATGCACAATGGGGTGGACGGTATGAAAATCAGTGATTTGATTGTGTCGTGTAGACGGGCAAAGCCAATTCGATTGAAAATTTGATCAGTGGTAAAATTGTGCCTTGTGGATGGGCGTTAATATTAAAATAACCGCTTTTTAGGGTTCCATACCTCACAAGGTAAAAAAAAGAACCCTTATAAGATCACTTTCTTGTCCGTCTATCTGTCCGTGTGTCACCACCGATGTTCACCGAAATTTATACCAGATACTGAGGTCTATGGTTCCTATTAGGTGTATAAAAATCAGGGTCCTGGGTCAACCCGATAAAAAGATAGAGACAAAATTAGATTTTTGCGAAAACTTGTAAGTACCAAAATTAACCTTAATTTTCAACTTTTTTTAATTTTCGGCATTTTTCCTTTACTTATGCTGTAAGACCTTGGTTTTAATCAAAATTGACAATTCTAGGTCAACCATAAATAGGTACCCTATAGGTTTTGGGTCGAAAACCTATATGGTAGGTAGTGCCCGTTGAACTAGAATCACGATTTTTTTCCAAAAGCAGGGTACAGATAAAGGAAAAATTATAAAAAGTGGAAAATTTAAGGATGTCCCCATACATACATAGTAAACTCCATTTAAGATAGGCCTCTAAGATGTATGGGCGCTCATACAGATTTAGAGGACTAGCGTAATTAGCACCAACCTCAGAAATAAGGTAAAATGCGTACGGAACCCTCGGTGCGCGGGTCAGACTCGCACTTGCCCGAATTTTTACTAAATTTTATGCATACGGATGTATACACGGTACATAATTATACCGAAATTACATTATTTTATTTTAATTTTTGTCTGTCTGTTGGTTCTCGCTAATCTCTGGAACAGCTGACCAATTTCGACGGGACTTTCACTGGCGGATAGCTGATGTACCAAGGAGTAACTTAGGCTATAAATTAACCGGGTACGCGAAGTAGTTCCCTCAGGACGCTGGTGAAACCGCGGGAAACAGCTAGTATAATTATAAATATGTAGGTATGTGAAATGTATGTATTTTTGGCGTCTTTATAGAAGTTGAGGCTTGTTCACAATTTAGGTACTTTTCCAGAACTTAGAAACCCTCTTCTGCGATTGCTGCTACGTCTCTTAAGTTATGTTTCGATAAAATATTAATACTAGTACCTATATCTGTATAATCTATGGGTAGGAACTTGTTCATCAGTGTACACGTCGCCTGAAGTTGCGGTTGCGGTCGGATACGAACTAGTACCACATCAGTTCATGTGCTAGTACATTATATCAATGTAATGGCATAGAATACAAACAGATGGCTATGCTGAAGGTAGGCCTTCTAGCCTCTAGCAATTCTAGCATATCTCTAGCCTATAACCTACATGTACGTAAAATATGAATTAGACGCGTTCACACAGAGACGCATCATATGCGTCTCTATACGCCTTCAATATTCGATCTCCCATGGATTTGGAGATTAAAAATACATGTTTGCCATATTTTGTATTGAGCTTGTCAGGCTGTGGCTGGGCCGTTAGTTGTAACCGGTAAATTCGCGTAGGTATTTTGTTCCATCTGTTACTGTTAGGTACACAGATATAATAGCTCCAAATATATGTTACAAAATAACAGGCAGTTATTTCATACTGTGTTGGATTTGTGGTCACTGTTATCTTAATAATTAATGTAAAAATCAACTTTTCTGTCCGTTGTATCCATACCTGCTTACCTGCGCTTTTAGAAATGCTGTGTATCTGGTGATGATTGACG